>JALPQD010000081.1:402718-834116 GCA_023101885.1 Typhlomys cinereus | reverse complement strand
CTTTCTTCTATCTTTCTTTTTCTTTCTATCTTTTCCTTTCTTTCTACTTCTCTTTCTTCTTTGTTTAAAAAGAAAGAAAAGAGAAGAAGAAAGAAAGAATATAAGAAAAAGAAGAAAAGAAAGAAAAAAGAAAAGAAGAAGAAAGTTCTTGACCATACAGATGACAGATAACCAGGTAGCTGCTGGTTTTCATTTCAATCTTCTACCCATCCCTATTCAAATATCTCACTTTGAGATTGCACTGATCTGAACCCTACTGAAAGAGGTGGTTGTGGGAATTTATTGAGAGGCAGATAAATTATTACAAAAACAGTCTCCAAAAACCAAATATAATCTTGTGTGCTGACCACTGTCAGGACTTGTATACTAAAACACATCAATGTAGATTAGATACTGACAGTATTTTTAGCACTGGTAGAGTGTCACCATGCAGCTTCTCTGTGTCAGATGCATAAATGAAAGGAAATCTAGATCCAACTTCACTCTCTTAACTTAGAAAACTTGCAATCAATTAATCATCATCAGAAGCAAAACTCAATTTTCTCCCTGCGTATGGAGGAGAACATACAGGACAGATTGATAATTCCCAGTAAGTGGATGGCTGTTTCTAGGCAACCCTGCAACATCATCTTCCCAAATGAGAACAAGGCAAAGGATCTGAACTGAGGCTGATGGAATTCAGCATACTAATGCCAAGGCAGAGAGGAATGGTTTATTATGACTCCAGGGAAAAAACTGGGAGCAGCTTCCAGCTGAAAATAAATTCTAATTAAATGTTAGAATGCAGCTCTTGTAGCCAAACACAAGGTGACACAGGAGTAAATCCAGTGACTGTCCATTAAGAGAGGTGCATTCATTAATATACCTGCATAGTTAACTTAGCAAATGATGCATGTGTGTTCTGGAAATTACATGGGAAAAAGAAAGCCTTCCAAACATGTCCTCTTATTTACCATGGAATTTCCTTAATTCTCTAAAGAATCTTTACACTAACAAAATCGTTGACTTAGCATCTTTGTCCCAAGAGATTCTACAGAGTCAGAAGCAATGACAGCGTTATCAACAGCCCAGCTGCATACAGCACCACAGTAAGTGAGTAAGGTAACACCAGCTACTCACTCCTGCTCTAGAGGGATCTTTCTTTCCATGTCTGTGCCCAGAAAAACAGCATATACCATCTCTTCTTTCTAGGAATTGAATGAAGAGCAATCTCCTAAGAAAACCTTACAGAACCAACAGCAGACAATGTAGCTCCAGTCCTTAAGTTTAAACCTGAGTGTTAAGCTGTTTTTGAAAAAAGAAGCATGTATTCACTGTGTCAACTGATACTAGAATAACTTTGGAGAAACACAACACCTTAGAAAACTCTAATATTGTTTATAAAAGTACCTAGGAAGAAATTGAATACAACTGTAGATAATGATGTTAAGAGAATTAAGCCAATCTCAGAGAGACAAATGTCATATTTCTCTCTGTAAAAGATTCTAGATATACTGCATCATATACATGACTTCAAAGTAGAATTAAAGCTATGTACAGGAAAAAAGAGAACCAATGGAGTAGGGGAAGTAAGAAAACAGAAAGGAGACAGGGGTATGCTCAACATACAATATATACATATACAAAGACTTGGGGAAAAATTTTTAAAAATTTAACAAACCTCAGGAGGAATGAAACTATTTCAATTACATCCGAGGCACAGCAAAATCTTATTTTGAAATACTTTTTAACTTATTTCTTTGTTCTTTGCCAATTTCATACATGTATGCAATGTATTTTCACTACCATTACCATCTCAGATCCCTCACGACTCCAGTTGGACCTATTCTATCCAAAAAGTCACCTCCAAATATAATTTTATTTTGTTTTGCTGAAATATTTTTTTAAAAAACATAATTTACCTAAGTGTTCCAAAAACCATTGTATTGAGAGAAATTCCACATGATTTTTTTCAATCAGCAAGCTATACCAATATGTCTATAACCATGTAAATCCTTTTAAAAATTCTTAAAAGCATAGTCAGTTTACATAAATCAAATGAGAAGGTATTCACCTACTAACGAATAATAGAGTTGTCAAAGACTAAGTTTAACAATAAAATGACCACAGCTTATCAAAAATACACAATATAGTAAGCACTGTGTGTTGCAATCTGCCTATGTTATCATGTTATCACCTGATAGTCCAAAGGTACGTTCTATTAGCAAAACATATGGACAAACTGTAAACTGGATATGGAGCCAGGATTCAAACTCAGTCTTTGGGTCTGAATAGGTTATCTTTTCCTAATTCATGAGAATAGTCCCAACTACCCAAGTATGAGCAATGGCTTAAGTTACTGTAAGAATGGCACTATTGCCTGCCACCACCCAACAACATGCTGACAGATGTTTGTGTGGATGAAATTATAATTTGATGGGGTTTTTTTCTTTGCAAATCCATTCAAGATTAACTAACACCGTTTATTAATAGAGACCCTAATGGGAAAGAAGGGTAAGCAGGCTAAGCATGTAAGATGAAAGAGATTTGCTAATTCAAGATTGTGGACTAGGATACAGCTCAGTAGTAGAGCACATGCCAAGCATATGCAAAGCCTTGGACTGAATCCCCAGTAGCACAAACACAGCACAACACAAATAAAAAATGAGGATCTAGACTCTTCAGGAAAACAAAACTGTCATCTGATATAGAGTTGAATCACCCATAATAGTGAGATAGTGAGCAAAGATTGCATAGGACCCCCTGGCTGGTTCTGGTAAGAAACAGAGTATCACAATACTATCTTACAGGCCAGTCCTTTGTTGCCCAGAGCTGTTATTTGGCATGAGGCATGTGGGTTCACTTACTAGTTAAGTAATAGCATTCATGTTATAGCAAGCTGTTTCTCCTGATCTCTACGACTAAAGGAATGGAAAGCATAGAAAGTTAATAGCAACTGCTTAAAATTTGCACCAAGAACCAAAGAATTCCCCAGTAGAACCACAAAGCCTTGCTAGATGTTTCATTATGTGGCTCTATTGCCAATTCAGTCATCTCAAAAGTTTTGTTATAAAACAAAGTGCCCTTTGTTGTACCAAACATTTGAAAGAAATGATAACTTTCTTAACATCATTGCTGAATCATTCTTCCATTCTCTAAAGTCAAATCCAGATATTTAAGGGAATTGAGAGCACTGTTCTCCAAACAAATAATTTTTAAAAAATTACAAATGGTTCAAATCCAAAGTGTCTTGCATTTTTTCCTAAAGATTCTAAAGATAATGTGGAAATTAGAAGCAGCATAGAAGCCTCCTGCTGGATAGCTGATTGAAAATGACTGATGAGAACAAATACTCTCTCCAGTATTATCTGGTACCCACTTACATGGGTGAATAAGTACTCACATAAGTCTAAATGTGACTGCAATACACTGGACCACAAGGGGAACCATTCCCTCCTGCTCCTGGGTAAATAAGCCTGAGAGGCACCTCATTTTCCATCAAGTTATTTTCATGTCACATCTACTTAGAGCAAGGTAACAGTAACAGTGCTATTAAGTACCCCACAAAAGCATTCCCAAAAGGTAACCAGGTATCTATCTTCCTTCCTTCCTGTTGCCTGAAATATGAATGGGATTGGTGATGCTCAGAAGCCACACAAGACCATAGAATGGTGCACTAAGAGATGTGAATGAGACAGGGATCATCTCATCTTTCCTCCCCTCTCCCTTCCCTCTTCCTCCCCTCCCCTCCTCTCCTTCCTCTCCTCACTCTCTCTTCCCTCTGTCTCCCTCTCTCTTCTCTCTCTCTGGACTACCAACTGCTGGGCTTCTTTTACATAAGAAAAAAATAAATTATAATGTATTTCATCTGTTGTTATTACTTGGGGGCCTTGGAGTAATATATAACTATAAAAGTTACTCTGCATTGTTGCAGATACATTCAGAACAAAGGGTTTAGGGGAACAAAGTGTTTTATTTTGGCTTATGATTGTCCAGTCCTCATCCAGTTTGGCAGAAGAACCCACAACATCAAGGGTCAAGGGAACTAGCCACACCAAATCCACAGAACTGCTAAGAAGGACAATTTTCACCTGGCAGACCATTATGTCTGGTCAAGCATGCAGAAGGATGCCCATTTCCTTACCCAGTTCCCTCCAACACCATATTCAATTTCAAGTAATGAGGATAAAAAGTGGAAGCACAGGGGCTGGAGAGGTGGCTCAGGGGTTAAGCCTCTGCCTTGCAGGCGGAAGGTCCTGAGTTCGGATCCTAGACCCCAGGTATAGACGCCAGGCGGAAGCCAGGGCGGCTTGCATTTCTGGTCCTGGTAGGGCGGAGCCTGTGAATCCCGGGGCAGAGTAAACAAGGAGGTGGAGGCGGTCCATTGAGGTTCCTGAATTCCTCCATGGTTCTACACACACGCATACACGCACAATTGAATAAATAATAAAAATAATAAAAAAAAATTTTAAGTGGAAGCACAAAAAAAATTTCCCATTAAAAACTTCTGCAATTATGCAAGGAAGATATTAACATCTTAGCTTCTAGTATTGTAGCAATGAGTGACATCTCAACTTCGCACTTCAGAAGCTCGTCCTTCAGGAACATTTATAAAGAATTACCTACTTAAGAGAAGTCTATAGGACATTGTCTAATTGCAAAATTCTTGTGAGAAGACACAATCCTGGTGGGTAAGGCCATTCCCAGACCAGTGGACAAGATGGAGACAGAGCTGGGTAGCATTTTATCAAGCTGGCCAGCTGCAAGATATCCACTGGTCCTTGCCACTCTGTTCTTTCTTTGGATATGGTATGACTGGTTCTTTCATGTCCCATGGTAATCTATTCATAAACATGATAAAAACACCTTTGTTCCTCTAAGTTGTTTGGGTCATATATTCATTACACCAATGTAATATAAAGCTAAGGCAAATGAGGAAATTTAAGTCAAGTTCAACCCACAACCAAAGTTACATGTACAAATACATCCAGCAGAAGCAATCTTGAAAGTTGCTATTCACAAAGGGCAACACAGAAAGCTCCAAGCTTTTACATTTATCTCTGGGTTCTGACTTTCAGTTTTCCATCTTTGACAAAACAAGTGAAATTTCAAGTGTCATCTTTGGTACCTGGGCCTTGGTCTCTGCCTTTCCTCTGCCTTCTTGAATGTTTATCAGTTAATCAGACAGCCTTCTAAACAAAGGAGATAAAGTTCAATCTATTAGCTCCCACACAGAGTCAAGAAATAGACATTAAAAGACATAATTAGGAAATCTTATCTGCCATGTCTCTGTAGAGCTGAAATATGAGAATACACAGGAATTCACTTTGTAAACATGTACAATACAAATGACGTTAGCATTGATTCCATGCTAAGGTAATCAGGAAAGCACAACAAGCCACTTTCCCTCCCACAGCATTTTGCAATTTTCTATCATTTTAATATTCTAGAATTTTCTACAAAATAGAGAACTAATAAAAATTACAACCTAATTATAATTCTTTCATTCCCACAGATTTAGTTCATATCAAAAATGCTATATTGTCAGACATTTTGCTTATCACAGTTGAGTTATACATAAATCATAGTGCAGAAAACTCTCAGTAATCGTTCCAATTACAAAGTCATACTTGACACAAGAATGTGAGGATATAAAGATGCCCAGAATGCTATATTGATTTTTAAACTATTATTTCTACACAATACAAACAGGACAGAAGCATTTGTAGATGTGAGGCTCTAAGTCAAAGGAGAAACCTATCATTACAGCTTTGGAGATTAAAACTTTATTTTTCACATTCAAAGTAGCCATGCCCCTAAGTGCGTCCTTCCATGAAGGACGGATATTGATGATGTCTCCCAAAACTTCATGCAAAGGTCCTTCTAATGCATTAAGGAGTAAAAGACCACAGGCTTCAATTTTTACTCAGCAGTTTTCCAGCTACAGTACTTGTCAGTCTCTAAGCTGAAACCTAAACTTACACCAGAACTTATGCCTCTCAGCTCTCTTCTCAAGCACATGGTCCAATCCTTTAGGAATGTGGAATGAACTAACCAAAAGGTTCACATGCTCCCATCTCTACAACACAACTTTTCCTTTAACATATTCACCTGAGACACATCTCTGCTGGAAATTTCCCTTACTGCAGAAAGTTCTTGAACAGCCCAATCTTAATACCATCTAATGACACCTGCTAACTGAACTTCAGATCAAACGAAATGAACAATAAATTAAAAGAGGGCTGCTTGACTTGCTATTCTTTCATTGTACAGACCAAATCTTTGGACTAACTGCACTTCAAGTGCATATCTAACTTATGAAGCAATCAAATGCCATCTGAACACCATCTCCTGAGACATATAAGCAATTGAAAAGACATCTATCCCATCTTTTGCTACTCTATTATATTTGCATGTTTGACCCCACTGCTTCTCACCAACCTTCACATAAAACAAACAAAAGGAATTCCATTCCAATTGTCATCAAGTTCATTAATATACTGCTTAGCTAATTCTTCCAGATCATTAAAGAAAGTAATCACATTATTCAGTTTGGTCTCTTCTCAGTAATCACTAACTCGTGGACAGTTTATTACACATACTATTTCTTTATCCAATGCAGCTAATTTCACATCTAAGATTTCAAAACTGCTGCTTTCTGAAAATCATATCTAACAGCAACAGTCCTTTTTTTTAATAAAGTAATTCTATAAATCTATGAAGGAAAGCAATCAGGTTTTTGTCTGATGATTACTATTTTAAATCTTCAGCCCTCCCATTATCGTATGGATGTTTACACATTCTCATTAATGTTTATTCCACCAACATATTAGGAACTGAAATTAAACTAACAAGATGCCAATTTTTCTTATTAAAAACAATCTACTATATTTACATGCTAATTCTTTTCTATTTCTAGCACTATGGCCTACCAATTTATCTTTTCATGGTAAAACTGTAGGAGCTTTCCGGAAAAAAAAAAAAAAAAAAAAAAAAAACCATAGGAAAAAAGAGAAAACCATCAGGAAGCATGGGTGTTACTTCTGTTTACTACACACACATACTGCCTAAAATCTTCAAGGTTTTTACCTCTTGTAAAAATTTCATAATATTAGGATATCCTTATAAGAAGAAATTTGAATACTGACATTTACTGAGAGAGGGCTGTTTGAGGATGGGGGGCAGAGGAAGGGAGAGAAGGGGGGCAGAAAGTTGGGGGGAAGGATTCAGAAGAAACCAATCTATTCTAAACCTTCCAGGCAAGAAAATAAACTTCTACTGATGTATGTACAATGAAGAGAGAGAATCAATACATTTACAAGCTGTTTATTCCTATTTCTGACAATATCTCATCACAATTCCATTACTGGAAGGAGACAACCTTGATTTTTTTTAAATTCTGCAGTTATGGTTAGGGAGATGGTTGCGAGTAAAGGAGTGAAATGCTTGCTACATGAGCCTAAAGACCTAAATTTGAATCAGCAATGACCACATAAAAAGCCAGGCATGGCAGCAATTACAGTGCTGAGGTGGAAAAAGGAAGATTCCCAACTCTTACTGATAAGCTACTTTAGGCCATTGGTAAGCACTGGGTTCAATGAGAGAACCTCTCAGAAAATAGATGGAAAGTGTCGTGGTTAGAAATGTGTGCCCCATAGGCTCATGTGTTCATGGCACCTTTGAGAAGTAGAGTCATGCTGGAGAATGATCACAGGGCGTGGGCTTGAGGTGAATTAGTCCCAACTTATTTCCAAGAGAGGTCTGCTCTTACAGTTGGCAGTCCTCCTGGATAGATGTGACCAAAGCCTCCTCCAGCTTTTGCCACCAGCCATTCCTTTTCCACCATGAAAGACTGCATTTCCCACTTCTGGAACCATAAGCTAAATAAATCTCCCTTTCTTCCACTAAGTTGCTTGACTCTGGGTGTTCTCTGACAGCAACAGACAAGAGTAACCAATAGAGAAAGTGATTTAGATGCCTGATCCTCTGTCCCCCATATATGCTTGCAACCTGGACATATACAGCAATGTGTTTTCATACATGCATGAGTGCCTACTGACAGACAGACAGACACACAGACACACACACACACACACAGACAGACAGACAGACAGACACAGACAGACACACAGACACACACACACACACACACACACACACACACACACACACACACACTTCTCCAGTTGGCCTTATGTTAAAGTTGCCAAATGATTTCATACAGAGACCTGTATGAATACATCCAGTATTTATTCATCATCTCAATGGTTATATACATGAAAATTTGTAATTTGTAAGAATAATCTGAAGATGTTTCAAGAAACATCTTGGAGGTGGTATGTACCTATAAACAGATCACTCTGCAGATGAGAGCAGGTTTGAATCCAGCCTAGTATTTACAGTGTGCTTGGGGGGAGGGGGGTGGAAGGGGAGAGTGGAAGGGGAGAGTGATGCAGAGAGATAGCCCACAGCTGGCTGAGCTCTACTTCTATTTATAGAACAAGGCATGCACCATCAGTTGGAACTACATCATACATGACAACCACCATTCTCCTGGATTCTGATAAGCATGGATACAAGTCAAACTGCCACGAAAGGCAATCACAGTATCTTGCATTCACACATGCCCTCATTCACTACAATGGAATGTGCACTTGTGAGCCAAAGCACTTCCTGCTTGGCAGTGAGGGCTGGTCAATAATCACTCTACAAATCTACTGGAAAACTAGAGCCAAAGGAAGAAAAAGATTCACAGTGTCACTCGAAATTCTCAAGCCCAAATGACTTTGCACCTATCTGCTTTTCAGAATATAAATGTTGTTTGCTACATGTCTGAAACTTTGCTTCCCCTTTGTTTCCAAGTTCCCCCCTTGGAAGGAAAAGACACAGAAAAAGCCTCCAGCATTTATTTGAAAATTGTGGTAGGTATAATCCACTTCATGGTGACTGCATTTTTACTTACTCACATTGCAATCTTGAGAGGAAAGTTGGATGCTTAGCTAAAGATCGGCAAGAAAAACCCTAGGTTTTTGTTTTTATGATAGTGAAAGGATAGAATGAGCTCAAGGGTACTGTTTCTTCTTGCAATCGGCAGTGAGTTGCTGCCCAGCAAGAGCCACATTCAGAAAACCCTTACTAGTTTACAGAATGTTTCCAAAATAAAATGGTCCTTTATGAGCAAGCATTGTAGGTCTGCTACATACTTTGGACAACTTCCATGGAAAATTCCTTGAAAGAGAATACAGTGATTCTCAGCAACCCTGTTCCCAGGTCACTGATGAAATTTCCTAGTTCCTCTCTGTGCCCCTATTGACCTGATCCACATCTATGGCTTCGGACAGGAGATGGGTCTGAATGGATAGGAACAGGCAAGAAAAAGAGAAGATAAGTCCCCCGTGCCATTCTGCTCAAAGTCAAAGCACCCAGCCCTTGTGTTGAATATCAGCATCCAGATCCTTGCCACCTGCTCCACTCCACTCTACAGTCACGGTTCACCTCTCCAAATAGAATACTGATTTTTGAGCTTACAGCTTCTTCCACAAGATAATTTTTATTATATTTATGTTTGTCTAAAGATTTGTGATCACTCAGCAAGTACATAAAGCAAACACAGTCCTTATATTTTTCAGTTAAATTAAGTGGCATGGGGTAATGAAAGAAGACGAGGGGAATGAGACTGGATAGTCATTCATTCATTCATTCATTCATTCATTCATTCATTCATCTAGATAGCACTGAGCATCTACCATCTCCCAAACCTCATTCTACACAAGGAGGAGTTGGGAGAGTAGAGTAGGCAAAGGATACGACAGAGAGCCAAACACCCTGATGACCTGAACTTATATTGTACTAATAAAACATCAGATAACAAGCAACAAATGCAAGGTAAGAATATGGCACATAATGACTTCCTGACTTAAGAAAAGCTTCATTGAAAGTCAAGACCAAAAACTTGGAAGAAAAGAAATCCTGGCAGGGAGAAAAGGAAAGGCAAGGCCCTAAAGTACAAATAAAGGTAGTGGGCAATAACCAAGTATTGCTTTCTTCATTAGTAAGCTTAGAACCTGGACATGCCTGCTTCAGTGCTTTCAAGCAGCAGCAGGTTCAAGTAAAGGCCAACTAATTGCAGAAAGGCAGAAAAACCCCAGGGTCACCGTGCTAAAGAAGAGATTGATAGACTTGGACACAGACCTAGAGAGCAAGCTGTGTCATTCTAAAGTCTCAGCACAAACCCTAGAATTCAAGAATTCCAAATTCCCCCAACAAGTTAAAAGGGCACTCCACAATACTGGCCTAGTTTCCTTTTCAAAATCAGTGTGCACTCCTCTTCCGGCATGACACTCAGAACACACGGGAACATTCTCATTTAGTTTGTAATCTGATTCAATGGTTTATAGCAATGCACACTTTACAATGATCAAAGCTGGCCACAGCAAATGACCACTGAAGTATCAGTGGTACTCACACTGAAATACTGTCTAAGTTACAATGCGGACCAGCCACATGTAAGAATACACATTCATATTGGACTTAGTGGAACATACACAACAACGGACATTGGGGTCAGAGGAAAATTTGTTAAGGAGAAGTCTCAATGGGAGAAGTGAAATGCAGTAGGGCAATCGGGGAGAAAATAACAAAAAACACATTACAATCTTAAATAATTTAGATTAAAGAAAAAAGAGAGAATCAATTGTGTCAGACATCCCAGGAACCTAAAAAACTTTTGTTCTTCCCCATACTATACTCCTTCAGGAAAAAACAAACCATGTGTACCACAAGCAGGACACTGCTCAGATTCCACAGATGTGAACATGAAATGTCGCAAAATATAGTAACCTTTTTTAAAGGAATGTGGAGAAAAGAAGACACAGGGGTGTCACCAATGTGAACTGGAGGCACAGACACAAAGAGAATAACAGACTGGAATAGCAAAAGAAAGGAACTGATGGATGAGTAAACTAGTATGTCACAAGACTTAAAAGTTAATGGTATTAATACTTGAAATAAATACGATCTCAACTGCTTGAAAATAAATCAGGACTAAATATACTTAGATGAGTTTGTGTGTACATGTAACACAGACATGCATGTTAACGTAAAAGATATTTATAAGTACTATGAGATTAAACCATGTGCCTCACACATGTTTACCACACAATGATACAACTCAAGTAAGGGAAATCTAAATTAAATCACTATTTCTTAAGTCCTATATTGCAGTAGCTACATGAAACAAGGGGTAAATTATAATGACTCACCCATCATAGTTCATTCATATTTTATGATGCAGAATGTGTATCATTTCTAATCACCTATTTAGATTACTTTGCATATGTACAGGTAATTGTGTGAATGTACGTGTGTATGTGCACACTCACGGGTACAGACATGCATGTACCTGTGTGCGTGCACGTGCAAGCACACACACATACACACACACACCCTGCCAACACCAAAACCTATAAATCAGCTCAGAGTTATCAGAAAACATTAATTCAATCCCTCAAGCTAAATTACATTTCACAAATTCCATCAATAGACTTGAATAGAACCTTGAGATGATTAATGTTTTATCAGAGATTAACCTAATGGAGGAACAGAGAGCCTGCCACTTCAAATTCAAAGTGTTAGCTCAGTACCACTGATTAAGTAAAGCTCAGCCTGCATGGTTGCTGAGAAATCACCATCAAACAGCTTAAGGGAACAAGGGGTTTATTTTTTTAATTTATTATTATTATTTATTCAATTGTGCATGTGTGCGTGTGTGTGTGTGTGTGTATGCGTGTGTGTATGTGTGTGTGTGTGTGTGTGTGTGTGTGTGTGTGTGTGTGAGTGTAGAACCACGGGCGAATTCGGGAACCACCATGGATGCCTCCACCTCCTCCTTGTTTACTCTGCCCCGGGATTCACAGGCTCCGCCCTACCAGGACCAGAAACGCAGGCCACCCCGCTTCCGCGGCGTCTATACGTGGGGTCTAGAATCCAAACTCAGGGACCTTCCGCCTGCAAGGCAGAGGCTTAACCCCTGAGCCACCTCTCCAGCCCCAAGGGGTTTATTTTTACGACAATTCGGTTACAGTCTGCAGTCCAGCTTGATGGGAGAGCATACACCAACACCAGGGTCAAGGGAACTGGCCACACCATCTCTATGTAATGACTGAGAAAGGGATGATCCTTACTTGCCAGACCAGTAAGTCTGGCCAAGTATACACAAGGATGCCAACTCTCTCAACCAGTTCTCCCTATTTTATTCCAGGGGCTAATCCCACCTACCTGGGCCTTCCCCATCAGCCAGACAAGCTCCTGCAGGTTTGCTCTGGGCTTACCCCAACTATTAATTCTCCATAAATGTGCCCAGAGCTCAAACCCTCAACTGTCAAATTGACACCTGTGCCTATTATGACACCAGCCATCAATAGTATTATTTAAATGTGGCAGTAAAAACTCAAAAAACTTTCACTTAAGAATTCATTTCTGGAGTTGGAAAGGTGGCTCAGAGGTTAAGCCTCCGCCTTGCAGGCGGAAGGTCCTGAATTCGTATCCTAGATCCCATGTATAGACGCCAGGCGGAAGCGGGGGCTGCCTGCATTTCTAGTCCTGATAAGGCAGAGCCTGTGAATCTCGGGGCAGAATAAACAAGGAGGAAGTGGAGGCGGTGCATGGTGGTTCCCAAATTCGCCCATGGTTCTACACACACACACACACACACACAAACACACTCACACACACACACACACAAACACACTCACACACACATACATACACACACGCACAATTGAATAAATAAAAAAAAGAATTCATTTCTGTCGTTTAATGCTTAATACTGCTCCCCTGCTAGAAACCAGGAGACCAGAGACTTCTTAGAAGGCTTAGAAATCTCCCTGTTAAAAAGATGGATCATTCTTACATCCCATGTGCCCCAGGGGAGAAGGCCGTGTGGGTTTACATAATATGAAATGTACTGCTCAGCAATTTAAAGTCAAGCCATTTTTGTGGATTTACATTTTTTAGAGCTTATAATTATGACTTATGTCTCTCCAAAGCACTCAAAGCATCTTTTTTGTACCTTAGAAAAAACAAAGTGAAGGTTTATTACTCTGTCAGCTGCAAGTCCTAGGGCAGTGCAAAACTCAGAGGACATATTCTATTGGTATAAACCCTGTTCAATCCAAGTGTGTTACTCAATTGATCCAGAATGGGTGCCATAGATTTATAAAAAACCGTGTCTGAAATGGCTCACAATTCACACTTAGTTCAATGACGATTACTTTTTAACTGCAATTTCCAGCAACTAAAAAGCCTTTAATAGAATTGCACATATTAATTTCTCTATAAAGTGAACCAAAAGGGTGTTTATTATGGGATTGTCCACCTACACATAAAGACTACAATAGCAGCTCCACATCCCTTTCCTGGAACCTGATGGAGGTCCAAAGAACGGGGATAAGCAAGCACAGAAGCCACACAAATAGGATCACCCTGCTCAGCAAATCCTTCTGAAGGGAAATGAGGCAGTAAAAGAAGCTGTGCATTTATTTTTGGAAATTACTTTTTAAATTTTTACTATACTAAATTACATAAGGCCATTTTCATGCAGTGATACAATATACTCTGAGCAGATCCCCCCCATTCCCAAGACTCCCTCCCCTGCATCATATCATGAGTGTGTTTTGTTTCCCTATACTCATATGCATCTGCAGATAAGATTGTATGAATCTGAGACACACGAATAAGAGAGAAAACATGGTATATGTTTTTCCAAGACTGACTTAATTCACCAAAGTCTCCATTTTCCTGCAAACAATGTATTACAGCTGAAAAGAACCCACTGTGTACGTAAAAACCCACCTTACCTGAAGTCATTTTCCTTCTCTGTTCCTCTGATGCTGGACACCTGGCTGGTTCCCTGATTTGGTTAATATGAATGTTGCTGCAATGGTAAAGAGGTTTTCACCTCAGTTCAGGTATTTGCGTGCAAGTCTTAGAGAAAGGGTTCTCCAGGTTTTGTATGTTGCCCCAGTAGAAACTTGTCCTGAGTAAGAGGGCAATGTTAAAAGCATGCAAAGTGGACAAGCTGAAAAGGAACACAATCTTGTGATGGTGCAGGTCACTGTCAACTTGGCAGAATCATCACCGAAGCAATCTCTAGTGCATGTGTGCAGTTGTTTCTGGAAAGGTTTACTGAGGAGGTAGACAGACCTACCTAAATGAGAGCAGTTCCTATGGGCTAGATTTAGGGGTTGAATACAAAGGAAAAAGTGAACTAAGCACCTATATCCACCTGTGCTTCCATACTCCAGATACAGTGTGACTGGTGCGCCTCGCACTTCTACCACTATGCCTTCGCCACCACTGGAATATACCCTCAAACTGTGAGCCAAAATAAACACAGCCCTCAGTTTGCTTTATCAGGTATTTTGCAACAGCAGCAAGAAAAGTAACTAATGCAGTGACTGACCTGCCTGTCAAACACACCTAACCTGAGGCTGCAGTTCTTCTAGCTCAGAAATATATAAACCCTTCTTTTTACATTTTTCAAAAATCAAATATTAAGCTGAGGTGTGATGTTAAATACTCTGTCTAACATTCATAGGACCTTGCATTTCATCCCTAGTACTGAAAAACAGGGGAAAAACTCCTAATATTAGGAAATACGTTATTTGAATGCTATATTGAGATCAAAGCCATAATATGAAATTTTATATTCATGCTTCTTATAGAATTCTAAAGCAATCAACTTAACTCTGGACAGGGGAAGAAAGAGGCAGGGAAATGCTTCTCAAAAGGCATAGTAAATACATTGAAAATGCTAAGTTTTCTAAAGAAAGGAAAGAAGAGAGAAAGAAAGAGAAAGAGAGAAAGAAAGAGAAAGAAAGAAAGAAAGAAAGAAAGAAAGAAAGAAAGAAAGAAAGAAAGAAAGAAAGAAAGAAAGAAAGAAAGAAAGAAAGAAAGAAAGAAAGAGAAAGAAAGAATTTTTCAGACCTAAAAACAAAACAAAATGTTTTGATAGCCAATAGATCTCTATAAATCTAAGATAAAGTATACAAAATATGATTCAGCTCCCTAAAGCACTTAGCAAAGTCAGCAATGTGGTTGGATTCCAAGTTGAATTTGCTTGCTTTCCGTATTTATTCCTAAATGGTCCTAACACCAGTTATGAAGACCCTTCCCCTGTCTCCTACAGGATGACACTTTTTAAGGAATCACTTTTTAAGGAAAAGAATAAAGCTTATATACCCTGCAGTAGAATAAGTTAAGATTTTCCACAAAATTAGACATAATTTGTACTTAGTTACTTAGAATATGAATAACTTACTATTTAGGATTTAAAATACTTTATATCTAACCTAGAGAGATGGTTCAGAAGTTAAGCTTCTGCCTCTCAAGAAGAAGGACCTGAGTTTGAATCTTCAAGTTCCATTTAAAATGCAGGACAGAAATGGTGGTGGCCTGTATTTCTGGTCTAGGAAAACAGAGCCTGGGAAACCCCAGAGCAAACCAAAAGGGGGTTGAGTAATACAGGATGATTCCCACAGTTATCACTGGGCCTCCACAGGCACACAAAGTGCCCTATGATATACACACACAGACACACACACAGACACACACACGGACAGACACACAGACAGACACACACACACACACACACGCACATCCTCTGAACAATTTATGCACTAGAATTCCTTCCTGTTTTTTTCTTGTTTCAAATGCAAAGAAACCAATGCTGGTGGTGGTGATTCATGTGAGACAGGAGGATTACCATGAGTTCAAGAACAGCTCAGGCTACACAGTAAATTCCAGTCCAGCCTGGGATAAATAAACAAGACCTTGTTCCAACAACCCAACTCTCCCCTGAGGCTTGTGCTGCATACTACTCTTTCCCTAAAAAGCAATCTGGGAGGACTGGGCCAACTCAGTAGAGGCTATGCCAGTGCTGGATCTGCAGTGACAACAGGACAAGGGTGGCCACAACTGCCTGGAGAAGCCAATGCCCTGCACCTCCTCTAGCTACGTGATCCACAATTACTACAATCCTGGAAGATGTTTGTTTGCTGCTACATGTATTTTGTCTGTTCTGCTCTGTTTTTAGGCAAGGCCTCAGGCTTCCTAAGCTGGCCTCCAACCTGCTATGTAGCAAAGGATAATCTTGATCTCCTGATCTTCCTCCACCTCGCAATCCTCCAACTTATAGGAATATACCACACTCACCCCCCAGTTTGTGTGATGCTGAACCAGTGCTTCATTCATGCTAGGCAAGCACTCTATCAACTGAGCCAAATATTAGACTCTTTATTTTAATTTTTACCAAAGTTCTTCTTAGATCCTTGTACATGCTAGGCAAGTGCTCAAACTCTGAGTCCCAGGCCCTTTGTTTTATATGGGTATAAAATATAAAAAAATACATATTTATATAGTGCATATGACAACTGACTTGTAATTATTCCCAATAAGTTTTATGGACATAAATATCTTTTCTGGAAAAACAAATGTCACTTTTCCATTATGTAAAAAAAGTTGTATATGAGGAAAAACAATTATTCTGTTTTTATAAATAGGGAAGATGAAGTAAGGCTATGCACAAGGGATGATGAGAAAGTTAACTCTTCAGTCACTTGATGCTCAACTGAGGATGAAGTATCCCACTCTCACCTTAAAAAGGGGGTTCTTAGAAGCTCAGGATTGGGCCTGGTTAGTACTTCAATGGGAAAATCCAAAACTGAACCTCCCCTAGCAATTAGTCAAGAAGATAGACTTCAACTACTTACTCCTTTGTCACAATCTTCTTTTCAGACTGAGTGTTCCTCTAATGATACTGCAGTATCAGTTTCAACCCACCACAAAGTGGGGGACAGGAAGCAAGGAAAGAAAAGAAACAGTAAATATGCAGACAACATAAAACATATAATGGTAGTCACAGGGCAAAAAAGAAGGAATGTAAATGAATAAATAAGAAGCTGAGGAACCAAGGAACTTAAGGGTCCCCAAAGGACTTTCCTATGACCCTGTGAGCTCAGCTACCACCCTCGTCTTGGTACTTCACTTTTTTAACCTAACGAAATTCAAATAGGGCACCAAAATAGGCATAGTCACTAAAACCAGCCCCACCCAGCATAAGGATCACATAATGCCATCAAAAGGAGTACTCTCACAAAAGATTTAAGAGTTCCAGTCAATGTTGCTTCCAATGCACAAAGGGATATAAGTTCATGTGACAAGCTCTCCCTTACTCCTGTTCCTTACTCTCTCTTTAAGGTCTTTTCCCTTGAGGAATCCAAGACCTCACATAAGAGAACAACTATTTGTCTTCTGGGAACCACATGGATTCATTTCCTCATTGGATCCGTGGATATGTCAGCAGTGCTGGATTTGTAGCGATAACAGGACAAGAGTGGTCATAACTACCTAGAGAAGCCAATATACTGACCTCCTCTAGCCACTTGTATTAGCTACATAATGTTGCTTTCTCCTTGATCCAGACCCACCTTGGAGTTCCTGTAACTGGCACCAGTAGCAAGGTATCGGAAACTACGGGACTGATCCCACAAAGGCTCCTGGCACAAAGACCTTTCCAACTGAAGATAGCCTCTCTTCAACCAGGGATTAAAGGAGGCTGACAAGAGTCACGGTGCTTTAATTCCAGATACAATTCAATATACCATCTAGAGTTTCCCCTGCAATCAACCTCCTTCTTTAAAAATCCCCTCAAGATACACCTGAAAGATAATACGCTTCTCTGAAAGTGAACAAACCAGCCTGCTCAACAGCAAATCAGTACAAACCTCCCTAAGCATGTGGGTCCAGAAGGGAGGCAGGAAGTAGGAAGGAAAGACACACCTGGTCTAGCCCTAGCGCTCAACTAGTTTGTTGTGCTATGGTTCCTTCTGGCTGGTTTATCTTCACAACGTCAGAGGCCACAGAGCAACTTTTTTTTTTTTTTTTTTTTTTTTGAAAATTAGAATGAGACCTCACTGGGCCCTAACCTAGCATGAGAGAACATGCCCAGATTTGGAGACGGATGTATGATTTTTGTGTCAAGAAGAAGATGAGAAATGGATTACAGCACCAATTTTAGTGTTTGGAGGCCAAGCTTAAGTTCCTAGAAAGATGGAACCTGGGATCTGCACACATTTCCCAAGTGGACAGTCTATTAGCCTATGCCACTCACACAGTCATTACATTAAAACCATTAAAATCCCATCATCTTAAAGATACATGCATAATGAATTCTGTCTATGTTTGCAAACAGCCCTCTAGGGTCCACACAGTGTGCTAAGACTGCAGCATTTCACAGGAATATCAAAAATGAAAAGATGACAGTGTTCCTAAGATGAGATTTGTTGCTGCTGGGTATTATGCCAACAAAAGGAATTCTTAATGTGCACCCGTTAACAGCTGAATAATTAAGTAACTTCTTGGAATGGTGGGAAGGAACATACTGTGAATGGAGAATGAATTTTGTGCCTTATACAAATTCCAATAATTACACAAATTCCAAGTGACCTTAGTGATACCTGTTTTTATAGTCTTTTTTTTTTTTCTATTCTAAAAGTATTGAAAAGGGATGATAATTCCTCATCCTAGAAGCTTATTCAGTGGCCTGTGGAAAGGCCTGAGATTAATCACCCAGGAAATTCTGCCTCAAAGACCTAGAGTAGTTGAAATAGGATCAATTTCTACTCTGTTTGGCCCCCTAACAACAGAATTAAGACCTACAGCTTTATGGGAAATTGGAGTTAAAGCTCAGACTTCCTGGGTACCACCTCTTACAACTCAGTGACCAACTTCTTAACATGCTTAATAAGTAAATTCCTAGCAAAGTACCCTGCCTTTCATTCCTTTACTGGGCCCTAAAAAAATGGAACAGGACCCCAGCCATTCCTTCATCTTGTTGTGAACACTGAAGCCTCTGCATAAGTCTGCTCGCCCAGTACTGGGCACCAGAGCTATCAAACATGCTTCCATCCCAGCAATGGTAGAATTTAAAACAGGCAGAGACTGTGCCACAGTCACTCTTACAATAATCCTCCCTGGCTCCACCCACAACCATCTCCAGTTTGTGACAATGATGATATTAAAATTGGGCACAATGAAAATCATCATTTTTTCATCATTAAAAAAAAAAGAAAAAGAATGTGTTTTGTCCTGCAGCAGCCTGCCTCACAGTGAGTTCTATGCTGTGCTCTTACCCATGGATGACACTAGATGGACATGGCTTTGTCTCAGTTGGTCAGACAATCTTACAGGCAATTCAGAAAATAAAACATACACATCATTAATAAGTCTTCTTAAGGGCCACATCATGAATTCCTTAACATTTAAAATATTTGAGGCACAGTGCAATCCAGATATACCAAATGAATGAACTATGTTCAGGTAATTAAGCTTCAACTCAAAAAAAAGTCTTGAAACACAATAGGAAACTTAAAAAATTAAAATATAGCATAAATATGGAACCCTAGGTAGATAATCAGCTCTAGAAAATTTTTTTATCAAATATCCTAACACTCTAACATTTTTTTTAATATCCAGAATTAAAACAAGATTCTTTTGCCAAAAGACAACTATCCTAGCGCATAAGGATAAAACCTGAGTGTTTAATATGGACAAGTCAAAAGGTCTCAAAAAGCAAGAGACACAGCACATTAGCAGGTGAATTTTAACAAGCTACTCCTACCTCAATACTAAAATGTGCTGTAAGATACGCCTAAGATACTAATAAAATCAGTCTCCTAGGAGGCTGAATTCATGAAGGAGCACAAGAGAAGTCGAGGCTTTTACCTTATGCAGGATTTTTAAAAACATGAAAAATTATCAGGAAATTACAAAATGCTACATATATGGATTATGAGAGGAGGAAATGCTTGTGACATTAAATTACCACCTTCTGTAAAAGTATCACTTACATTAGGAGTAGAATATCATTCTACTAGGAGTAATGAAGTTTCTACATGGTAGGAATATACCTAACTTGCAGAACTCCTGAAGGATTTTATACCAAAGTGTCCTTTTACTGTTTATGTTAGGTTTATCAACATCTATCCCAGTATCTACTGTAAGTTCCTATGTTCACCATTGAACCTTCTACTGACAACTATGAGAAAAAAAATACTCAGCAGATTGGAAAGGGCAAGTGGTTGACAACTATTAGCATACGTGGGCCCCTAACAGACCATCCTGGGACCAGGAAAGTTAATGGCTATTCTCAGAAGTCACAGTTGTGACTGTGATCATGTTTCTCGCAGCTCAAGAAACACTGTGATGACACAGAACCTGCTACTCTGCTGTGCTTCTCTTCAAAAAAAGCAATAGAGGAACAAGAAAGGGCAAATGTAGATAAGGGAGCCAAAATTTTTTCATTTTCTTTCACATGTATGTCAAAACTGAATATATGTACGTGTCTCTGTGTGTGTGTGTTGTTGGCATCCTTCTGTATACTTGGCCAGACATGCTGGTCTGGCAAGTAAGGGTTGTCCATCTCTCAGCCATTATGGTGGCCAGTTCCCTCGGCCCTGGTGTTGGTGTGTGCTCTCCCGTCAAGCTGGACTATGAACTGTAACCGGACTATCGTAAGAAAGTAAACTCCTTGTTCCCTTAAGTTGTGTTCTTGTCATTTATCAGCAACTATGCAGGCAGACTGCAACAGAATTTGGTACCCAGGAAGTGGGGTGTTGCTGATAAATCTGACTGTGGATTTTGTGTCTTTGGAACGGTTTCGCTGGACAAAGTTGAAAATGCTTGAGAATTTTCACTTTGTGGATTTACAAATACCGTTCTTCAGCGTTTAGTGGGCCAATTGCTGAGAGACATTGTTTGGGCCCAATTTGTGATAAGGGAAACAAGGACTTTGGTAAAACTGAATATAAGGACGATGGACTGGTTTGCTTGACAGAGGAGAGCTGTGTTGGCAACCTTGTTTCTTGCCCTTTGCAAGTTTGGTTGCCTAGAAGAGAGGCTTTTCCAGCGTCAGAGCGTTGAAGTTGGTGCAGCTGTGGCTCCAGTAGACTAAGCTGCGTTTCAACCTCGCTTTGGAATCTGGCAGCGTCCCTCAGGTGATACTGGTTTTCATGTACTACTGAAGGGTTCATGGAGAGCAGCAAAAGCTTGGCACCAAGTGGCAGGTGTAGAGTCCTGCAAGAGATGGTGAAGCTTAAAGCTGCAGAGGAGAACCCAGAGTTGTGTGTGAGATGCCAGAACTGTAGGACTGCTGCTGAGGACGACTGCGAGTGGAGATTCAGCCTGGTTCAGAGGAACTCTGCTCTTACAACTTCGAGCTGCAGACAGGGACTGGGAATGACTCGAATCTTTGAGCCGCCTTGACTATGTGATGAGCAACAGAAGATGGACATTGAAGTACAGGATGCGGTGATTTGCTGGACTTTAATCTTTTTAATGTTTTCTTACTGTTTTAAGATCCTTCTGTTTTAATGTTTTAAAATATTGGAACTGAAGTTTTAATGAGAGAACATTTTAAATTTTTCCATGGAATGTATTTATATTTTAACATCTGTGGGGACAAGGAAAGGTTACAGTTTAAAAGTGCTATTGTTTTTGTGTCAAGTTGACAAGGGGTGGAATGTCATAGTTAAGCACAGGTGTCAACTTGACTCTTGAGGGTTTGCGCTCTGGGCACAGGTGTAGAGAGTTGATGGTTGAGTTAAAGCCCAGAGCAAACCTGAAGGAGATTGTCTAGCTGCTGGGGAAGACCCAGCCCTTGGTGGGTGGGATTAGGATCTGGATAAATCACAGAGAGCTGGTTGAGAGAGTTGGCATCCTTCTGTATACTTGGCCAGACATGCTGGTCTGGCAAGTAAGGGTTGTCCATCTCTCAGCCGTTATGGTGGCCAGTTCCCTCGGCCCTGGTGTTGGTGTGTGCTCTCCCGTCAAGCTGGACTATGAACTGTAACCGGACTATCGTAAGTGTGTGTGTGTGTGTGTGTGTGTGTGTGTGTGTGTGTGTGTGTGAAGAATGCAGGAGGAGGATATTAAATATATATTGAAAGGGTTATAGAAACAACAAAGGAGAGAGAAGGAATAGGGAGAGAGGGAAGGATGAACATGAGGAAAGTACAATTATATACATAAAGGAAAACCTCATAATGAAACCATTATTTTGTGTGCCAATCAAAAATAGTAACAATAAAAACCACAAAACAGAGCAATATTTGTGTAAAACTGACCAGGAATTAGGGAGGAGAATATTCTAACAGCCTAGTCAAAATGTGATATTTATCAGAAGTCAGGCAGGATAGCAATAGCTGCTGTATGTGTCATGTCAGGTACACAGACCATCAAAGAAGAAATGGAGATAGGTGAGCACAAAGAATGAACTGAGAAAAGTTCTCAGGAACCATTAGGATCTAGAACCATGCTCCTAGAATGTGCAAAGCATGCCACACACATTGATGATGATGATGATGATGATGATGATGATGATGATGATGATAGTGCTATCTTAATGCAGCTCATAATTTCCATTGATTTTGAATAAAATGAAACTGTTGACTCTATATATACAATAGGTAATAGATTCATTTTAAGTTTCACACAACACAGCAGCCCTCGTACTAGAAAATACTCATAGCTTTACTAAAAACATACCAATCGTATAAGAATCACCAAATTCAACTGAGTAGGGTACACATGTGCATGTGTACATTTACAGCAAGAGTGGAAACTTTCAACTTCTAATAACTAGTGAAACTACACAGGACACAAAAATACACTCATGCAACAACACATTCTTGTTTTATAAAGAGACTTTATTACTAAAAAACATTCTAGTCCCTGGATAATTAGGAAAGCTGCACTGAATCCATTCTTAAGACATCTGTCAAACTAAGTCACAAACCTGGAATAAAATCAGGCACCTAGAATGAGAGCAAGGGTCCATTTATTCTCATGCTCATTAATGCTTCAATGTTTGCATTAAGTGAAACTCTGTGGTAGCTGTTAACTTTAATTACAGTCTTCAAAGATTTCCTGCATTCACTGGTTACTTATAAAACATAAATGCATATAAATAATAAATGTTTCCATCATGACTTTGTACTTGAAGTAAGACTACACAACCTTGCTTAAACACTGGAGTCCTCAATTTAAACAAGATGGAAGTAAGGTGAAATGTCTCTGGAAACACAAATCCCTGGCAGAGACATTACCTGTGCAAAGCAAAAATGGAAATGCAAAAAAACACTCAGCCAAGAACACTGGTGCAGGCACTAAGAGGGCAGGGAAGGGGACAGCTCAGGGAGTGGGGGATGCACTGGGGATGGGAGTGAAGAGGGTGGCCAACGAAAAATGTGAGGATCATTACACACAAATTCTACTCCAAATGTGAACAAAAAAGTTAACTGCTTTTAGAATCTCTTCCTTCATTACAGCAAGACAGAAGAAAAGCTACTAAGAAAAGAATCTGGATCACATGCACTGTCCCATATTCTATTTTTCACAGCACAAGTCTTTTAAAATACTAACAATTGGTTATTTATTTCATTTATGAACATGAGGCACTGATAAGAACCAACTAAAGTATATTTGTAGCAAAATCTGAAAGACATCTATGGATATAGCTACTGGCTATGTCAACAGTCAGTAACTATATATGTACTATAGCAGTTTGTCTGCATGGGTGCTGATAAATCACCATTAAACAGCTTAAGAGAACAAGGGCTTTATTTTCTTAAGATAGTCCAAGTGTAAACAAGGATGCTGACTCTCTCAACCAGCTCTCTGTATTTTATTTCAGGTCTAATCCCACCATGGGCTGCACCTTCCCCATCAGCTAGACAATCTCCTTGTCATGGATTAAAATGTGTCTCCCACAATCTCATGTGTTTGGGAAGGTCATGGCACCTTGGAGAGGTGAAGCCTTGCTGGAGAAAGATGGTCACAAAGGGTGGGCCTGGAGGTGGATTAATCCCACCCTACCTCTAAAAGAAGTCTGTCTTTACAACAAGTATACTTGCAGCTCCCAGGCTCCAATATGTCTACAGTGACACAGCCTCCACCAGCTTCAGCCAGCCATGCCGCCTCCGCCATGAAAGACTTTATCTCCCCTCTGGAACCCTAGCTAAATAAATCTCTTTCTCCCTTAAGTTGCTTGACTTTGGATGATCTCTCACAGCAATAGTTAAGAGTAACCATTACATTCCTGCAGGTTTGCTGTGGGCTAAACTCAACCATTAATTTTCTACAAACGTGCCCAGAGCTCAAATTCTAAACTGTCAAGTTGACACCTATGCCTAACTATGACATGCACTGAGGTGTTTTGTTATTGTTTGCTTGGTTTTGTTTTTTGTTTTGGTGTGTGTGTGTGTGTGTGTGTGTGTGTGTGTGTGTGTGTGTGTGTACAAGAGGGCACTTGAGTGTGTGTGCTTGTGGAGATCCAAGGTTGGGAATCATCCTGGATTGCTCTACTTTATTGCTTTATTCTGGGGTTTCCCAGACTCTGCCTTCCAATGCCAGAACTGTAGACCAAAGGCATTTCATCCTGGCATTTTTATGTAGGATCGAGGATCCAAGCTTAGGTCCTTTTTGCTTTGAGAGGCAAAAATTTTAACCCCATCTCTCCATCTCTGCAGCCCTAGTCAAGAGTTCTGAAGCTGTTTAAAGTCAAAACAAAAATCACAATTAAAGGTATGTTTACAAATAAATCATTCTCTCAAATGTATCCCCAAATTCTTAAATATATAACTTTTCATCATCAAAAAGAGAGGCTATAGAGAAAAAGGGAGACATTCACTGCTGGTGGGAGTGTAAACTGGTACAGCCTCTGTGGAGATCAGTGCGGAGGTTCCTCAGAAAGCTAAAAATGGAACCGTCATATGACTGAGCTATACCACTCCTTGGAATATTCCCAAAGAGTCTACCTACATCTTATTACAAAGACAATTGTTCATCTATGTTTATTGCAGCTCTATTCACAATAGTGAAAAAATGGAATCAGTCAACATGCCCATCAACAGAGAAATGGATAATGAAAATGTAGTACATATACACAATGGAATATTACTCAGACATCAGAAAGGATGAGATTATGGAATTGTCTGGCAAATGAATGGAACTGAAAACTTTAATATTGAGTGAAGTATCTCAGACATAGAAAGTTAAGTACTGCATGTTCTCTTTAATATGCCAATGATTGAACTGATATCCTTGTCAATGTATTTGAATTGGAACCATTGTAAGAGCCAGAAAACTCCAAGAGTGGGAAGGTGAAATCTTTTAAAGGCAGATTCAGGATACCAAGACAAGGATGACGGAGGGAATAATTGAGAAAAATACATAACATGGAAGAAGGGAATAGGAGACAGGAGCGACATGGGAGATAGAAGGGACAGAGGGATTTACAGAAAAAAACCCTAAGATGGTAGAAAGCAATCCCAAAAGAACATCCTATGTTAGGAATACATCAAGAAAAAAAAATGTCTTTTAAAGAAAGGCGTAAAAATGAGAAGTCCTTATGCAGAGGAGCATAGAGTGAGGAAAACGGAGGGGGGGGGAATAAAATAAAAGCCGTGAGCTGATCCACTCAGAACCCAGGGACAAAATAATACTAGAGACAACAGGAATGTGGCACGTCCTGAAAAAAATGTTGTTCAGAGAGGTCTTAAAGGCCCCCAAACATTATAGGTTTTTGCCATTGCTCTTGATTGCTCTCCAAAAAACTGTCAGTAAGACCCTATTATTGAAAATGCAATACAAATTGGTTATAGTACATGGGCTAAATATATCAACTGGAACAGTCTGAGGACTTTCTCCTTACTGAATAATTTACACAGTACCAAGGAATACTGTAAAAGCTGTTGAGGGAGAGAAATAATCACAAGCCCTATCAATGGCACAAAGATCTGTAAATTGCAATATAAATCACCATGGCAACCAATGTAATAGTGGCATGAGTACCAAGGAGACAACCAGCAGCTTTCTGATTGGATTCAAGATCTGCTTGGCAGAAGAATACATATCCCTGTTACTGTAAATTAGAAAAAGAACCTATTGAAAAAAAGGGAAAGAAAAAAATCAATAGGGAAGACAGCCAATAAACCTATAAGTAGGAAGTCAGTACATCAAACTGCTCTTAGGCAGCTGTTATTATACCTACAGAATGGGAACTCACAGTGGAAACCTTTGGGTCTAAAGTTGGGTGAGGAAAGGAAGTGTACATATCAGTAGGGTGGCCTGAAGAGATGTAATTTGTTACACTACAGAGGCCTGAACCCCCACAGGAGTAGACAAGTCAGAGTGAACCCTGAGGTCCACAGAAGCATACAGGTGGTAGGGTGGGAGAGTGTGAGAGGGAATGATGAAGAGAATAGAGAGGATGGGGGGGGGGGAAGCTGCTTTTACAAGCATACTCAGTATGCTTGTAAAAGCAGAAAAAATTAATTTAAAAAAAAGAAATTGTCCTAAGGGAACAACAATTTAAAAAAAAAAAAAAAAAAACACTATTAAAAAAAAGTTAGATCCCAACTCTAAACTCACTTTTCAAAATAATCATTGTGAATTTATTATGTATCTATTACAATGACAATTATGTGAAAAAAATCTATGTTCAATTCAACACTGACACTGTCACCAGCCACAGAATTTGTAACAATCCTGAGGACTCTGGAATACTGACTATTAATATTAACTTCCTTCTCTAGGTAGTGATGGTCAACCATTCCCAGCAGGGGTGGTGGCGATGGTGCATGAGGCAGGCAAGGAGAAAGCTCTAAAAGTGGGTGTGCTGCACTAAATATACAAATAGTAACTGCTATTACCTGCCATCCTAAACAATACAGTAGAAGTAGGTTCTCATTCGGGGAGAAATAAGGAGCTGTAGGCTGCAAATGACTGAGGGGGAGGGAAATTCATTCAATTAAACTGTATTAGTTAAGCCTTATTAAAAAATTCATTCAATTTTTAACTTAATGTATATGACTCTCCAAGCTACTGAGCAAAGCTTAAATCTACAAAGATAATCATAAATTTGTCAAAGCTACTAACAGTACAAATATTAAATATCTCATTAAAAACACAGCCCTATAAATAACTTTTTCTCTTGAATTTAGAGTCAAGCACCAAATCAAGCTGTAATTGTTCAACCATTTCAAGTTACTCCAAAGCATTAATATCAATATAGTTCTACACTTTCATGAAAGCATAGTGAACAAGGATTCAAGAAAGCCATTCTTGCCTCCTAACTGACAAATGCACAGGCTGCTAACCAGTTGGCTCTCTTTAGGACTCTATTCCTGAATTGACTTTCTTAGGTGTAATGTGAAATACAAAGATGTGCAATTTCTTATATTCTTTAGCAAGCATCCTCCCCCGCCCCCAAAATGCCCATGGCTTGGAATTTGAGCTCTACAAGGAACAAGAAAGCTATGCATCATTAATGTATACCAGAAAAACAATGTCAAATCATTACATCTTATTTAATTACCATCCACTCTGAAGTGTACATAGAGAGCTTAAGGTCAATTATGATTATTTAGTCTCCAGCACAACAACACAGCACAGCACCAAGAGGATTAGGAAATGTGTTGCTTTCTATTCTTTCTGCCTCTTGTAAGAACAGAAAACTCATACAATATAAAATGCAGGAAAAGACAAATACATTCATTTTCTGTAGAATAAGAAGCAGTTTTAAAAAGGACTTTCTGTCCAGTATTCTCTCAAGGTCAGCTTCCAAATGTTTGCACTTCTGAAGGTAAACACTTAGTGACCCCCTAACCTGAGGATTAACAGTGTCCAGGACAATGGTCACCAGGTAGTTTGATGGACTGAATATCCAAGGTTCTAAAGCCACAGCAATCTCTAAGAATACTTTTCTATGCCCTCCATACTAGAAAATCTATTAAAAGTAACAAGACATCCATATTTACAGTAGCATGTGCTTGCATGCCAGAAACAGCTCCAAAAGTAAGGGTCAAAGAAAGTGGAATCTCACTTAATGTTCCTGTTCCTTCTAGGGAGGAACAGCATGGGATTTCAGGACAAACAGCACAGAGAACCCATTTGTATCTGACCCCTCAACTTTTGTTCTACTATATGGGACAGGAGACCAACTCAAAAGGGCTGTGAAAGTTTTTCTGAACTGGCTTTGAAGGAAGAGTCCATAAACCTATAGCTCTGGAGACTGCAGAGTCAAGAATAGGAAGACATTCAAGGGTAGATGTAATACAAGTAGGAAACCTCAGTGAGGGAGGGGTCAATCACCCATTTGCAAAATGGTTACTTTAACAAGACTCCAGTTTAACAGCTTTTTATCTCTGGCCAGGGGGTGACATACAATGCCCATCAGGATGGAGTGAAGGGCATTGCAGGAGCAGCAAAACTGCAAAAGAAAATCAACAAACCACAATCCAGAACTTCAGAACTTCAGAGACCACCTAGAACTAGGCCACCAAGAACTAGGCCAGACTAATCTCTCCCCATCCTGAAGCTCAGGGACATTTGTGGAAGAGGGGGCGGTGAGATTGTAAGAGCAAAAGGATGGGAGGAGCAATGATATGGAAGATACTCCACACAAATTAGGGCCGAAGCAATCATAATTGGACTTTGCATGCCCTGCGCAATGTCTAACACACTATTGACCTCACAAAGTCTAGCATCTGCTAAAGGCACCAAGATCCTTGGAGGCAAGGGATTGACAGCCACAGTAATGTTCCTATGCTTAAGGGGAAAATGGGAAAGGGTTCAGGGAAATGCCACTGGGTCCTTGTATGTCATCGGAGAGGAGGGCCCAGAGGACAGTCTGGCATGCACATTAAAGGATTCTCTGGGAATTGGGGGGGAGGCACTGGAGGATGGGGAGGGAGGGGTGACGGGAGGGGGAGCAGGGGGTTCGGGGGGGAGGGAGGGAGGGAACTGGTGTACCTATTAAGTTTGTATGAGCAGAAATAATAATAAAAAATGTTAAAAAAAAAAAAGTATAGGAGGACATTCTCCAACAACTAGCAGGTGGAGGAGGAAGAGAAAGAGGAATAAAAACATTATTTTTATGTGTGAATGAATAATAGGATTGAGACTGAAAAGAGGTGTCTTGCTCCATGATAACTAAACTGATAAGGAATCATCAAACCCTCAGTAGTCAAGCTGACACCTATATCTAAATATGATACTTCACCCCTTTACAACTTGACACAAAAAGAACATTACTTTTAAATGGTAACATTCACATTGTCCCCACAATGCATCTTATCCTATAAATACATTTGGTTTCATTAATGCTAAAAGTCCAAAATATCTTAACAGTAAGAGTAAATCAAAATCAAATCAAGTTAGGTATTTTAGCACAGATAAAACATTAAAATGGACATATTATGAGACAATAAGAAAAATACCAAGTTAAGACTAAAGTCCAACTAATCAAATACCACATCCTACAGTTCAATGTCTAATTTCCGTTGCTCAAAACATAGTCATAGTAGCTCAAAGATTCTCAGCAATCCCATTTCCTCTTCACAGCTCAAAGCTGCACAAGCAGCATTTCTCTGGAGGAAGTTGAGTCTCCACTAGTAGCTATCCTCAGCACATACCCCATGTATACAGCGTTCCTTAGCAGATGCCCCATGTTGGCTCTGGCATCTCTAACATTTTCACTTCTCAATGGCAAACTAGGCTTTAACTCCACAACACAATGCCCTTCTTGGATTTCTCTGCAGGTTTCCTATCATACAATGCCTAGGTTCTGCATTCTCTGAAACCTTGGAAGAGAGATCCACGACCTCCTCCTTTTTGTATCTTTGACACCCCTAAAGTCAGTATTATGTGAACAACACTGCCAAGTTCTGCTATAACCTCCAGGTAGAAATTGGCCCCTAGCATCACAGCTGAATCAGCTTCTCTATGCTGATTCTGGAAAGAATCTTTATGCTGGACAGAATCTCAACATAGTGGTATTCATTTCTTTCACCATCCCAGTGCAAAGCACTAGGTTTTCCTTCACTGTTGCGTACTTTTCTAACAGTGTCAGTTGCTCTGTTCTCTGCCCTTTCCTCATCCAAAACTTCAAGACTGCTCTCTTTTACCAAGCAAGCCAGTCCATCATCTTTAAATTCAACATCAAAGTTTTTGTTTGTTTCATCACAAACTGGTCCCAAACAATCTACAACTCTCTCAGCACCTCTATTCTCCAAATGGGCCATTAAACTCTGCAGAACAGTATTTGTAATACATAATACAAATCTTCAAATGCTTCAAAGTTTCTCCAACAAAACCATTCATAATTCGCAAAGTCCATATAGTCAGATTTATCAACACCCCACTTTTCTGATACCAAATTTTGTCACAACTCACCTGCACATGTTGGGGCCAGAAGATAATACTACATATCTTCCTCAATTACTCTCTATTTCTTCGAGACATAGTCCACTGGATCTGAAGTCTAAAGATTGAGCTAGACTGACTAGCGCTGGACTTACAAATACACAATGTTGTACCCAGGTTTTATATATGTGCTAGAATCCAAACTCAGGCACTCATGCTTGAGTAGCACCTGCACAGTTGCCAATCAAATGGCTTAATGGAACGAGGGATTTTATCTTCTCTTATGATAGATTGGTTACAATTCTTCCTCCACCATGACAGGAGAGTCCACACTAATATCAGGACTGAGGAAACTGGCTACACCATATCCATAAAACAACTGAAAATGAGATGATCCTTACTTGCCAGACCAGTCTGGCCTAGTATACAGAAAGAAGGGCACACTTTCTCAAACAGTTCCTTCCATCTTATTTACCTGCATTAGCTCCATTTTTTTTTTTTTACCATGGAATGGGTTTTCCCCATCAACTATAAAATCTCCTACGAGTTTGCTCTTGAGCTTAACTCAACTAATTCTCTACAAATGTCCCTAGAACTCAAATTCTGAACTGTCAAGTTGACACATGTATCTAACTGTTACAGCCCTAACTGAAGACATAGCCCAATCAGTCAGAGAGGTTTTCTGAATCTACAGCCTAACTTCACATACTCAAAGACAAAAGAGAGGGTCTAGAAAAAAAAATCGAAACTATATTTTTGTTGCTAAAAAAACAACGATTTCTTAGTTTAGTAAATCTGAGAGTTGCTTGGTATAACTCTGAAAGAAAATTTATAATAAATAAAATTTACCTTAACTTTTTGCCTTTTGTGTATGCATATGTGTTTAAATATGTATGTGGACATATAAGTATTTATATACATATGTGCACATGTTGAGGCCAGAAGATAATACCACATATCTTCCTCAATTACTCTCTATTTCTTCAAGACATAGTCCACTGGATCTGAAGTCTGAAGATTGAGCTAGACTGACTAGCACTGGACTTACAAATACACAATGCTGCACCCAGGTTTTATATATGTGCTAGAATCCAAACTGAGGCATTCATGCTTGTGTGGCAAGCATTACAACCAACTGATCCATCTCCTGTGCCTGCTTTTGAGATTTTAAAAAGAAAACATTTACAACTACTAGCTGTCAACTCTATAAATATTGTTCTTCAACTATATTTTCTGGTGCAAACATAACAGAATGATATCCAAACCTATCAACGTGCTATCCTCTCCTGCTGCAACCCCAAGGTCCATTAAATGCATAGGCACAAATTTCTACCTCCCCACAAAACTCTACCTCCCCGCAAAACTCAAGCTTCCTAATCTTCACTTAAAACAAACTCCGAGCTTTACATTTCAGTAAGATTCTTCAGACATTACAAGATATGCAAATGTCTAACTAAGCTCTTTAGAAATCTCTTTTACTTTTGTCTGAAAATCAGTGACTCTATAGAAACTGAAATACTTTCCTACCACACCTAAAATAACTTCTCTTAGTCCTCAGTAAAATCATGCCCCAGTAAAGGCAGCAGGTGGGAACACTTCCTTCAGTAAGTACAGAATCACAAGTACTGGGAAAACGAAAGAGAGATGGAAGTGGGATCACATACAAAGGCAGCCGCCTGGCTGAATTAAAGCCAAATGCTGTTTAAACAACAGCACATGTGAAAGTAAAGAAATGGACAAAACACATATTTAAATCGCAAACAGATGAACCTTCTGCAAACTTCCAATGTCTTCTGTGCTACAATATCCTTCTGGGTGTATTCTCAGGTGGATTTCCACACAGCTGTAAGAACAGGGATTCTTACTCTGCACTTCTGTGTGGCAGAGACATTCACTGATCAAAAACCTCCCTCCACACAGTCACACAGTCCTGTGCTGAGGTAATACCCCACTCCTTTCTTTCTGTACTTGCTACCAGCCCTTAATATTTCCTCACTAGACCCCACATCAGCCTTTATCTCTGCTATAGCCCAGCTTTTACCTGCCAGAGTGCCAGTAATGTTCCAGTCCACTATAATGCCCTTATCCAGCTCAGCTCTCATCAACTGCAAATCTGACCCTGGCATATTTATTAGCACATGAGCATTTATCAACTGAATGAATGGCTTAGGTATGCTAGATCTCTTTGCCAACTTATATTAATTTTCATTTTGCTACTGCCAAGAGATATGAAAATTCCAAAACGCATTAAGACATCGCAGTTCTCACCTTGCTCAGCCTCTCCCTGTTCCTCACACACTTTCATGAAAACAAGAATTGCTCAGTTCATGGGTTCTCAGAACCTAAATAGCATTTGAGAATCACCATCTTTACTACAACTCAGAAGATCCTCTGCAGTATATTTGACTCCAACCCAAACAAACTCTTCCTTCCCAGACAACCATCGGCACACTCTAACCCTGACCTCTGGTGCTGTTTGGAAGATCTACCTCTGTTTCTAAAAGAGTTTGCGTGTTATAGCTAAAGGTTTTCATGACAGACTGCCTATACTAATGAACAAAAACATAAGCCTATAAAGGAAAGAGTTTACAATATTTTAATCTTCATTTTTAATCTTCAGATTTATCTCTTACCTTACAATGCAGTAATCGACACTGAAAAAAGATGCATGAACACATTTTCATTTATAATGCATGTTGATAAAATAAGTACTCAAATCAGTGTCTGAATTATATAACATCCCATACAAGTTGACGAAAATTGTTTTTCAACCCATACATGAGTATCAATTGCTTAGTCACTTCAAACTTCATATATTTTTTAGAATCCAGTAGAAACAGCTCACACTTATGCATTCTTTGCTTTTAATTAGACAAATTTTTGGCTCATGTTTGTAATCCCAGCACTCAAAATAAAAGATAAAAGTACTGCCACTAATTTGAGAACAGCCTGGACCACAACAACTCTTCCATCAAAAAAAAAAAAAAAAAAAAAAAAAAAAAAAACTGAACTTTATGAAAACCACATTAAACTTATATCCCATCTGCCAACACTCTTTGACAAGAAAGAAAAATTACAAAATAATCTAAGAAGGCAATGTTTCCTAACCAACATACCAAATGAAGACACATTTACAGGACTTCATTCAAAAAACATTTCCAGGGAAAATTAGCACTTATTCAAAACAAATTATTTTTTTTGGCTTCTGTGTTTCTCATAAATTTTGTGTGTGTGTGTGTGTGTGTGTGTGTGTGTGTGTGTGTGTGTGTGTTGTATATATGTTTATGTATGTTATGTGTATATGTGAATATATATGTATCATGTGCCCCTTCCCCAGTCTCACATATTTGGGAAAGTCGCGGCACCTTTGAGAGGTGCAGCTTTGCTGGAAGATGGGAGTCACAGGGGGTGGGTTTTGAGGTGGATTAATCCCACCCTACCTCCTAGAGAGGTCTGCTCTAACAGAGCAACTCTCAGTCTCCAAGATGTTTGCAGTGACCTAGGCTTCCTCCAGCTTCTGCCAGCCAGCCATGATACATACGCCAAGAAAGACTGTATCTTCTCTCTGGAACAGTAAGCTGAATCAATCTCCCTTTCTTCTTTGAATTGTTTGACTTTGGGTGTTCTCTCACAGCAGCAGATAAAAGTAACCGATACAATATGAATATGTTCATATATAATTTTTAGGTTGATGAATGTTTAAATTAAAACGAAGATCCTCTGGTCATCATGAATAAACAGAGAAATATACAAACCAGGCATTCGAAAGGAAACTATGTGTTTCCCATCACAGAAGTTTCTGGAATAATGATACATTAGAACTTGCATCTCAAACACCCATCTTAATTCCTGTAAGAGTAAGGGCAGATATATTTGTCTTCAATTTTTCTTCCTCCTTTCTAAGGCTTCAGGGGACAGAATTGCTTCAGAGATCTTCACTTGTTTTATTTGTAACCAAGGTATCAATTACAATCAGGCTGATCTGTCCACATGAAAACTGAAAAAACTTAAGTTAGAATGAATATACTGGACAAACCTGAGCCAGCTGTTCTAAGTCTCTTTCATAAAACAAGCATCTTTTAGAAACAGGTGTCTAACATGACTGGGTATTATTTGTTCCTCAGTGTAGGGTGCTCTATCCTGTCACCATTGCTTACACGTCCATCAGTACTCCAGATTGACCACAGTCTGGGCCCTGCTGACTTATCCTCAGTGAAGAGTTCAAATGGGAGGTCCAAAATGAAGCTTCAGTAGTTTTGCCCTGAAGGCATATTAAAAAAGTGAGGAAATTGAGGAGCAGGGGGAACCTACCTTGACAATACTTTACAAAGACACCAGAAGCATATGGAAACAAAGCCTGAGCTTCTCTGGCTCCAAAGTGAAAACTGACATTTTCCCGATGCTGTCTGTGCTTATCTTACAGAAGAAGAACCTTAAAACACCACCAGAGACTGCTCCCAAGTGTGAAGCTCACCACACTCTGAAGACACCTACAGGAGGAAAGCCTGACTCCTTCAGACCTGTTTATGCATATTAAGATGTGCTATTCACCTACTGAGCCAAAATAGGAATTTTTTCCATTTCTTTTAATACGCCAAACTGCTTTCCCTTTAGATATTGGTATACAGGTATAAATAACTCTTCAACATTAATTGATAAGACTTGTGAATTTTAAACTTCTGTACCAGACTGTTTTTCCATCTTAGCCAAACAAGGGGAAAACTAAAGATTGGCACTTCTCACACTCAACTGAAAGAAGCTTTGCAGGGGGGAGGAGGGGAAGAAACCCTGACCAAGTACATCTTCTTGGCAGAAGTAATAACTAGATCTATTCTTCAACTGTTGAAGCACATGCTGCCTTTTCCAAATAGGTTTCACCTTCCTGATTGCAGCATCCCTCTGTAAGCTGTCTAGCCCCCCCCCAAGCACACTAATGACTATTAATTAGTAATAGCTGTGTACACTACTGTGCCTTGGACAGAACTTTTTTATGGCCTCTCCTGAGAAATATAAGTTCTTCCTGTGAAAAACTATCCTAAGTGTTTGGTTTCCCAAAGAAATGCCCTGCTTCCTTGCTGGGGGGAAAAAGAGGGCAAATATCTAAATGGCTTCTTTGTAGACAGGCAGAAGCTAGAAGATAAACTTAGACTTTTTCAAGTTAAGCATGACATTCTGAAACTTGACCCACAACTGGGAAAAGTCCCGAAAGTAAACAGGTAGAGACCACAAAGAAAAGAAAACCTATGACCAAGGGCAAAATCATCTCAGGAACATCTACTTCTGCTTAAAGTCACCAAAATGGCATGACAGCTACTTTCATGGGTCCAAAGCAACTGCAGAGTGAGTTCTGTAGGTCTGGGGAACAACTCTGAGGTACTTCAGATTCCTAACGTAAATCAGGGAAGACTCAATGACAGCCAGAGAGTATACTCCAACTCCTCAGATAGGCAGGAGAACAGGAATCCACATTCTCCCAACATGTCTTCCTGCAGGTAGGATGACAAAACCCAAAGATACCTTACCCAGTAGTAGTTTTTTGCTGGGTTTGCTAGCAAACAATGCTGTACTCTCCACAATGGGCTTCCCCACTGCAGTGTGCCAATGCTTCCCAGCTCTGATGTGGCCTACCAGAGGGATTACCCCAAACTCACCAGATACACTCATGGAACCAGCAGCCTTCTCTGGTCTCAGGCCAGTGGAACCACCAGATACCAGTGTACATGTGCTCCCAGCTCTAAGCTGTAACCTACAACAACCATGAGAGCTATGAAAGGTGACTTTGCACAGGTCATGCTCAGTCAGAGGTTCCATAAGCATTACTGCCCACAACTTGCATTACTGCCCACAACTTGAGAATCACTATAACTGTGTCTGTGGCCCTCATTAATAGATGGCTCTTGCTGTCAGGAGTCCAGAACTTCAACTCACTGTCCTTGTGAAGTTCCTACATTTCCCTCAGTAACCTAAGATTCAGAAAGAAACCTAAACAATGCAGGGAGTACTAAGAGCCAGCTCTACATCTTATACCCATCCTGGATACCTGGCCAGCTGGTGCATGAGCCCTTCCAGGTATGGACCCATAGGAGTTTGCTAGAAGGAGACCCATAGACTGCATGGCTTCAGAACAAATAACCAAGTCAAAATGTATAGCTGGAAAAGTACAGACTTAGTTACTTAGTTACACTAATGACATGTGAACAAATTCCTATGAATGAGCAGGGAGAGAGAGACAGAGACAAAGACAGAGACAGAATTAGGAGTAATCACTAAATGGAGATGTTAGTCTACTGTTCTTCTATTGGTGCCAGTCCCTTGGTGTCCACTGTAATGACCTTGCTATACTCAATGCAATGTCTGTGCTTATAAATCTCTCTCATTAGCTCTTTTGTGGACAAGGGGGTGATACATCATGACCTTTATGTATAAGCCAACTACTTCAAGTATGAGGCAGCCAAACCAAAAGCAATGTTCTCTGCCCTGGACAGTAGGAAGAAATGTTTAAAGACAGTGTTGATTAGAAAGGATGGCAGCATCTTTCTGATCTAAGGGGCCTTTTCATTGTTGTTGTTGCTGTTGTTGTTGTTGTTCTGCTGTTATAGCTACTGCTGTTGTTTTGAAATAGGGACTCAAGTGGTCCAGGCTGGACTTAAATCCAGTAGTATATAACAGTTAAAGATACCTTGAACTTCTAATTGTCTTACCTCCCATCCTCTGAATCCTGTTATGACTAGCATGTAAATTACACAATGAGGGCAGTATGATTGTAAGAGACTGAAGTGGGAAGGTGCAGGGTCATGCATTATCTCTTGGACATGATATAGTTGTGACATACAAGTTTTCAGGTCAGATATGTATACTTACATAAGAATTGTATGGGAACTGTCTTATGAACATTTCACCATAACATCAGAAAGATCTCAAGAACCTCCGCACCTTTCTGAGAGATTGATGAGAACTAATGCTGATGGGGAAGTAAAGAAAGATATTGTCCTCTACAGTATATCCACTATCTAGGATACTTGCTAGAGCAAAAATCAGATCAGACATAAGTCATCACAAAGTAGGAGGTGAGTCAGGCAAAGGAGATAAATGATTTTAAGAGGAAAAGAAGGGAGGATGGGATTTGGGACTAAGGATTAAAGTATTATAAAGTCACTACATGCATGTATACAACATTAAAAAATAAAGATAAAGGATGAAAAATATAGAGTGAAATTCTGAACTGTATATAAACAAGTGACAAGCAGCCAAAGAAATGATAAAATATATGAGTGGAATGTGGGTATGGTTTTCTAGCCTCATCCACTGTGTACCACGATGAAGTCAGAAGAAGATTTCATCATCAGCACCTTTTCCAAACAACCCACTTCCAAAGAGAAGGACCCTAACAGCACAGCCCACCCTAAGTCCATTTCTAAAGCTCAAGCAACCATGATCCGCATATTTCAGGCTTTGATGAAAAGCAACATTCCGAATTAAGCTGATTTGAGATGTCTGTCTATATTAATTAGGTAAACCTCAGACTCCCAGAAAGATAAAAGTCCTGGGCCCAAGTATATTAGAATGTGGTCTCCTTAGGAGAGAGGATCTTCACAGAAATAACTAAGTTACAATGATCCTAACGCTTAACATATCACACAAGAAAAAAAAATATACAGAGGGACAAAGAGGTAAAGATGCACAGGGAAAATACTATTCAAAATAGGACATGACAGAGGTACCCATGAGGTGAGGAACACTTGAGGCTACTCATGGACACAGAGGCAGAATAGATCCTTTTGAGACCTTCAGCATAAGTAGGGTTTGTAAACATTATGAATCTTGGGCTTCAACCTCTGACAGTAAGCTCTGGTTGTTTGAAGTCAAGCAGTTGCCAATGATTTCTGTGTGACATCCCTGTAAATTAACAGCACACACACAATCCCTGACTGTAACACAGCCACTGTCACCAGGCAGATGTGAAAGGAATGAATGGACACATGTAAGTAGCTTCTCAATCTCAGTAAAACAGAATCTGTTGGCAAAATTTTCCAGTTCAGTTAAGTGATGTCCTAACTATATCCTCAGGCCAGGGACTTGCCTAGTCACACAGAGAAATAAGCCTGATATACACAGGGTGCCCTGCTTTCCAAGGTCAGAAACTTCTTCCACCAGCCCCTCTTTTCCACTGAGTCTGCAGAGAAGATACCTGAGGTACACACTCCCCTGCAACTTTTATCTCTCTATTCAATATTCTATGTTTGTATGATGTGTCTGGCATAATATGTATACAGAGGTCAGAGGACAATTAATGAAACTGGTTCTCTTCTTCTGCTTTGGATCATAGGGAAAGCACTCAGGTTCTCGGGCTTGCACAGCAAATATTTTTATCCATTGAGCCTGCCTGCCGGCACTCCCTGATATCTTTAATAGTATACATAAGCACCAAGGGATTTGTTTACACAGGAAGCAGAATCTGCCAGAAAAAAACTTCTAATATGCTCAATCGCAACAGTTACTGAACCAAGATTTCTAGGGTTAGTAGACTTTCTATAAAGTAACAGTTTACAGCTCAACAAAAGGGGGACAGGTTTGAGGCAACAGTTTATTGGGTAAAGTGCATGTTTTGCACTCCAATCCCCAGCGGGCACAGCAATGAGTGCAGCATGCAACCCCGGCAATGGGGAGGCAGAGACAGGAAGAACTGTAACTCACTGTCTGACCAGCCTAGCAGAATTAGGACACTCCAGGTTCAATAAGACACCTTGACTTAAAAAAAAAAAAAAAAAAAACACAAGATGAAAATCACAGACTTTAATCACATGGAGTATATGAGGGGTGTGAATGGATATGTGAATGGACACGTGTGAGTGGCTTATGTTGTAGTCAGAACATAGTGAAAAAAAAGCCCAGAGCTGACCTAGAAGCTTCCTCCCTACGGGTTAGTTTTCATAGTGCCAGAAGATGACATTCAGGATACTGGAGGAAAAAGTCATCAACAGTCTTACCCAATTGTAAATTCTACAAGTTATGGTAACCAGTATCCTATCATTCTGTGCCCACTGGTACAGTAGTGGCATGAATGTTATATGGGTAACTAATTGCCTTCTGATTAGATTTAAGGCTCTTCAGGAGGGAACTCAAGTATAGAACTGTAAATTAGGATAAGAATCTATGGATATGAAGATCACAGGACCTGGTGTGGGGGGGAGAACAAATTTTTATTGTTTGGTTATAGGGGATATGATAACAAACTGCCCCCTAAATGTTTATCTTCATACCCATAGATTAAAGCAGTTCTCAGTCTGCCACTGGGAGCTTTCTTTTATAAAGGAAAGCTTTTAATATCGAGTGTCTAAGGTGCAGAGAATGACTGTGTAGTGCTTGGCTTTAAATAGCACATCTGTACCAACCACCACCCCAGATCTCAGGGATCATGACCAAAGTGGAGAGACAGAAAAAATATAAAAGCCAGAGGATGAGAGGAATGTAATCAAACAGTGTCTTCAGAACATGTGGAGCTATTACAATGAACTCACTACAGCTGTGTTTACCTGCACAAGATCTGTCAACATTTCATCTAGGAAGGGGGAAAATCTCATGAGGCAACCCCTCCCTGAGGCACTATTGAAGATTAATGCTGGCTGTAGAAAGGGGAGCTACTTTCTTCAGTGGCGTACTAAATGATCCATCTTCAGCAAGTGCCCAGGCCAAGATGTTAATGCAGGCAACCCTTATGAAACCAAGTGATACACGAGGAGATGGGGAAAACTGGCTGGGAAGAAAAGACTTTTCAATAAGAGTAGGGGAAATGAGTGAAGATGATTTGAATTCATTGCACACAAGTATGAAATTCTCAAAGAATTTTTAAAAAGAAATTTAAATAATAACGTAGAGAGTCTTTCTCTCAATAGACATGGAAACTATAGAGATTCTACCATGTAGACTGTATGCCATTTACTCTTTGAGTACTAAGCTCAGAGAATGAAAGTTCTCCTCTTTCCTGCTTTTGTTTCCAAAGTCAAAACCTACTCTTCCCTGTTTATGTCTCTCCTCCAGGCAGTTGCACTCCAGGTACCTGGGTAGCTGCTGAGATTCCTAGCTTGCATATCTAGATTTTGCCAGGTCCTGTTATTTCCCATTTTAGAATAGACATAAACATTCTCAGAAAAAAAAAAGTGGGGCATAAAAGAAGACAGCTGACACCACATGTGGCCTCTGTACACAGGTGTGCATGTACATATAACAGATAGGCAGGCAGACACACACACACACACGCACACACACACACACACACACACACACACACACCATGCAGGTCTCAGTCTTTGAGGGTCATGAAGCCTAGGTGAGTAGTGAAACACTGTGCTAGAAAGAGCAGACAGGGATAATGTATGAATAGATTGGAAAGGCTATTATCTCTGGGACTAAGTTTGGTCTCTGAGTGAGACAATATGGAAAGAAATTCCCAAGAGCCAGAGGCCAAAAAGCCAAGGACTTCAATGGACAGTGTGTTAACAGGTGGCCCTAATGAGTCATGTTTATGTTCTAAGTCTGCAGTATGGGCAAGCACAGTAAAAAGTTAGAAAACAACAAACCCTTTCTGGATATAAAAGTGGAAGTAAAAGTAAGAAAAAAAAAATCATGTTCCACCAGAAAACTGTCCATGTTATAGGCAACATGGGTATTACTTGACAATATACTTCAAATAGTTGAGTGTTTTGTTTTGTTTTTTAATCCCCATGCAAAGTCAATGAGAAGAATAGTAGGTCTTCAAGTCCTCCTCCTAAGTCTTTCCTTTACCACCAGTTCTCCCAGTCATCTCACACTGCAGAGTTATGAGGTGAGGATAACAGGTCTAATTTGCTGCAGGACTACAAGTCCCTAGACAGAAGCACATGCTCCGTCCACCAAGCTGTGAACATCTGTTTTAATCAGCCTACACATGATTTACAACCTCTGACTCTCACATTAAACATTTTCAATATCTTTTAGCAGTTTGATAAAACCTGTTAAATTAAATTTCAACCACAAGTCACTCATCTACACCTTAGAAGGCAAAGGGTACACTAATATGATCTTTCTTTATAGCCCTGGCCAGAAAGGGAAAGAGGAGTTCTTTAGTGTTTCAGTGGACTAGCAATCCAAAATGACCAGAGGGACTTTCCCTTAACTTGCATATACATGTACCTACACACACAAACAAAAGCCAGAAGATTCTCACTTTATAGTAGTTCTCCTGCCCAGTGTCACTTAATACAGAGCAAACAAATCATTTCCAATCTGCTGTATGCAAATCTTAGAAGTGACTTTTCTGGCAGACTTTATATACATGTACATGAACTGGTCAAAAATAATACATGACTTTTTCTAAGGAGCATCCAAAAGACAGGCCTAACACAGCATTGAAGACAAGCTCAATACTCGCCTTATCATGACCCTAGCTTTAGTGATCTATTTAAAACAAATGGCCAGGAAGTAAGGCGCCTCAATATTACATCTTGTGCCTGGAGAGCAAAGGCCCAATCTCAAAACACCATTCTCACATAAGTAGGGGAAAAAATAAATCAAAGCCCTCATCTTTCATTAGAGACTTTTAGTCACTGTCTTGAGGTAAACAGTATATGTGGCTCACTCAAAAAGAACATATACAGTATACTTAGCAAATGAAAATATTTAGATGAATACCAAATATATAATATAATACATGAGAGGTTCAAGCTTAACTGATAGAGTGGTCACCAAGCACGAATGGAGATTCCAATGAGAATCCAGCAAAATTGATACTATATCCTAGTACCACATAAACTGGGCACACATGTATAATTCCAGCAATAAGGGTGCAAACACAAGAAGATCAGAAGTTCAAGGTCATGCTAGGCTACATAGTCAATTCAAGGCCAGCCTAGCATACATGTGACCCTGTCTCAAAAAAAAAAAAAAACTCACGTTCACTACATTCAGCTGAACTTGGGCTGCACTCCTCATATCACTAACAGTTTCCTAAACTTGGGATACAAAAGGCAATCTAGAATTACAGAAAATAAACCATGTGACCCCAAGAGTTGTTCTGGAAAACCATGCCTCCTTCCCATTCATCACCCAGGATACCCTGCTGAGCTCCCACCGGCATTCAAGTGCATGTCCCCAACTTTCAAATGGTTGTGTCCAACAGTCATGCCCAATGTGGACATCCTGGCCTACACTGATCTTTCATAAGGTTGCCTGAGGCCACACAGACACTAGGCACGATTTCATGAATGTAGAGTTTTGTCACACAGCCTTCCAAATGGCTCAAGTTCATCACAGTCTGGTGAAGGCACTGCTGAGACAAAATGTCTTGGCATCAGCCTGGCAAACATGTGGACTCTCTTCTCCTCCAACAGTAACTCAACTTTTCCCCCACTGCATTAAGTACAAGTAGACAACAAGAAAGGCATCCAACATAAGGCAAGTGCATAGGCCACAGTAGGAAGCTAAGGTATCAAGGCAAGTACATAGGCCATAGTAGGAAGCTAGGGAAGGAGGCTTCCTTGTCTTTCATCTTATAAAGCCAGTGAAGACCCCAATCCTTGTGTCTCACCCTTAGACTGTCCCAAGACTGCAGTATCACAGTAACCTCCTGAATGCACAGCTCCAAGTTCCTTTCTCTGACTTTATAAAAAGCAAGTATGGTATCTGGTATGAAACAATCAGATAATTCTATTTAAGCATCAACATGAGAATCCTAAAAGTCATGGTGCTGTCAGTTATGAAAAGAAACTCTGCTAAGCTCTCAGAAAAATGTATTCTTACTGATGTCTTCCGGACTGTCTCCTGGAATCCTACCTACTCCTGCCCACATCCCTTTGAGACACATTCCTACGACCCCACTCATGCTCCAGAGTAACAGAGCAATGTGACCTCCCGTCACATCACAAAGCATGGAGCAGTGGCCTCACTCCTGTTGGACTTCAGACTTACACACAAAGAAGGAAATGGCTGTGGACTTCGGGGGCTGGCAAAAGACATACTAGAAAACAAAGTAGTCATGGGGGGATCGCCAGTCTGATAGAGGAAATCAGAAACAGAAGAGCTAACACAAGCACACATAATACCCATATCAGGTAAAGAGCATTCAGATCACTGTCCTTGGAGACAAAGTTATTTGAAGAAAAAAAAAAAAAAGGTATATCTTGAAAATAAAAATCTTATGATATCAAAACTAATTACACAACCTTGGACAGAAAAGTTTCTTTCTGTAGTGCTTAATTCAGAAATTTATAACTAGTTAAAGTGCTGACAATAAATGACTACTGAGGGCTAATCCCTAAGTGGGACATCTGTATCAACACTCACCCCTCCCTCCCAAGGCACAGACACATCTGGGAAAGAATATAAGAACCAAGGATGAGCAAGACTGTGGGGGAAACATTGTCTTTGGGGCATGACATGGCTGTTGCACCCATGAACTCAGCAGCTCTGGTTATCTGCTCAAGTTCTACCCAGTGGTATTCAGCATGGATGGAATAGGAACTCCAAAGGCTTCTTCAGACGGGTTTTTCCCTAACATACTGGCATTGCTTCCACTGGGTCAGAATGGACAACAGGGCTCCAGAGGACACAGGATGGTTCACAAAATGAGGGGGGGGTGGTAGTGGTGGGGGTGGTGATAAGGAGAGTTACTGCTTAAGTAAACAGGCAGTCCTCTTGCCCCCACAAATTCTCCAACTTAGCGGTCTCTGAATAGCAGACCATCCTCTGAATATGTGTTGTAGTCCCCGTTAAGAGGTCTCTGACCCACTCCTTCTTATCAACAGAGTACCACAGACAAGAATTGGAAGCCTCAGAGATAAAAGTGGGTAGACGACAGTGGAAGATGAACTTTTTCCTTAAAGGCAGAACTGGAAGAGCACTGGAAAAGGGAAAAAGAAAGCAGAGAACCCTGGAAATATCTCAAAAGCAGCTTGTTTTGGAAGGGTTGTGAGAAATGATCCCCTAATAACTATGGAAGTAAGCAGTATCCCTGTTGGAGAAACAGTGCATAGAACAAGAGCCCATTAGTGTGTGGGTGAATAAATGCTTAAAATTCAGCACATGTGTCAAATATATCTGAAAATTGGGATTGGGGTAGTAGACGCATGGTAACCATGTTTCCCTTCAAGGAGAGAAAGGAAGCGAGATTTAAGGTGTCATTATCTACTTTTCATAATTCCCTAGCTTCTTTCTCCACCAGCACGTACTGTTGTCATGACTAAACAAGAATCAGGCAGGAAAGGGAAGCACTGAGAGCAGGGCAGGTGCCAAGTCTACAGAGCTAGTGAGATGCAAAGATACAAACAAAATACACAGCTGCAGACCAAAACCCCCACCTGGAACGCAAAACTTGTCTATTTTCTACGCAGTCCCTAAGATCCATCACAGACTGCATAGAAACCACATAACACCACTTCCAGAATCAGCTTTTCCAATTTGTTGGGTTCTGGTTAAAAGTGAAGCTAAAATCAACAAAAGCCATCAAAAAGTAAAAGGAGATTTTTTAACAAGCTGAGGGGAAAGTGCCTTATGGAAGGCAAGGGGACTTCAACAAATGCCCACTTGAAAAAGCTTGGGCCTAGAGTCAGGAGGGATACACTGAGTCCAACTGCTCCTTTTCCTGGTTATGAAAGCATCCCAGCCTGTCTGTCCTGACCCGCCTCAAGGAAGCAATGACAAGTATCGGGAGAGTCTCGTGTTGATAGGACTACTGTAGCATTGAGAGTTAAGTGAAAAGAGAGGGCATCTTGTCTGAGAGGCAGGTACAACTCCTGTGATAGCAACACATCCACCAAACCACTTCACTCTCCTGGAAATCAGTCCACTAGCATAAGGATCAAATCCTCAACATTTTTCTTTTTTAATTATTGTCCTTTTCTGCAAATGCAATCTTAGAGGATGAAAAAGAAAGAGAAAACAAGATACATTCCAGATATGGTGATGGACTTGAATGTGTACCACAGAATTTACTTTGAGATGTGACAGGTTAGTGTACAGTGCAAGAAGATTCTGGAAGTACTAAAGTCTGCAAGGCTGATGGCATGTGGTTACACAGTCTGTGCAGATCTACCTGGCCCACAGTTCTTAAATGATTATCAGGGTCTATTAGAAGAAGGACTATTTTGCTCCTAAAAACTAGACAGGAACAAAAGACCCTATGATGATTTCTTCCTCTGCTTAAATTCTATGCCTTGCCGGAAATCGTCAGCAGCTTAGAACAAATCAATAGTCAGTCTGGCTTTGTGAACTATGCAACACCTGCCCTCTGCTCCAGGAAGACCCATGTCATGGTTAGATTTTTTTTTTTTTTTGTCATCTTAACTAAATTTTTTGTCAACTTTACAACAGCTGTAAGAAATTAATAGTTAAATCCTAAGCAAGTCTGCAGGAGATTGTCTAATTTATGAGGAAGACCCAGCCCTATGGTAGGTAGGGCTAGTCTCTGGGTACGTGAAAAAGACGGAGGGCCTAGGAAGGGAACCTGGCATCGTTCTGTATACTTGGCCAAGCATGCAGGTCTGGCAAGTGTGGACTGTCCTTCTCAGCAGTTCTACGAATATGATAGGGCCACTTCCTTCAACCTTTGATTTGGGTATGTACTCCATTGTCAAGCCAAGGAACTATAACTGGACAGATAAGACAGAATAAAACCTATTGTTCCCTTAAACCATTTGGTCATGAATTTATCAGCAACAATGTATAGTATATACATATAGTATAATGTATAGTAACTACAAAAACCCACATCACTCTCTCCGTCTCTTTTCTTCCCTCCTACACTTCAGCCTCCCCATTGTATCCTTGCTCATGAAGGCCTTCCTGATACCCCACTTCTCCATTGGGCTCATGCTAACATTTCTCTCCCATTACTGCTTCAACACAAGAGCATTCTGGCACTACCCACTGCTGACACCATACCTCACATACCATCCTGTCTGTAAAGATCACTTCTAAGAGGCCACAACAGGATGAAGCAAGCTAACCAAGGCAGATACTGTAACAGGGTTTCTGCCAGGAGGAATCTTGGAAAATGAAGATCACTAAGTGCTCAAGAGCAAAGTTATAACACAGCTGGAGGTAGTGCGACACTTCTCTAGAGCTAAATGTTGCCAACCAATTACGAAATAAGTTGATTTGTTTCATAATGATCTACCTGTGTTCTGGAGTAGAGAATCCACACAAATGAAAAGGTGAGTCAGAGTGACATCTTACTGCAGTGACAGATAAGGGAGAGGGTAGGTATGAGATGGGGGCCCAGAGTATAGGGAAAGTCACTTAGACAAAAAACCTGGGGAGAGCAAAGGAATTCTGCAGTCATTCAGCACTGAATACTCTAAAACCTACTACAGAAATATTTACTGAGTTATCCACTCAAGATCCTATGTTAGGTAACAGGAAGCATAAGCCTACAATAACTGCACAAGAGGGTGATTCAAAACACAGTTCACACAACTGATAAAAATATGCTTAGAAGTATAACGTGTTACACAGGCAAATAACATTGTTGGTGTTTACTTCATTTTCAGAAATAGGTAAAATAAACGCTGGACAGAACTCAAGAAGGTATAGCAAACAACCCAAAGACTTTACTTGAAAGTGTTTTTCATTCTTTTCAAAAATAAAGATGAAGACAGTACATGGGCTTTCTCCTGCTCTTCCTATTTCCGTCGTGTGAGTAGTCAAGGGCTGATTAATAGAAACACCTCGCTACTGAAGGTCTGACATGTATTGTGAAGTTCTGCAATGAGAATATTCACTAACATTGTGGCTCACCTCATCCACGACTGTTAGTCTTCATGAAAAGAAACCAGTCTATTAGGCCATGCCTTGGAACTCTGTCACAAGGATGCTGGGGATTGGACAGATCATGTTTTTTAATTCATTACAATGCTTTGTCACTGGGATTTTAGACATTCAGTAACAACGTGCTTTGTTCTCAAAAGTATTCCCCACACCTGCCCATTGGGTGACAGGAGTTTTTTTGTAAGGTATTATGTGATACTGCTGCCCTCTAGTGGCGACTGCTGTCCACTGTTTCTAAGGAAGGGGGAGTAAGATCCTAGCAGCCAAGAAACCTGACAATTAACACAAGAAGGAAAACATGAAAATCAAAATTAACTTGAGAGAAAAATGCACAAAGTCATCTTCTAAAAATTCAACAATGTCTTGATATTTTATGGCTATCAAATAAATCTGCAGGCATCTAAATCTCAGGTATATGTAAACATGGTTTATCCACTATTTAGGAACTTTAAAAACAGAAAAGCTTGGGCAACATCAAGGGAAAACCATATGTAAGTGCACATATGTACACAACATGTGCATGCAAATTAATTTGGTTTATAGAACACAACAGTCATGCCAGGCTGATAATACAGAGAAATAATTTAGGCATTATTGGGAGGAGAAGGAGGAGAAAATGAAGAGCAAGTGCTCTGTTCAAACGGTAACAATTTTCACACAATGAACACCATGGCAGAAGCTTTCAATCTCAGTAATCAGGAAGCCAGCCTGAGCTACATAACAGCATGCCTCAGTCCAGTTGGTCAACATAGCATGACTTTGTCTGTCAAAAACAAAGAATCCATTTCTTCAAGATTCACAACTAGTCAAGAATAAAGTCACCAATAAAGGAACTTCTTTGCTTTCTTCTGAGCAACACATGAAAATACGATCAAAAAACAAACCTTTCCGCAGGACTATATATAGCTAATATTTCCTTTGTAAAATTCAAACCAAGTCCATGGGGGGAGGGTCAAAGTGAGATCAGCACCAATTTCAACAGCAATCTCTTCTAGTCAGTGCATGCAGCTCGCAAAAAACAGTATGACCTCCCTAGACTCCTCACAAATGTTATTCAGACACCTATAATAATGTTCATGACAAAACCTAAAAAAAAATCTACCTTCACAACACGCTCAAACCAGTTTCCTATAAAAAGTGGGCAGACTGGAGACTATATGCTCACTGACAAATGCAGAGCGACCTCTGCTGGATCTTTCAGGAATGTTCCAAAAAGGTAAGGACAACTTACACTAGACAGCCTACCTAATACTACTGTCTTAGTCCTCTTCAAAGGCCAGGGAGCTGTGTACAAGGTTAAGTTCTTAATACATTGTCCTTGATTTGTAAATAGACAAGTTAAGTCCAATTATATACAAATATATTTTATCATTCTTACTACCTTTATGACTTACAGTTCTCCTTCCAGAGGGAAAAAAGTTCTTCCACAATTATGAACAAATTATGAAATATGCTAGGAGACTATTTCCAAGATTATTTTCAACTAGGACTATAGTCACATGTCATTGGCAAATTAATAGCTCAAGCCTTCTCTGCTTCGGAATTTATTCGAATCTATGAAACCAAATATGACTAAGTCTGAAAGTAAATAAAGATGATGGCAAGTCTTTTCTTAAAGAAGTGTGGATGGGAAATCACAGCCTGAATTATGACCACCATTCATTTAGCAATACTTCAAAGAAACACACACACACACACACACACACACACACACACACACACACACATACATGGTTTTAATCAGAAAAGATGATGCATTTATATTTGGGGGCATATCCTAAATAGTGGGTGCATGGTAAGAAAAAGGTCTGAGCTTCCCTCACCACTTGTCCTCAAGTAACTCAACTACAACGCACAGAAAGAAGCTACTGCACATGGTTTGCACTTGGGAAACCCATGTCAGACACTCACAAAATGAACGAATGGTCAGACATATCCTGCACAAAACTTCCCACGATTCTCTATGTAGGACAGAAGAAAATCCGAACACCTAGATTGGCCTAGCTCTTCTATAACTAAAGTATTTTAAGGTACTTAGCAACCAGGAGGCAGTGAGCATCCCAAGGAACCAGAACAGAAACTGTCAATCCCAGACCTAAGAGATATACAGACGATTCCCACAGGAATTCAGAATCAGGGACCTCAAAAGTTTTTCACAAGCTAAAATACTCTGACAAGCTAACACTAACATCAAACACACCTTTAAAGGGTCATTGGGGCCAGGTATAATGGTACACACCTGTGATCCCAGCACTCAGGAGGAGGAAGTAGGATTATAGGTTCAAGATTAGGCTACAATTTGAGAAACTGTCTCAAGGAAAAAAGAGCTAGAAAAATGTCATTTTGAGGACAATTTGATATCTATTCAAATCCTAATATATACATTAAACCTATCATTTCCTTAGCCAGATATGTATTTGTGGGATGTATTTAAATAAGTTCAAAATATACTGCTTTTTCAGTGAAGAAAAAAGGGGGAAAATGTGATATGTAAATAAAAATGAAATGCCATTAAAAAAAAAAAGGTGTGTGCAGAACACAAAGACCCTACAATATTCACCTGGAACTAGACCAGCCAAATCTCTCCCCATCCTAAAGCTCAGGGAACCTTGCAGAAGAGGGGGCAGAAAGATTTTAAGAACCTAAAGATGGGGAGAACCAAAGATACTCCGCACAAGTCAGGGCTGAAGCAGCCAGCATATAGCCACAATGTGATTGGACCTTGCCTGACTTGCACAATGGCTAACATGTCAACGACCCCCCAAAGTCTAGCAGGAATCACAGGGGAGAAGGGTTCAAGCAATAAGATTCTTCAAGACAAGGGTTTAAACAATCATAATAGAGTTCCCATATTACCACTAGTAGGCAGCCCAAGAAGGAACCCCAAGCTATGCCACTGAGTCCTGAACCCTCACTAGTGTAGACAACTCAGAGGGAAATTCAGCACCCACATAAATAGATGCTCTGGAGGATGAGAGGGAGAAAGCAGGAAGTACCAAGAGAGGAAGAGGGAACGAAAAGGGTTGAGGGGAAGAGTAGGAGGGGGGAGAGTGCAATGGAAGACGATGGGGGAGGGAGAAAGGGGGAAAGACGAGGGTACTGAGCTTGTATGATTAGGCAAAAAAAGTAATAAAAATTTTTAAAAAAGGTTTGTGTATAACATACTATTTTATATACAAATTTTAAATGAAAACTATAGAAGATTGCACATGTATTATGTCTATCTTGTCTACATAGTTAATACTTCTGAAAAAATGCACACTGATGAGAATGAGGCAAGATAGCACTGGAAGATCATTGGCAGTTTCCTCTTGAGGTTCCTAGTGGAGACATGCATGCTTTCTGTGTACATGTTCAAGTTCCTTGTGGAGACAGGCTTCCTTTCTATGTACATGTTGTATCATTAAAGGAATTCCAAGGAAAGGGATTTACTTGTATAGACACATATCCAAGATCAATAAGCAGTTAAAATTAATCAGAATCTTCCTCCAGTTGCCCAGCTTTCTAAAATCCAGAAAATCTTGGAGAAGCATAACTGGGATTGGTAAGGGAGTGGAAGAAGGAGGGTATCTGCAAAGGTGGAATCTGACATTGTGGGAGCTTTGTTTTCAGCATAACCTTCCACTTAAGATGCTTTTCTAACTGTTAAGAGAGTCATAACATGCTACATGACAGTCTCAGAGCCTTGGGCTCTCCTTAGGAAATAAAAAACACCAGATGGCCCTTCTGCACATCATCTCCCTAACCACACACGCATCAAAGTACCTATAGCCTTACACATCTCTGTCCCCTGGGCTTTGTGTTTCCTGAGTCTACATGTTCCCTGGGCACAAAGGAGTAGTCATAGTGCTAGGTCACTCATTTGCCACGAAGTTACACCTAGTTATGCAAAGAAAAGGGTGACAATCCACTGAGAGGTAAGCGCCAAAAGCTCAGTAGGTGACAACAGCTAAAGTGTTAACTGTACTTGCAAGGTGACTTAAAAAGGGCAGGAAGGCAGGGAAGATGGATTGGTGGATAATCAAACAATAGAGGATGGACTCAGTCCTGACTAAAGGTGGAGCGTTTTCCTTGAATGCCCTTTCCAACTCCCACTGTTGTCTCAAATTCCTCACCTTCCACTCACTCTGCACTCTACCATAGCCTTCCCAACTACTTGAAAGCCATGCCCTCAGTCACGCATGAGCTGGAGTCTCCAAGTGACCCTTTCTACTTCTACCATGAGCCCCAAATTGGATGATCTGTGTGTATTGCAAAGTGTATGTCAAACAGCATCAGGTGCTAAGTATTTCCAAGGTGGGTCTCCTAGATGTCCTGTTTCCCTGCTGCACTAACCTCCAGGCTAAAGGACAGGCCATCAATCTCCTCTAGGCTTCCCCAACAGCAAGCCAGCCCCCAGCCTCCCACAGCAATCCTGAATACCACTTCTGGGGTCAGTGCTCTTCCCCTTGCCAAGACAGCAATGTCCTCTTTCTCTTCCTTTGGCCTTCTTTAGTGCCACGTGGCACTAAAGAAGATTCTCGGTGGACTACCCTCCCCTCCCCCCCATGAGCAGGATCTCCTATCAGAACACAAAGTCCATCACTTTCCAGAAAACTAAATGTCTCTTGGCTTCAAAATGCTCTACACAGACTTCAAAAGGCCTCTGTTGAAATTTTACATCATCGATAAAAGAGCTCCTCGGCCTCTCTAAAGCAGAACCCACATCTTCGGTTGCTCTGCCCTGCCACTGCTCCTGTGTCATACACATCGCCACCTGCCACACTAAAGATGTCCATATAATGTATACTGTCCATCATAAAAAACACATGCACAAGCATGTCTTGCTTAACCTATAACCACACTAAGTCCTGCAGTCACTCAAGCATCCACAGGATGCTAGTGGCTCAGTGACCCACTTCCCAACAGCCCTCCTGGAACATTCTCTTCTTATATACTCCCCAGGAGGACCAGAGTCCCTTATCCCCCATTCAGGTCTTTCCTACCCTGCACCTAAACTTCTTCAATTTCTTTGTTGTGATGCTGCTACTGCAAGGAAACACCCTGACAATGCCCATAGACAGCACGAGGGCAAAACTCCATATACATGCCCTAATGGTGGACCATGACTCACTTGAAAAATATTCATGGTGTCAGAGCATGAGGTGATATACTGGAGTATTAATGTCGTCTTCTCTACTTTTGCCTAGTAGAACTTTCAAATCCAGTATTGCTAGATTTCATTGACCTCAGAGTTTGACATTCTCAAATAGCCTCACTTCTTACATAAATGTGAAAGAATTACAATACATGTCAAAATATAAGACTCCAGAAAGGGGTGTGTGTATACGCTCATGTGCATGTGAAAGTAAGTGTATACATTCACAGAAACATGGATTTTCTCAGGATTTTTTCTACATATTTTATTACCTACATATTTTTAAGCTGCAAAGTTGCCCACAGTGACTTACTATTAAACTCAAAAGCCAAAATAATAAAGGAAATACACAAAATTCAAACTTGCTCCTTCAAGCCTTTAGGCTCTTAGAAGTTAAATCTGCAAGAAGTGAATTTGTACAACTACAGTCCAGAGACACCTCTACCTAACACTGGAAACCAATATAACATAGAGAGGGGCCCAAAGGACACATGGTTTTTACCCAGCTCAGTGGGAATTCCCAAGCGTAGTATTTTCACACCGTTTCACACAAACAGCAGCTAAATCCCGAGGGTCAGCTCTGTGCTGTTGCAGAGTGCGGACTGCTGTGACATGACTGGGTTTGGCCTCTGGTGCTACAGAGTGACTGATGCTGACTGACATGGCCCAAGACAGCTGCAAGGGAAGGGAAACACTGCTGCTGCTGTCACAGTTCCAAGCATGCTAAGAGCTCTGGCACATGACACATAGATCCCTGCCTTCTTGCAAGAAGTTTACTTCTAAGATAAATCTACTGATCACTTCTGTGTGTCAAGGTTGTTGTGGGAGGGAAGGGGCAGAAAATGGCTAGACAATCATGACAATCATGAACTCTTCTGACAGATGAGCATAATGTTTTCCTTAGCAGAACAGGGCCTGCTCTTACAAGCACATTCACAGTAGTGGGACTACTGTGAACCCAACTTCATATACACTTCAGGAGGATTAACTGTTAAGTAAGTGATGTAAGACTCTGCTTTAAACTCACAAGATAAGCTTGTAAACTGGTGCCAGGGCACTCAGCTAATTTCAAAAGACAGACAATTGTCATAACCTGACCAGCAAACAAGACTTAAATGAAATGCAATTGTATGAGCAACCAAGCCAGATTCAGTGGCACATTGCTGTCATCCCAGAACTCTGGAGGATGAGGTAGGAGGTTGCCAAATTCTACAACAACCGGGTGACGTGGCAAGATCCTGTCTAAGAAGAATCGACACACCTAGACCTAAATCAAAGGTGTCAAATGAAACTAGGACAGTATCAGACAACTTTAAAAAGCAGTGAGAAGGGGCTGGAGAGGTGGCTCAGGGGTTAAGCCTCTGCTTTGCAGGCAGAAGGTCCTGAGTTCAGATTCCAGATCCCACGTATAGACGCCAGACGGCCGGGGGCGGCCTGGGCTTCTGGTCCTGGTAGGGCAGAGCCTGTGAATCCCGGGGCAGAATAAACAAGGAGGTGGAGGCGTCCATGGTGGTTCCTGAATTCGTCCGTGGTTCTACACACACACAAACACACACATGCCCGCGCGCACATACATGCACAATTGAATAAATAATAATAATTAAAAAAATTTTTAAAAAAGCAGTGAGAGGCATGTTTGAGGAGCTACCATCTAATACTGTATCATTACACATATATGTTCAGATTGCTCCCGTTTCATATTTAAATAGTGTCTTGCTAGTATGAAGGGGGTGAGGAAACTTAAATCACAAAATCAAAATGGGCACAAGAACTACTTTAGGTCTCAGGAGAATCACCAGGACAGTAACAGCCTGATGAAAGTTAATAGAGTAAGGAGGACATGGTCCCCACCACCTACAGAATGGCCTGCATGCCCACAAAGTGGTGGGCAGCATGGCCAAAATATCACTGCTCATGAAAAAAGCAAGTAAAGAATCTGTGTGAAAACAGTCATAAACAAATTCCTAAATAATAATAATCAATAAATTCTTCTTTTTGTTTCTAGACTGATTCAAGTGAATGACTACAATTAACTAAAACATTTTTTCATAACCATAATTAAACCCAGGTACATGAAAAACAGACTCTTCTCTCTCCTGCATCATTCAGAAAACAATATACTGTATTATTGAAATTTTGCCCTAAAGCTTTCCCTGCTGTCCAAATAATTTCCCAACTGTATTTTGAATTAATCTCCTAAGTTCTCATCTTGCCCCAAGAGTGTTCTTCTGCATAACAACATATTCTAATATGCATAAATGATAGCTGTGCCACAAAGCGCTAGTTCTCATAGAAAGTGGTCATTAATATCACTTCATACCTCAGAGAGCATAGTAGTAATTTGGCAATAAAACTAAATGTGATCATCACCACCTAATAACCTGATCAGGGAGTGCTACTTGCCCTTCATTTCTCTCACAGAATATTCTTCACATAAGAATGCTTTAAATGGAAAGCATTCTACAATATCTGCTTTTTTTGGTAGAACTAACTTCCCTCTCCAAATTTCCATAACATCTTATGGCCCTCTCTGATGTTAGAAGAATGTAATATATACATGGGTATTTATTTCTAGGAAATGCAAAATATTTAACTTCATTTCACCAAAGATTTTTATTAATTACACTGGGGAAGATTTTCTGCAACTGAATCCAAGCTTTATGTACATCATATTCACCAGACTGGCTACACTAAAGACCAATTATCATTTCACCTTGCCTGCTATTTATTTATGCATTTTGAGATGCAAGGAAAGTTGCCTTAAATACAACAAAAAAGATTTTTCACAACAGCAACTTCATTTTTTAAAAGTGCATTTTGAAGAACAATCAATTATGAATATCTTAATGTGAACAACCTCACATGGCCTATAATATAACAAGTAACAAGCTGGAGAGTGCAGCCCTGGAGACAGGGCTTTGTCTTCCTTCACTTTTATGCCTATACCCTGGAAGAGTTTAAGGTAGGTATATAATGTGTGTTTACTGGCACAGAGAAGCTGGGCTGCACAAGGAGGGGACTGTAAATGTTCACTGGGCAAAACTCAACAAGGTCAAAAATCTCACAAATATTTCACAAGCTTGAAATTGCTCTAAAGTCTATTAATAGCACCACAAATAGCACGATGACAGCATAAATATAATTTTTTAAAGTTTTTAACTTTGAGCACCCAGAAGCAAACATATATATATATATATATAACATAGAAAAACTTTGCAAGAGCACGTCTTAAAAAAAAAAACTCTTGTTTTTGTACCAGAGTGACTTTTAGTCCTTATTTTCCTTATTTTTCCACTAAAATGCAAAGATGTGAGCTTTGTTTTCTAGTTTCTAGTCAATATTAACAGTTTTCAAGACCTACCTGGAAGAAATTCTAGTACAAATGAATTTGGGCAAATGTTTTACAAAAAAAAAAAAAAATGAACATTTGAAGGTGTAGCTTTGAACTACTGGCATATTGTCATGGTGGTATTGCAGTGCCACTGCACAAGACCTACAATAAAACCTCAAAGAATAATATCAAGAAGCAGAGTTCAGTTTTCTCTACAAATGCAGATATACACTGATTCCATATAGAAACCCTACATGCACAACCTATCTGAAATGCCTATGACTGTGCAAGTATATCAACAGAAAACACCTTCCTCCTCCCAAGGTCACCATGCACGTGGGTCTGAGGGCTGCATTTGATTTACATAAAAGAATGAAAGTTCATAAGATGTTATATCATCTAACAAGCCCAAGATTAAAATGATGAGTTGAACAGCAGTGACTGTAATAAATGCAGTGATAAGCAGCTTCAAAGAAATCCCTAAAAGAAATTCCAAAAGCTTCCTTGAACGTTTCATAGTATAATTTTTAATACTGATGAATTTCACATTAAAAGAGTGTGGTAGATGACTCTTCTGTTCATGCTGGAAATTGTGCTGGAGTCTCTGAGAAGACCAAAAATGCTTGCGATGCTGCAAAATCTAAACAATACTATAAAAATGTAGATGATATGTCTCCATAGGTGACACTGCTGCAGGCCAACAGCCATCCCAGATGGCCTATCATTTAACAGTTCCACCTGGGTCAGGATTCCTGCTACCCATTGGAGGGTAGATCGTACCTTCCCTCTGGAATCGTAAGCTGAATAAACCGCCCTTTCTCCCTTAAAAAATAAATAAATAAAAGTACAGCCACTTACAAATAAATCCTCCAAAGATAGGACCTAGCATCATCAGTTTTGAATATGATATATATATAGCATATTGCATATATATACACAAATGCTAAGACTTAAACAAGGACAAGTGTAGCAGATTCCACAATTTCAAGGAATTTATAGACCCCCAACTAGTCACATCCAATAGAAACCAGATGAGCTGTCAGTGTGACCAAGCTTTGTATGAGCACCTATTCATATTTACACTTCAACATAAAGTCTAAATTCTCAAGCATGCCTCCAGAGATGACGAGTATGGGGTACAGTGGGCACTCCATGACAGACAGGAGAAAAACTGAACCAATGACGAGAGAAAACCTAGCAAAATCTGAATCTTACGAGTTTGCTTTTGGAAAGCGTCTTCCTAGTAAATCCGTGTATGTTCCCAGCACTGAAGCCAAAAACACTAAAATGAAAGGGGGAAATAAGCAAACCCGACCACAAGTTAGCTTCAGATGACCTTGGGGAGGCTAAGGAGCTGCAATGACCATCCATTAAGTGGAAGAGAAGCTGTGTCTGCCCTTGTGTAAGCAAGAAATCACAGCATAAATGGACTAAATGAAATGTTTCTCATCTCCTTTCGCAAAAATTAAGCTTCTACAATACATACAAAAACTACTAGAGCTAAGACTTTTAATCATTCCTTTGCTGGTCTGAATAGAGAACACTATACATGTGACCTTACAGCCAGCATCTCTCTCTAAATGGTGAGTTGATTGACCTTCCTAAAGGACATGTGTCCAGCTACTTCTCTGCTACCAACATATGAGGTAGCACTACTAAAACAGAAGATGTTTACAGAAAAGAAAAAGTGGGAAACTAGGCAGAGTGGTGCAAGCTTGTGGTAGGCTGAGGCAAAAAGTGGAGTAGTCTGGAGAGTAGCCATGCCCCTCAACCTCAGGCACAGAGACTGCCAATCTGTGTCTCAAATGGGGCGTGGAACTCCTCCCAGTCCACTTGGTGAACTTATCAAAATTTATGGTGTTGATAACTGCACACTGCATTCAGGCAGTGGCTTCTCTCACAGGGAAACAGATAACATGCCTAGAGACATCACAACAGATTCTAGAGATTAGAGTACACTCATTCAAGCCTTACAACAACCATATCCAAGGATGAAAAGCAAATGGCTTGTTACACAATTGTGCATTTCTAATGAAAGCTGGCAGATGAAGTTAATTTGAGGGTGTTGAAGTGTGAGGTAACCATAGAAGTGTCACTAAAATGGCAAAAAGCTCAGAGATCTGAGGGAGGGCAATGAGGAAAAACACATCTGGGAATGCTATACAGCTGCTTAATTTAGAGGAAACAGGTGAATTCCAACATGAAAAAGGGACAAGAACTGGAGGTGGTACTAGAGGAGCAGAAAGCTACAATTGCAGATGCTTCAGTATCAAACAGCTGCTCTCCCTCCTTAAGCCCCCTGATTCTATCAGACAATGACTTCTAGGTCAGTGAATATGAATCCCAAGGGTTCCTCCCTAGAACTCAGTAATATGATTTCTTTAGTTCCTCTAGAGATGCAATCATCATATCTTACAATTGAAAAGTCCTATCTTTTTCCCCCTATTTAGACAAAATTTCCTTCCTCTGGAACAAACAGCTCCCATAAAGACCTATGAAAGCAGTTTTGCAAATCCTCAATAGAATAGATGTAGCTAGGAGGTGACTGTTTTGAAGGCAAACAGTGACTCCCGTTGCTATGACTATAGAAAAATGTACAGGCACTTGGGCTCTGCTCTTGGATATTCCAAAAGACCCCATGAAAGACTCATTATGTCCATGGCATTTGGTTATGAGCTGCCCCTGACTCAGATGGCTGAAAGATACAGTTTTAAGGCCAGACAGGTATCAACAAAATGGCTCATGCTGTGCATACACCTGCACCCCAGTCATGCACCACAGTCAGCAAACACTTACTTCCCAATAACACCAGGCACAAGGTAACTGAACATTTCACACTTCGTCTTTATTAATTGGTTTAATATTGGACTGACAAGCTTTATAAAAATATGAATGTGATTACATGGCTCTAATTGGGATTAGGTGAAGGTAAACACATTGGATGCCAATAAAATTGTGAAAAATAGTTCAAAGAACAAATCATGCAGAAAACTCCACTATCTGTTTCTCTAAAAGATACAAAAACAAGAACCTAAGAAAAAAAACACAGCTAATGTGTAAAAGATAACATAGTATACTAAAGGATTCACCCTCACAGCAACCCATGTGACAAGACTGCAACGTGTTTTACAAGAGCAGAGAGGCTGAAGAACTTGCACAAGGAAACAGCAGTCAACAGTCATGCTGCAATCTGAGCCCACATTAAATGAATCCAAATGTCCTTCAGGATCCAAGACTGTCCCTATCTTTCCATAGAAAAATATGTATGACTCTTAGCAACGTACAGGCTATATACAGACAAATGACAAGAGAGTCCTGTGGTCAGCAAGACCACCTGTGTAGCTGAATCCTAACCAAAGTTCACCTCAGATCCAATCACTACTATTTACTTCTCATTCTTCCACACCTTTTATCCATGACCCTACTCCTTCATAGAACTCCGGAACTCTGCTCCTAGAATTCAAGATCCATGCAGGTCCTTCCCAATTTATTCTCTAATGGAGACACAGTATAACTGTGAAAACAAAAGAGCACAACACAAATGCATCTTCTGAACCCCAAACTCCATTGAAACTTCTGTTGAGTACATTAAAAACTTTTAGCAGGGGCTGGAGAGGTGGCTCAGGGGTTAAGCCTCCGCCTTGCAGGCGGAAGGTCCTGAGTTCGGATCTCAGATCACACGTATAGACGCCAGGCAGAAGCGGGGGCGGCCTGCGCTTCTGGTCCTGGTAGGGCGGAGCCTGTGAACCCCGGAGCAGAAGGAGGTGGAAGCGTCCATGGTGGTTCGCGAATTCGTCCGTGGTTCTACACAGACACACAGACACACAGACACACACACACACACACACACACACACACACACACACACACACACACATGCGCGTGCACATGCACATGCATATGCACACAGTTGAATAAATAATAATAATAAAAAAATTTAAAAAAAAATTTTTAGCAATATAGTTACTACTCAGTATCAATGAGGGATTAGTAACCCCCTACACAGGTACCTAACTGAAAGACTGCTTGTATAGATGATGTCGAAATTGGAGACTGCACAAACTGGCAAACTGTTGTACAATGAACTGCATTCTCAGGTCTTTCTGTGTTCTTGAACATCATATCTACATGGCTCATAATACTTTATGAGACTGTCATGTAAACAATTGATATGCTGCATTGTTTGGGAAATAAGCAGAAAAGTCTCTACGTGCTTAGTACAAGTACAGTTTTTTTCCTAGACTATTTCTGGCATGTGTTTATGGAGGAAGTTCATGTTTATGGAGGCCTGAAGTTGATGTCTAGTGTCTTCCTCAACTGTTCTCCACTACACTTACTGAGGCAAGGTCTCTAATTTGAACACAGAGTTTGACACTTGGCCAATCTAGCTACCCAGCTTGCTCTGGAATTCCAGGTCTTGCTTCCTGTGTGCTGGGTTTATAAGGCCCAGCTTTTATGTGAGTTTTGTGGATTTGAATTCTGGTATTTATGCTTGTCCATCAAGCACTTTATCTACTGAGCTATCTCCCATATCTCTAGAATATTTTTGAACTATAGCTAAATTTTGGATGTAAAACTCAGAAATGTGGAAGGCCAGCTGTGCTTTCAACTGAAACATGCTTAAGAAACACCCACGTCTAATAAATAACCATGTGATTTAGTATGCTCCATCTGCAATCCTACCTGGGCTGCACTGGCAATTTGAAGATGGATTCTTTTCAAAATAAATGTAAACTCAACCACACATCCAATCATCAAAAAATCCTAAAAAGTGGTGTATGAATTGTATACAATACTAAGACAGTATCTTATATATCTTATGGGGCCAACTATTTGGCTTTAAAGGGTACAGTGTTTGTCTACATATCTTGTGCTTATGAATTCACATGAATTTATGTGTTCTGTCTGTGAAATATGATCAGCAGTACCCTACTTTGTGTTTTTTTCCAGAAGCATGAGATAGATGAAGGCAGTGCACATATGCAGGACAAGACTACCATCCTGCAGAAAAGGGCAGAATGCATGGGGAGAGTAAACAGGGAATGACAGTTCTAAGAATACAGACGCTTTCACTTTAAGGGTAGAAATGTACACAGTGTGTGCTGTTACACAGAGCCTGTGAATAACAACATGCAGAGCAGACACTAGGGGGCAGTGTGTCCATCTCAAACCTCAGGAGAAACCAGGTTTTAAGAAAAGGATTTAAGGATTGGAAGATGGCTCAGGGGTCAAAGCCTTTGCCTCACAGCAAAAACACCTGACTCCCAACCTAAATCCCACTTAAAAATGCCTGGCAGATGTGGTGACTGACAGCATAATGGTCCTTGAAGACAGAGCCCAGAAAATTACAGAGCAAAGAAATGAGGTAGAGAAAGGTTAATTATGAAAAGTCATCCTTGGGTCTCCAAAGGCACATACACTCCAGTGCCCTTTGGTACACACACACACACACACACACACACACACACACACACACACACACACACACGCACACACACACGCACGCACGCACGCCACACATGCACAGAGAAAAAGAGAGGGAAGAAAAAAAAGAAAAAGAATAAACTATCCAGGCACGATGGCCCACACGTACAATCCCAGTACTTGAGAAAATGAGGCATGAGGCAGAAAGATCTCCTTGAGTAAAAGGCCAACCCAAGCTACAGAATGACACTTGAGGTGAGCAAAAAGCATCAAAGAGCTCTCTCTCCCCAGCCACTCCCAAGCGGCATGGCAGGTTCCTCCTCTCACCAAGTGCTTAAGGTGGCTCTCTCCCTATTCTCTTTAACTCTGCTCTAATGCTCTCCCACCTTAAGGCTATGGCTTCCCTCTTGCTCCTCTTGGTCACGTGTCAGACAGTTTCTTTCCTTTTCTCTCATTTTCAATGAACCCTACTTTAACTTCTCTGGGGAAAAAAAATCTAAAAGTCCCAAAGAGCAAATTGTGCTACATAAACTAAAATAAACCCCATCTGTTCTCTAGAAGGGGTTCATCTTTGTCTTTTCTATTCAGTACTTTTCACCTTTAAGAAAACTATTTGCAGCACATTTTATTTGAATATTTTCTTGAGATGACTCACCTTAATTCCAGAAAATATTATATAATATAGTTCATAAAGATTTTAAATATTAATACTAAAGATGCAATCATAGATGCTCAAGTTTTCATATAGATTAATTAAAACATGCAATATAAAAAGCCAGGAAAAAAGATGACATGTGCTGAATGTGACATGTACATTGCCTTTTTGGTTAAAGACATCAAGAAGGTTCTATCTCTTTTTGTAATTATCTTCAATACAAAATAACAGATCCTGGGAACCAAAGAGATTTGCTTATTGTTCCACTCTCAGATGCAGAGCAGGTATTTCCAAAGACTTTCTAATGACAATAATTAAACACCTGGTAATATTGACCTACTTGATGCTGCTAAACATCCAGGGATCCTCTTTTCTATTAATTATGCATGCTGGGAACCAAGAAGAGAATTGACATTATAAATAATAGCTCAAGACTGCAGGGAAAGTCAGAAGAAGACACTTACCCCTCCCTGCTGTCCCCAAAGCTATCTGTAGAAAAACCTTGCTAGTTAGCTCAGATCAGGGAATAGATGTTATATAAAAGTTGCAGAAGCCAGAAAAGGCATGCATGAAAGCTGGAGGTACCAACCCTATAAGTGTCATTCCAAATTGAGCCTGAGAAGGGGGAGGAGCAAGCCACAACACTTCCTATATTTCTCTCTGTGCAAAATTATGTTATGCTGCAAACTTTGAAATAAACTTTGCATATAATGCCCAATTGTGCATAAGTCTTGGCAGAATCTTGGTAAGAGCGCACATAAAAAGTTAGATTAATACATATAGACTTTATTTCATAGCTCCTTAAGATTCCAGATAAAAAGGAGAGAGAAAATTATGAATTCAATATAAACAGGAGTCTAAAATTTGTTTGGTGATAAAAGAATTCTTGTCCAAAAAAAAATCATTTGATATCATTAAATCAACTGATAAATATTCATTCAAGCTACATCTACATCTGTTCCCAGAACAGCAGAGTTTGCAAATTAACACATCGCTGCTTAGCTATCAGCTTTACTTTTCCATTTAACTTTAATTTTCGAAAAACAGAAACAAGTAATGACATCAATTTCTTAAAAGACTGTTTGGATTTTATACCTTTTGGAACTGACATAAAACTATGCAAGTTGCTTATTTATTACCTAGAGAATTTTCTTTCTGTAACAGTGTTACTCAGCATGAGCTTTTACAAAAGCAATTTTCTTTTGTAAATTTGTTCAATCCTGGATATCGCTTAATATACACTAACTATACAGTCAGGTCCATCAGGAAGTCAGAAATCCCAACAGAGAACCCTAAGGAACAAGGTAGTAAGCAGACTGCAGGGTCTAGGCCTGGGGCTGAAGCAAAGAGAGGCTAAATGATTAGTGGTCCAGCTAGAGAAGGGTCCTGGCTAGTGGGACACAGCCCTTGAGGGTAGGAGTGATATGTAGCTGGAAATGGATTGTTTAGCACAAGGACTTTGTTGGGGGACACAGACAGGGGTCAGTTGTTTATTGACCCCTCAAAATGGTGTCAGAGTTAACTGCCAGGAAACAAAAAGCCAAAAATACTGAAAATTAGAGGAAACAAGCACTTGTAGTAATTGCTGAGAGGTGTGGAAAGCACGGCAAACAACACAGAAAAGGAAAGTACAGGGATGGTCCTCCTGCCACCAGCCTCCAAAGTGTACCTCTCATAGGAAGCATCTGGTAAATAAGGACACATGGGGGATAAAGCAGAAAAGAAGTGTCTTTACTTTACAAGATTGCTAAATCTCAATTTATTCATCTATGAAATGGAGAGGAATCTGGTCACCAAGGATGAGTATTAAGTGCATCAAAACATGCTAATTGTGTCTTTCAGAACTAATGTTACATTTCTAAGTCTTCGCTATTAAATTTCTACAAATAGATTTGTTAGAATTTACCCACAATTCATGTTATTGGTAAAATTAATGCAAGAGTACATACAGCTCCGGTTTGGCAAATGCCAAGGATGCTGATGCTAAAAAGGAGACTAAGTATCCTGGTCCCCAAATCTACTACCAGCACAGCAGGAAATACAAGGGAAGCCAACCCTGGCACTGAACCTCTTCCACTGGAAAGGATAATCTAATGAAATCATCCTAGTATCTGCAATCATTATGACCATGAAATTTCTTTTCAGGTTTTGACCCAATTTATAAGGTTGTATAACAAACAGTAAGGAATAAATTAATGAATTCCATGTATCTTTTGCCCAACTCTATAGTTACTAACATTTTGCCAAAATGATCTACTCCCTTAATAGGACAGCTGAAATGTGTTAAGGGAAGTGGTACTATATTGAGAATTCATGTCACTAACTGTAGCACTGCCAAATCATATATAATAACATTTAAATCAAGACATATAATAGGTTTTTTGGAAAGAGTGGGTTTTATGTATTTTAGGCTGGATTCGAAATCACTGTATATCAGAGGAATTCTTTATCCTCCTACCTCTAGCTCCTGAGTACTTGGAATTTCAGGTCTGTGCACTACCACACCCTGTTTATATGAACTTGGGTATTGAATACAAGACCTCATGTATTTTCTCCTAGGCAAGGAAATCACAATTCAAATAAAATGTGCCACCCATTCTTTTCCTCAATTTCTAAATAACTTTTGATGCCTCTGTCCACCCTAACTTAGTCAATTCATATTCCATGATAAAAACTCCTCCTAGTGCCAAATATCACCACTCAGAATGACATGGCCTCAGTACAATCTTAGGTTTTTTCTTTTTGAAGTCCCTAAATTATGAGTCTGGTTAGACACAGTGAATATCCATGCCATTTAGAGACTACAAACACAAACTTCAGGACCTTAGACACATACTTTCAGCAAACCAAAACTATCCTATCCCTGCCACACTTGCACGTTCTTCCCCAGACACTGTCTATTCATAGGTTATTTATAGTGGCCACAAACTGGAGTTGATTCCTTCGTCGTCATATAGATTTCACCAAAAGGTACTTAGAAATCCATCACAATTGAACAAAATGAAAAAGCATATTATTTTAAACTGGGTATTTTTTCTCAAATTCTTTCCATGTTGTTAAAAACAGCCTATAATATCAATAACTCTACAATTTGAAGCATAAACAAAATAAAGGCCAAACATAACTCTAAGGATTTTTCACATGTACCCATCCTTTGAGTCATCATGTTTCTCTTCAGTAACTGAAACAAGTCTTCCAACATGAACTTATTTCTAAAAGTTTCCTTAGGGTGACTCTCCTGTGGAAAATTCACATGTATCCTATAAAGTATGTAATGATTTCTTCCTGAGCACCTTTCATTCTTCTAAACCTAATGTATTAAAAACTCAGAATAAATTCCAAAATTTTCTGAATGAATATATAAAATAAAACTTCCTTGTCTATGTTAGGATAATTGACCCACATGGCAGTTGACATAAATATCCATCCCAAAAGTACATATGCTTTACTAAGCAATTTAAATCTCATACTAGCACATTTCACACATAAAGTATATAAGCTGATGTAGGTTTTAGTAACCATGATGGTGCTGCTATAGACATATGGGACAGTGGCAACTATGAACATGTAAGATGCACAGTCTGTAAGGTTGCACATAGGAAACCTGAAAAAGCATCTCTGGATGCCCAGCAGACTTGCACTAATGAAGAGTAAATTGAAAACAAAGCATCTTCATTCATGGACCCAAATGCACAGCAATAGTTCAGGTAGACTATCCTGGAGGCAACAAACTAAAGGCTCAGCAGTCTTAAAACATCCCTGAACTGAGAATGCCAAGGTTTGGTACATAGCAGGAACCTGGATGAGTCACGCAATGCAAGCTGAGTTCATATGCTTCCAGACTGGACATTTGTTTTAAAACATGACACTGAAATGCTGTATTCTATTACAATTGTTTCAATTGTTGGTTAGTTGATTGGTTGGTTTTTTGTTTTTGTTTTTTTTTTCCTCTCTATATATGTTTAACTAGGCAAATCTGGACCAAGGGCTTTGAACGTAGTTCAGAAAACCAAAACAAAAATGCATAGAATGTTACAACAGGAAGGCAGACCCCAAGAGCTCTCAAAACCTGCCAGCATCAGTACAGTAGGACAGGCGAGGAGAGGTTACTGGTGGAGTCTGTGTCCCCATAACATTAATCCATAAACTTAAAAGCAAAGAATTATAAACTAAACATTTTCTAATTGCCTAAATCATTGAAAAAAGAGCAATTTATTTTTAATATTGTAGAAATTAATGATAGTCATCTCATTATTTTTCTATTCAAACAAACTCAACTATTCAGAAAGTTGCAAACTCATACTGTTCTAATTAACTCCTAACTAATCATCAGAAAAAACAAACGGGGATGGGGGTTGGGTTCTAAACACTAGCTTTTGGGACACTGATACAGCAGAACTGCCATGAGCTTAGGCACACAATGAGCTTCAGGCCTGTCTGGGTTACAGTGAGACTGATATATACTAATAAATGTTTTGTGCATAGGAAAGAGCAGAAATTCTCAATCAGAGGTATCCAGATAGAAAGGCTTTTTTCCCTGTTTCATTTGTTATTTTTTTAACATAAAGACTCTCACTACATAGCCCATAGATTATGTTTCATGAACTCATAAGCCTCCTGCCTCAGTCTCCCATCTGCTGGATTACAGATATACATCACCACACTGTGCTAGAAAGAAGACTTTCTGGAGTGACATATTCCTTGGTCATGGGTCAGGAATAATACACTTTTTTGGGAGCGAAGAAATAGAAATGAGAGACTTGGTTTTCGAAGTGGACATTTCAGTTCTCTACTGAGCCATTCTGCGCTACTTTAATGCAACTGGTTTGAAGAAAGGACTGAGAAGGATGAAGAATTCTCAGCCTCTGGTCAGTCCCTATCCTCAGGGTTAGGACTGAAGAAAATACAAACATACCAATGACCTCAAACGCAGTGGACAAGTTGGAAGAGAATCACTTAGCGTCAGTCAAGTCAGGCTGCTGTGAATCAGCAGGGCAGTTCCATCCTGGGGCCCTTGCCCCAGGACTGGAGTCCTGAGGGAGAATGGGCACTGTAGGCGAGAGGCTGGCTGATAAGCTAGCATCAAAGATGGAAGCAGAAGCTCTTAAACCCTTCTACAGTAAGGACACAACTCTGCCTTTCCAGGCAGTGGTAATAAGTCTCTAGTGATTTCTGGTTAGTGGGATCTCCACTTACACAACTCACAGTACAAACTATGTTATACTCTGACAAATCTGTGTGCAGCATAGATCCAGGCTGGGACACTTAGAGAAAGTGGCAGAACACAAGGTCTTTTTTTTTTAAAATAGCACATTTGTGTCTTGGTACTTTTTTTTTAATACATTTTTTATTATTATTTCAGCTCATACAAACTTAATAGGTACACCAGTTCCCTCCCTCCCTCCTCCTCCCCCCGAACTCCCTGCTCCCCCTCCCCTCACCCCTCCCTCCCCATCCCGTGCCTCCCGCCCCAATTCCCAGAGTCCTTTCTTAGAACACAAGGTCTTTAAAGATCTGTAGCTCCCTGGCTGGACAACTCAAACAAAGGATTTGCATCTGCTGCTGCTTCAAGGTGTGATCACAGGCTCCATCAGTGAAGTCTAATTAGCAAATGAGACATTTGTTTATGAGAAGCTGGCTGGGAGCAGAACTTTCTTGGATACCAGAATAGGGGTTTCCATAGGCAAGGCCTGGGTCTTGTCCAGCATATCCTCGATCTTGATATTGAGGACATTGATATTGAGAATATTGATAACATTGAGACCCATGTAACTCAACAGCCTGCTGACTCCCTCTTCAAGAAATCATTTTCTTTTTCTATTCTTTTTCTCTTTCTGTAGAAGACCATAGACAATCTTGTTGTCATTTAGTCTTCTTGACAGATAGAAATTCTCATCCATTAAACCAGGTGTTCCTTTCTTGAAGTAGTTTCTTTCTACTTCATTTCTTCCACTGCTTTCTTGAGCTTCTTCTGGTGCTCTCTCTGTTCAGTTAAACTGAGAGGAGGTTGGTCATTTTCATTTTTCAGATGTTGTAACTGCAGTCTTATCTTTATCTCCCAGAATAAGCTTCTCCATCTCTTTCTCCTGAGTTGACAGCTGGGCCTGCAGCTGGTTCCCATCTTCTTATTTTCCGAGGGTATCATCTGGTTCTGGTCTTTCAGTTGAAGAAGCTCAGTCTCCCACTAGGCCTTCTGCTCTTCTACTTTCTGCTCCATCTTCTTACAGATGATCTGTAGCATTTCTAGCTCCTCCTGCTTCCTTCAGTGCTCAGCCTATATGTCCAAGTTCTGCTCCAGGAGGCTGGCGCAGTTGTCCTTTAGCTCCTGGTTTTCTCACTAAACCTCTTCACTGTGCTGCTCAATCTCTTCCACCTTTCCCTGAGTGGTGACAACCAAGATATCCTCCTCATTTTCTGGACAGAAATGGAAAGGGATACTTGCTCCCCTGATCCACATAGCTGAACTAATAATATTCATCATCCTTGGGCAGGTAGTAAGCTTTGAACTGGACTCCCTGCTGTTTGGCTGACTCCTTGTTTAGGTTACCAGGCAAAGCAACCCACATGAAGGTGTACTACTTCCAGGTAGTCTTGCAGCCTACTCTAAAGATGCTGATCCAGTCCTTTCTGTGGGGGATGAAGTGCTGGGTGAAGGTGTAGTATCATATGATATCCCCTCTAGGGACACAGAACTTCTCTACACCATTAAAGATGACCTGAGAGAAATTGTAGTGATCCAGCAAGAAAACTGATGTGGAGATGGTCATCTAGTGTCTTCTCCATGGCGAGATCCAGGGACAGCAGCCAGCAGCAGTGCAACAGCAACAGAATACAGATACAGCTTTTTAAAACAGAAACTGGCAGTACGCATGCATTTATGCATTAAATGTGCCTTTTTATGTGCACAGACACTAGGATAATGATTAATCAGACTAGCAGACAAATAATGGCTCTATGGACCAGCCAAGTTTCCTGCTTTGTATATGACACAATTGGTCAAGACAACTTGACAATCTAAAGTAAAAACCCTCCTTATTATTGAAACTATATTACTCCATCTGAGAAAGAGGGGACAAGATGCAGTCCATTTACCAAACATGCTGGCAGAGCTAACTCTTCTGTCACTAATAAAGCAACACTTAATTATGAAATGGTGCCTATTCTGATACCCTAAAACAGCCATACAAAAAAGTGAGCTGTGAGCTTCATACAGTGCAAATATCAAACTTTTCAAATGAATGGGTGCTTCGGGGCCCCAAACTACTTGTATTTGATAGACGGAAACTGCTGCCCACCAAAAGTTGGATGGTGTAAAGCAGGAAAAAGCATGTGTACACATGTGAGTGCATGGATACTCACACACACAGAGGGAGGGAGTGTTGGGGCAAGTATGAGTTCATGCATACATGGGCATGTGCATATGCACACTAAGTATGGTGCTGGAGCAAGCATGTATGTATAAACATGTGTGCTCACATGCATATGGAAAGAGTACTACAAATGGAATGCAGGCTTACATATGCTGGGAAGGCAATTCTGTACTTCCACATTTTTTCCAGGTCAGAAAAAATAAGTATGGAAAATATTCTAGTTTGACAAATGGAGTGGGCATAATCTATGTGTTCATGTACAGCTAAAACTGGGTCTAAATCATGACCTACAGGTTAAGAATGACAGAAATGTAGGTATGTTTTGCCTACACCTAAGTACTGCTTAAAGTACTGCTTAAAAGATCCCATGGTCCTTCCCACCAGCAGGCTTCAATGTGAAGATTCCTACAGAGTGCGAAACTGTTTCCACACCTTTTTTTAGAAGAGGTTATCAGGGGAATGATGAACTTATTCTCTGTTCATTGGCAGATAAACAGTTCAGACAGCTTACTACAAAACCTTGGCACCTCCATCAGTCTGCTCCATCTCCCAGAGCTCCTTTCCTTCCAAGCACATGTTTAATGCCATGTGAAATCTGACAAAAACAAAAGAAATACACTGGTTCTCTACAGTTTACCCCCTGCCTAAGATGTTCAGAAGCTGGATCATCCTTCTATCAGTCCACAGCTTTTCATTTGCCACTTCTCTTTCCCGGACATTCTTTTTACTACACTTGGGAATATCGATGTGTACACCAATCAACGAACAACTGAAGCTTTTTGCTCAGTCAAAGAAGTGCTTGCTATTTTACAACTCAGACGCAACTATAATGAGGTTCATCCCAAATAGTAAGTCCCAGAGCACGGGGCTGCTCTCTGTTGTCTTTGTACTCTTGTAGGCTCTGGTACTGCTTGTACAGAACCTGCAGACAGTAGGAAGCACTTAATACACTACATACATATGTGTAGAGGTAAAGGTTAGGGTAAGGGTGTGTGTGTGTGTGTGTGTGTGTGTGTGTGTGTGTGTGTGTGTACATGTGCTCAAAAAACAACTGTAGGGTCGGAGGTAGGAGGTAATTCTAAAATAAAAACAAAAAATTTGGGCTGTAGAGATGGCTCAGGGGTTAAGACTTTTCCTTGCAAACAGAAGACCCTGAATTCAGATCCCTGGCCCCATGTAAAAAATGCCAAGCGGAAACAGCAAAGGCCTGTACTTCTGGCCCTGTTGGGTAGAGCCTAGGAAATTCCAGAGCAAAGCAAAAAGAGGTAGAAACAATTCAGGATGATTCCCAAATAATTCACCCTTAGTCCTTCACAGAGACACAGATTGCCCTCTAATACAGGTACATGAGCACGCGCACGCGCACACACACACACACACGAGCAAAAATAAATAAATAGCTTGCTTAAAAAATATTTTTATACCTAACATATTCTGTAAAAGTTACACCTTTAATCTCAACACTTAGAAAGTGGAAGCAGGTTCAAGACCTCCCTAAGTTATATATCCAGCATAGGCTATATGACACCCTTGTCTTAAAATTATTCAAAATACGTTTACCAAAACTGAATTCAATGAATAGGTGGAAAATAATAGTACCAAGAATATTTTCATAGATCACATAATATTCTAATCAGTAAATAAAAGTTTACTAAGGAACAATATCCGAGTACTGGTGTGGTCTCAAAAACTCTCTAGTTAGGTGACTAATGAAGTAGTACAAAACTTCTGCTGATTCTAGCCACTAATGATTCAATTCACTATAGACACAGAACTAAATCTTAAGAATTTTTTCAGCGCTCAAGTACATTACATTCTAGATGTATTTTATTACATTCTAGATGGTGCCACAGGAAGGAATCAACAAAGCCTTAGCCCACTGTGAGACAAAATGGTTCTTTTAACCTCCTGTGTCCACCATGATTGTCTCATTCTGGGTTCCTCTTCTAGGCCTGCCAAATCCTCACTGAAGGAGAGGAAGCAGAATATGAATTGATAGGTTCAAAAAATAAAGACTGGGGTTTTGAACCAGATTCAGTTAGGCCTAAGTTAGGCATATGAGCTAAAAAAACTAGTTTGAAAACCCAAAGACTAAAATGAACAAGTCACTGGACTCAAACCTAGACAATTGGTAGAAGCAATCACTCTGTTAAAGTAATGCTGACATGTCAAAACTGCAAATTCTGGGGTTGAAGAAATAGCTGTGTGATTAATGCCTTTGCCTCACAAACACAAGGACCTAAATTCAGATCACACATAAAAATGCTGGGTGGAAATGGCAGAAGCCTATAATTCCAGCCCAGGAAGGCAAAGTTCAGGAAACTCCATTGCAAAACAATAAGGAAGTAGAACAATCCAGTATGATTTCTAATGATACTCTTGGACCTCCACAGGCAAACACACTCAAATGACCTCTGGTAAACACACATTCCAATAATAAAAATAATAATAATAATACAAATTACATTGCTAAACTTCAGCTATCATTGTAGTATATTCTACAAAATGAACGTGGAGCTCTCTAAGGTAATCTAGGGGTAGAGAGAAGGTAAGTCGTAAGCCATGTTCTGCATTAGAATTCACGAGGACTAAATCATAAGACACATGGCCACCTACATCCATAAAGATGCCACATATATATATCTAAGCAATGAGAGCACAATACAGAAAACAGATCATTTATTTTCTTTGGCACTGGAAAAGAATAATTTTGAGACAATTTTTATCACAGCATGGATTTGGAACTCCGTGCAGAAAACTTTGAATAACCACACCTTCACCTAAGGGTTGTACAGCATATAGCCTTTCTGTTCTAACCCAAAGAGTATAGTCAAATGTTGAATGTAAGCAGGCATTACTTATCATATACATTGGCCAATCTTAAACTTTTATGGAAAATATTGATAATGGAATCATTTTATCAAAATGAGCACTTCATAATGAGTACTATAGACATAATAGTAAAAATTTAATTTACACAGATAACAAACAAGAAAGGAAAATTTGCAATAGCACCTTCCCAAGACAAAGATACCCTGAACACTAAAGTCATTTCTACATATTTCTGCCATTCACTCAACTAATCAAGTGCTTTCTGTGATTTAAGCACTGATATAGGTGATAGAAGAACAGCAGTAAGTACAAGTGAAAACAGAGGACTGGAAAGAAACGAGAAGAAATTTTGTGCCGTTCATTCTTTTAATTTTCTGGAATATTCTGTTCTTAAATTCAAAGTTATCACCACCTACTTTAAACTTCAAGCTTCTACTTCAGAGTCTATGTGAGGGTACCATGGATGCCCTACAAACTGCACAATACTTCCACAAGAATAACTGAAGTATTCTCGATGCGGAAAACATTTCCAGAAGAAAGACTATTTGCCAGAAGTAACTAAGGGACAACAAATGCTCAAAGATTGTTTTAGGTTTGTGTCTTAAAGTATTATGAGTGCTGTTGATGTGCATATTTTCACATAATTGCCTGTGGAAAAGCTGAAAGGTATTACTTAAAAAGTCAGATACTATCCTTCAAAATTTGCATTATATTTAAGTTTAGAAACCACATCAATTGAGGTTGATTGGGAACAAGAACTCACATACTTCATAACGCATGAGCAAGAAGAAACTAGATTTCATAATATTGTGTAGCCATTAACACCTTTTCTTCTATAATTAGGAAATAATTCTGATAATAAAGAAGGAAAAAACACTTGGACAAGTAGCTACAGCTATACGGTCTGTCTATTTAAGAGTTGAAGTCATTCTTTTACAAATGAAAGCAGCATCCAGAAGACCAGGGTTTTTAAACAGAAATCCCAATGCCCTGTAGGGCACAGACTACCTCTCTACAAATTACTAGCCAGAAAGACCCCAGAGACTTTCAAAACAACACAAGTCATTGCTACATCTCTTGGTAAGATCTGCTGAAGACACCACACACTTTGATTGCAGGTCACAGAGAAATAAAGCTGCAACTGACTGGGAAATTATCTCCCTGCTGCCTAGCTCTGGGAAAGAAAAAATATTAATGGTCTTGCCCAGCTAGACCCCCACACACTGTATTATGGACTTACCAAAAACAAAAAATGTGTGCACGGGTACAACAGTGGCATGCATGCTATGAGCATAGCCAGCTGCTTTTTTATTGGATTGAAGGCTTGTTCCAAGGAGAGAGTTCATGTCTGGTACTGTAAATTGCTCAAAAATCCACAGTTAAAGAGGTCATATGCCCTGGGGGGAACCTACCAAGATATTTTACTAAATTGACATGTTACAAACTGCCGTTTAAATATTTACATTTACACTCATAGATTAATACTGCTTGACACCTAGTCAGAACTTCTTTCTGTAGTGAGCAGTGGTCACAGTGCTGAGAATAAATATCTGCTAAGTGTTCAGCCCCAAATAGAACATCTATAGCAACCTTCCTCCCACGTCTCAGGAAACACAGTAGAAGAAAGGGCAGAAAGAATGTAAAAGCCAGAGAATGGGAAGGAATATGCTGTGAAATGCTGTCTTTTGGACATGTCATGGCTATTACATTCATGAATTCAAAGCAGCTGTGGCTACTTGCACAAGACTTGCATAAGATCAAGCCAGTCAACATTCTAGCATCAAGCTTTGTGTTGATTCTTAGTGTTCTACGTACATTTCCTTAAGACGGAACTTTCCAACAGACAAACTCTGAGTTGTATTGATTACGGCTTTTAAGATTTCTTTTCTGAACTTCTGTATCAGCAACACTTGTGATGCAATGTCACACAACATTGTCAGATAACATTACTCTGCTGGATTTTATGCTGACAGCATGGTTTGTGCAATAACCAAGACATAGAAATTAACAGACAGACTTCAATACACAGATTAGCTATATCCAGAATTCAGGATGAATGATGGGTGCCGATGCCATGTCTATACCCTGATGTGTGAATATGAACCTTACTTCAAATCTATGTTCAGCTTGGGTTGAAAATGTTAATTATATATAACCTATCACCTGATAAACTTAACAAACTTCTCCAGATGTGGTATTTTTGTTTCTTTTGAAGTTTTACATTTGGTGGGTTGGTTTTGTTTTGAGAGAGGGTCTCACTATATAAGTAAGGCTGGGCTTGAGCTCTACACCTATGTGGTGGGGACAAAAACACCTTACAACATGCTGAGCTTCTCTGAGTTTTCTCTTTCCTGTTTAATTCGTGATTAACTGTGATAAATCCGAAGGAGTGTTACATTTTTTTCTAATTGTATCTCCTTCCTCAGATACATATAAAGAACAATGATGCAGACATACTATTTTTAGAGAAAGCTTTCCTCAAACACAGTGACAGGTCAAACTGAATAACATGGCTGCTTAAAAGGTACATGCTGGCTTCTAGAAGACTAATTGTACTCTGAAAAGTGAATGTGGTGCTGGGAAGATTTTAAAGCCTTTGCCTCAAAAGCAAAAACCTGAGTTTGGATATCCAGATCAAACATTAAAAATGCCAGTTGGATATGGCAGTGATCTGCAATTCTAGGTCAGTCAGCGCAGCCTGGGAAACCCCAGAGCAAAGCCATAAGGAAATAGAGCAATCCAAAATGATTACTGATATCACCCTTGAGGTTCCACAGGCACACACACTCAAGTGTCCTCTTGTACACAACACACACACACACACACACACACACACACACACACACGAGGGGAGGGAGGGTGTTTCCTAAGGGCAAAGGGAACTGTGTCTCTTTTTCACTAGTATCACATTCTGCCATAAACGATGACACTTTGCTTGCACCATCATCCTCAAGCACCCTTTCAAGGGCCATATCACATCTTAATGAGGAAAATTAATATCATCTCATCTAACAACTTACTAACTTAACAGTAGGTTTTACAAGAGTTGAGCAGGACCATTATCACTATCCCTGAACTACAAAGCTCATTACAAGTTGTTTAGAGCAGGAAGTTAGAAATGCATTGTAAAATTTAATTAAACAGATTGGATTCTGATAGAGGACTAGGGGACACCCTACTTCTACAAGACAATGCCACTGACTATGGATTCTGGCAGAGGACTGGAAGATACCCTACTTCTATCAACAATGACAAAAACCCTCAGATGTAAAGCCCTAGACCACAACCTCCACCTCAAACCACCTCAAAGTCAACAGTTTTTACTGGATGCTTTTCCAAAAGGAAAATGTCTCTGCCAATGAAATAATCAAAGATGTTTCCAGGCAATGCCTTGATTTCCTCATTCATTTCTACTAGTACATTCTATATGTTCTACTTAGAAGGTTTAATTCTCAAAAAAGAAAAGTTTACTATCTTCCAAATTAAAATGATTCAAACAAAACTATCATATTGAAATAAATCAAAACTTTTAATGAGAATAACACCTGTTGTGGTTATGGTTTCTGCTGGTAGTATTTTTTCTGTGACATAATCAGAGATTCAGAATGCCTGATTTATTTCTAATTTGTCAATAGCTACGGAGTATAAAGAAAATAGGGCAGGAGGAAAAAACTGAAGCAGACAAGTGAGAAGCAGGAGATGAGTATGAGAGGGTCCTCCACAGTCCTCTATATTCAGCAACACTGCTCCCACACCTCTAAGCCACTGAAAACTTCTCCAAAGAGGTATCATCTGTTCACGGGCCAGAATTAATTCACATATTTGAGCTAAACTTGAATCATAGGATAAAGACAGTTCTGATTAATTAATCCATACTGCTGAGCCGCATTCTTCCCAGCAGGGTAATGAATAACAAGGTTTCGCAATCAGAAATCACCATTCTCTAAGAAGACCGCTGAGGGGCACGAACAGTACATAGTACCAAATGAAAAATACATTACAAATGGCAAAAATCACATTTCAATCTATAGGGTAGTTTGACTATTGACTTATTGTTTCTGGTAATTAAAAAGTACTTCTAAAAATGTGAATATTATGAAATCTTTAAGCGAAAATAATATCTTACAGAGTATTTGAAAAGCATAAATGTTATATATTCAGCACACAAAGACTAGGACAAAATGTCAAGGAGACATACAGTCAGGCCTTCCTATCATTTTCATTCAATACTTCAGAAGTATCCTTAGTGAAAGTGATTACAATACAACCCTACACAAGATTATTCCTATTACATTGAAATCACAAAAAATTTGCTCCATTTCTAAGTTTGTTATAATAAATGTCACCTAATCATTTCAGCAAGCTATTTTGGTAACATAAATATTTTTATTAAAATCATATTTGCGCATTGGAAACTAGTATCTTCTGGTAACATGACAATTTTTGAATGTTTGGCATATCTTGAGATCCTTGTGTGATAGATGAATAAGCACACAAACAAAGACTAACATCCACAAATAGACTGAGGGCACAAAAAAAAACATAGGTTAAGACTTTTAAGACAGAAAATTAGGAAGTTTTTCAAAAGAAAAGAAAAAATACAAAAACAAGAGTTACTTTCAGCTCCCAATAAAGTATAAATGAGTCGGAAATTTCATACCAACCTGTCTTCTGCTGACTTTTGAAGTTCTTTTGAGGTTCAAAGACCTTGACCCCCTCAAGGCCTTCACAGAGTCCTTCCTGGAGGTCCCAGAGAAGGAGAAATGCCTCTCTGTAGGTTTCTTCCTTTGTCTGCCTGACATTTCTAGCCATCAGAAAGAAAACAGCCAAAGCCAAGATATCCAGACTGCAACTCTATCTACAGAATAAAATGATACCCCTAGAATCCTCAAAACCCAAATACTCAATCTATATTCTGCTCACTGCTCTGGAAAGAGTAACAATATGAAAACAGGAGAAAACAAAGGCTCAATCCTGGTCCATGTAAGTTTAGTCTTCCTTGAGGGCTGGCACAGACTGGCATAAGACAGATGCCAGCTCACCCGAGGCCCAGGGATAGGACACACGACACCAAATTAAAACACCCTTCACCAGTTAAACAGGCTGGGTAGTTTGTCAAGACTAAAGCATAGTGTAGCAACACATTCTCTTGACACAGTTGTGAGTAACTCCATCAGGGCCCAAGAAGTCTCTAGCTCAATTCCCCAAGACAGAGAGCAGAAAGACTCCTTCTCCTGCCTGATTGCAGGGACCTCTTTCACGTGACTACTGGGTTAAGACTGGAGAACAAATTATCCTCCAGCAGTGAATGGAAAACTGACAGACACTCGAGTGCATGTGTGTACTTAGAGCAAGGCAGAACTAGGTACATGCAAACATCAGGCAAAGTGGTTCTAGAACACCCTGTCCTCTACGTAGGAAGGATGTGTTTGTGTCCTTTCTAAAGACCGTGTGAACATTCTTCTGGTCCTATATCTCAGGTCCAAGTGAAGTGAGGTTGTGTAAGGTCAGTTCATGATAATAACATATAAAGGCTAGGGGGAAAAGCTCAGGAGAGAGCTTGTGCCTATCCAAGCAGGGCCTGAGCCCTCAGGGTTGCCACGAGGACATAAGGAGAAACTGGAGGAGAGTCTTTCTATAAAATACTGAAATCTGTGAACTCTGTCTAAGATTATAAACCAGACAAAGCTCAAGAATTTAGGACAAACACATGATGAACCTAGGAAATGAAAGATACAGTCGAGGCTGCATTTATTTAATTCAGCTATTAATCATAATACTTATTGATTAAACAAGAGGCATGTGATTATTTGTAATCATTAAAGACACTACATAAACAAGAAAACTACAAAACTAGACATTAACCTTTTTCAGTTGACAAATTGCACAAACACAACACTGCCACAAAGGCCTCACAACTTCTGTGCTGCATGGCCCAGGCTGCAGTCACAGAAGCTTTGGGAACAAGGAACTTAAGGCAGCAGTGGCGTATGTTGCCTCTGTTCTTGGACACATGGAATAAATGCATGCAAAACAAACCAAGTTTTCCTAGTAACTGTTTTCCACAGCATTTGGCAAAACTACTACTCAACTACACACTGGAAAAGAAAAGCAAATCTCACCCTTTACACAGGACTAGAAGCAAGTATCAGTTGCGGTAGAAATGGGCGTCTGGGTTCATAAAAGCAGAATATTTCATTAGCATTGTTTGAATATCTATCTGAAGGAACCTCCTCGGCAACATAGCCTGAATATTTCCATTTACATATAGAGCATTTCTTCCTTTAACAATACAAAGAATTGGACTGGAGAGATGGCTCAGGGGTTAAGACTTTCTGCCTTGTAAGCAGAAGGTCTTGAGTTCAGATCCCAGGTACCACACATGAAAACAACAGGTGAAAATGGTGGTGGCCTATACTTCTGGGGTGTTAAGCAGAGCCTGGAAAGTCCCAGAGTGAAGCAAAAAGAAGGTAGAAGAAATCAAATATGATTCCCAAAGTCGCCCTTGGTGCTTTACAGGGACACAGTCAATACCCTATCTCTCTCTCGCTCGCTCGCTCTTTCTCTTGCCTTCTCTCTCTTTCATACACACACACACACACACACAAAGTTTAAAAAAAGTTTTTTGTTAAAAAAAAAGGACAAAGAATTGAATTTACTAGGAAAAATAAAACAAGTTATAATTGCTTTAGAGGATGCAAGACAAAACCATTATATAGGAAAATAGTTCTGACATCTTCCTATTTTATAATGGGTCCTATGAGTAAGCCTTTCTTCTGCCTTTCATAGCTCAGGGTCTTCCTGGAACTGAAGGTAACTAAATTAAAGAATGTGATGCTGCTACAGAAATGCAGGTAAAGCTCCACCAAAAGGCACATTGGAGTAGAAGCAAATGGCTGGGAGCACACACTAAGACCTAATGCCTTCTTGGAAAAGTTCCACTATACATGTTACAATAAAAAGAAATCCAAGAGTTTCAGACACACTTAAGGATTTCACAATTCCGTCACTCCGGGAGATTGCCCACTTGCATACTGTGTTTTTACTATGATAAAGTAGCTTTTCTCTCTGAAAAGGGCCCCAGCTTGCCACCTTAACACCAGTCGTACCAGCCCTATGTCTAGCAGTTTTCAGAATATGACTTTCAGAATACATTTTAGAAATAACACTATCACTCTCTCAAATCCAAGCCATGATTTCCTTTAATTATCTCTTAACAGCATTTTAAATTCACTTACTTTTCAAAATCTAAATTTTATGTTACCAAATATTTTGATAGAAGAGAACTTAAGAAATTCTATCCCCCATCTTATACTCCATTTCTTAATTAAAACTCAGCAGCATTTTCCATACTTTCAAGGAATAGACTGGCATTGCACTAAGGATACATGTTATGTCAGGAACTAGACAGCTGTCATGTGGAAATGATGTGCACATTTGAACCACATGTAAATGTGTATGTATTACATGCCTTTTTGTGCCTCTTGTAGTGTGATTTCCCAGTCCCTAACTCTGCCTCTTTTCTCTCTTGGACTTCATTTCAGAGGCTCATACATCTGGCAACCTGCTAGGCATATCCACTAAATACTTCATTAGTACTTCCAAGCCATCTACTTGTGCCAACACAAGGCTTGATTGGATGTGACTTTTATTTCCCTCACTAGGACTTATTCATCCCAATATGTAGATTTCTAGGCCCTTTCTCTATCCACTCCACTTAAAACTTTAACAATACCTTGATTCCTCTCTTCTCTTTCATCATAGCCTGGGAGCCTGGAAATTCCAACTCCAGACAACATTTCAATACTATTCTCTCAACTACAATTCAGTCTCTTCACTGGGTGGCAGTGGTCTTCCCCCCAACTCTTACTCATCTGAAATACATTGTTCTTGAAGCAAACTTCCAAAATTATACATATGATAAAGTCACTTAGAGTTTATTTTGCTAGAAACCCTAATTACAATAAAAAGGAAATGTTCTAAGCCCTTTGTGTAAACTTAGTGACTACCAATTTTATCAAAATGTAGTCCATCCAAGACACCTCCAGAGCCACCCTATAATTTCAGTTATCAAAAAGGAATAGAGATAGAGGAGAAGGACCTTAGAAACTCATTGAACAATGAAATTCAAACCTTCCAAAATTCTGAACCCAGTTACCACTCGGATAATGAAGGATCACTATTTCAAAATCCCACACCCATATTCTGGAGTGTTCCTACTCTTCTCGAGTATCACTTTATCAATTTCTGTGCTAAAATCTATGTGGAACTTTGTTCTGAATGAACCCCAATATCATAGGAGCTATCTTGAAATTCTTTTTTCATATGAAGTCATGATTAAGGGAACTCCTAGACTGTTGCCTATGTCTCCTGCTGCAGACCAGGTGCTAAAGCCAATAGTGACAGCAATCAACCCTTCCCTTGTCTTATTTTGACCAAGCACACTACTAAAACATTTATATCGATTCATAAGATTAATCACCATCCCCATTTAGAGTATCCCCCTCTATCCAGGGTAGGTCACTTGTCTAAGCACAAATATCAAAGTCATGGGAACCAAGGCTCCATGGTTCAAAGCATAGCTCCAGGCTTAAGATACAAGTCACCCCATGTCTATTAAAACCAAAGGACCACACGACAGTCAAGAACACTACAACAGTTAGTACAGATAGAAGAGTGCCACTCCCACTCTTCCTGCCTCTCTAGAAGTCCTAGGACAGTCTTCAAGGCTGTGCCTGTGAGAGCTGAGGACAGGCCAAAGCCATACACGATGTGCCCAGCTACAAAGTCCCTGCTACTTCTGAGGAATCTGCACCCTCCCAACTCAAATCTGTCCATTCATACTCCTCACCACCACCATATCAGCTGTGCACACTGAAGTGCTGTATGCAATCTTGTATGCAATCCTGCACCCATAATTAAATGCTGGGAGAGGATCACTTTGGATTAATTAGTTAGTCACTGAGTGTCCTACTTGGTGGCTGATTTATGTTCTCTTCCTAAAAGTCTTACTAAAATAAATCCACTTAGGAGGAAACTAATCAAACCATCTACTTGCTGAAGCCTATTTATATCAAGTATGTCAATTTCACATTATCAAACTTTCTAATCATTCCTTCCCAATGCCAATTCATACTAAAGTTAAAAATGAAACTGCATTCTTCATATGAGTTACACAGAAATAGAATTACTGAAAAAAGGGAAGTTTGAAGAACCCTGAAACAATCCATCATTTACTAATTGTGCCTAACTTTAAATTTTTTCTGTTAACCCACACTATGCACGCTATGTTAAACTGACTTAAGAATGTTGCCTCTGAATCACAATATGCTTAAGTTTCACCTCTCAGTAACTTAACAGAGAGCCTATATCTGCAAAAGGAAAAGAGACACAAATATGCCATACAGGAAGGGCAAGTGAGGAAAGCACATACTGGCAGATGGAATGCCAGAGACGAGCACCAGCAGAACTTACAGAGAACATCCCACAGCCAGGCGGGCACAACAATGGGCAATAAAAACAGAATCAGGTGAAAAACTGGGTAATACTCAAGCTCCTAACTTAAAAGGAAAAGACTGGAAATATCCACAAAAGGGGGGGAGGCACAGTGAAAAGGACCCTTAGCAACAGCGATGAATTCTGTGACTGTAGGAATTGTTATCTGTTTTATACTTTCTTGCACTTCCTAAATTTTCCTCATAAGATTTTATGTGTATATGTACTGTGCTAGTGACTGAACCCTGGGCCTCATACATGCAGGTGTTATCACAGGGAGCTACAGTCCCACCTGGGTTGAATTATTTTTATAGAATAGAAATTAGGAAGGAAGGGAAAAGATAGAGGGGGAAAGGGAAGGGGAAAACAGGGCAGGATTAGGTAAAGAAGTAAGAGAGAAATAATAAAAGAACACTTAATACATTAATTCTTCTCTCTGTAACATATGGCTGGGAAAAGATACCTTAAATTCTTCGAAGGCATATGACTCGCTTTTAGCCTAGGAACTGACCTATATAACAAACTGATCACATCTTCAGTCTCTAAATGATACTCCTCACATGACTGTGAGAATCACTTGAGAATGACCCTGATAACTGAAAAGTCAAAAGGAGAGAAATGCCACCCCTCAAAAAAAGAAGAAAAGACCCAGTATCAAATCATAAACAAACCTGAAATTCTTCATTTTTTGACATAGTATATTCCTGGCTCCATAAGCTACATAAGACAAACTCTTCTTCAGTAGGTGCTAGTGAGACAAATTAACCTGAATTTGTCTAATGTTTTGTACCTGACTTTTGTTTTACTTGAGAGTTCAAAAAAATCCCTAAAGTTTATGTCAGCTCAGAGCAGACATGATGTCAAACTGTCAGAGACAGAAACGAGAGCAAGAACAAGAGGAAGCCGTCAACTTGCCCGCTCACTCCAGAAAGCTTTTTGTTCCTTATGTTTCATACAGCGAAGGCTGGGGGGAGGGAGGGATCAATCGTGAGAAATATAGATTGTTCTGCCATCCTCCCACCTCTTTTGGTGGACTGGCTGATTTAGTACCCTGTGCTGACATAGTGCTGTCTATCAGACAGATATCTCAGCACAGATGTGATATACAATTGTGTCTGTGGCATAAGCCCTTATGCAGTTTGGTTGCATCAAATACAAAAAAGAAGTATGTTCAAGTAAGCTGCTCTATAGTTGTCTCATCTCGTTGTAATAAAGAATCTGCTGGCATCTACCTGCACAGACGAGCACCCTGCCACAAACTCTCTCCTTGCTGAGCGCTCCTTCTCTTCCCTCTGCTCACTCATTCCAGGCACTGGGGATGAGCACATATTTGCTAAATGGTCATTGGCAGCTATGTTTAGACACAAAAATCCCAACTATCATCAAGCTGGTACTGAGAAGAGTAAAAGTAGAAGAAAAGACAATACACTAAAAATAAAACATGTCCATCATAATGAAAAATGCCTGAGACACACCTACTCACCCTGACAGGCCCTCAAGCTGTCAGGAGTAAACATCTCTGGGCCAGGGCTAGGACAAGAACTGGGAGACCCTGAATCCTACAAGGTTAGAAACAGTTTTCACAATGATGAACCCGTGTTGTCAAAGAAGATATTGTGTTTGGAATAAATGATGTGGAAGTTTTGTGTCATGTTTCCATTTTAAAAGTTACATTTAAAATTACAAGACAAAGTATTATGTCCCTATGTATCAAAAAAAAATCATCATAGCCTGGCATTAGGGCATACTGATACTGGTTACAAAACAAAACAGACATGAGAGAGTGGCCCATATAACTGTATAACCATGCTTCTAAAACAGAACACAAAGGCTCTTCCCTGTCACTCTCTCCCAAGTTCTGGAAAACTGCCTTTAGACTAGCAGCTTGCCTGGACTCGAACTCACTCTGTCTTTGTCATCAGCGACATCACAGAGGATGTCATCCAAGTCGAGAATCCCTCCATCTCCATGCTCCAAGCGATGCACCTGTATCCAGTAGTTTGGGTCCTGGGGGAAAAAAAAAAAAAGAACAAAAACCTTGAATAAAACAAGCTGACATCACTGAAAAGGGAATTCAACAATTTAAAGTGTGATAACTTCCAAACCATCAAAAGGAATGAACCATATCAACAATATTGCAACTGATTAAAGATTCAGGCAGAATTTAGCTTGGCACTGTCTTTCTCCTCTCTTTGATGAGTCCCACATATGTGCTCTTTCCCCTTGGCTCAGTTCTAATCCACTATCACCACAGGAACTCAACAAATCAATAAAACTCACTGCCTCAAAAACACCAATTTCTCTGGAGGAAATCAGGTTTTCCTTTGTCAGGTACATAAATTGTGTAAGAACGCACTCAGTGCAATCTACAGAAAAATTCTAATAAGCAAGGAACACATGCTCTCCATTTGAAGAACTCACATATTTTCTAATCTGTAAAAAACAGGTTGTACCCCCTGGAAGTTCAATTTGCTCCTCACAAACAAATCTGAAGAAACAAATACACACAAAGGATGCTCAAAAGGAGAGCTGATTGTAGTATGAGCCCATTTTTTCATAAAAGCAAAATCGTGCCACATATATATGTGGATAATAATCAACCAAAAATCAGCAAACAAATGTACAATGGTTGTCATCAAGAGGCAAGATTTGGGAGAATGAAGAAAAAAGTTTAGACATGACTATATATAGTACAAAACAATACAAAACCCTTGTGTTTGTTCATTCATTTTGAACTTCCATAATCAACCTTTTATACTCACACAAAAATATAGAAAACTATGTTTTGCCCTTAGGAATTGCTATCCTTTTTAATACATACTTGCTACCAAAAATTTCTGTTAACACTCCAGTCTAATCTAAGAAGGATGTCTGATACAGTCCACTCTTGAAGCAAAAGCAGGAAGAAGACAAAACATGAACAACACCTAAAATATAGATATCTCCCAATCCATGAGCCAAGATGCTTGCAGGGTAGCAGCAAAGGTCAGCATGTCTAAGATGCTCACCAAGCCGACCCAAGGTATGTGTCACAGCTACTACCAGGGAACATTTCTTCAGAGAAATGCAGAATTGTGGTTCTAGATCACTGTTCGACCAGCAGACCAACTAATTCAGACCAAGTTAGTAAGCACTATCTATAAACATTACTACGCAAATCACTTCAGCTTCTCTGTACTTCACATACCTGGACCTCTATAAAAGGGAACCATTCATCTAATACATATCACTTCACAGCCTCTTCATCCATGGGGCTCTTCTGACCCATGGAAACTCCCTCATCTCAATGTCACCCAGGAGTCCACCACTCTGAATGCTTCAGAATTTGTCCTTTCTACATGTGTTGAGGAACACTCCAAGTCTCCAAACCAAATGGGACACTATCCAAGGGAAACTGGAAGTAACTTAATGTCATGAAGTAAACAAGGAAAGGGCCCCTAAGCAATCATCCACTGCCCACAAATGCATTTTACTCATCCCAACTCAATAAGCATTATATGAATTAATCAGCTACAATAGCAACTTCATTTCTAAAACATTCTCGTAGGAAGACATTCCTTCAAAATAGTATTATAGAACCTGCTCTCCCTGCACCTCCTGACTGTCTCCTAAGATTAGCATCTGCAGTCTTCATACAACGTTGCAGCCAGTCCTGCAAAGTTCCACTAAAGGCTTTCTCAACCTCCTACCTTCATCCTTCTGAGCATGCTGTTTCAGTCTCCTCCTCAGCTACCTTCTTCTCCCAGACTACACAAAAATCCACAGACCATGCTTCCACACGAAGCACCCACACATGCACACTCAAATCCCCCCCTTCTCTAGGCTCTCCTGGTTACCCATCATGCCATCCAGGCCTCCTGTTTTTGGTCTGACCATCATACCCCTAAGGGCATATGAAAGTTTCCAGCCAAACACTGATGTTCCTGAACATCTTAATAACACACAAAGTTGTGGTCAAATATAAAGTTTGAGGCTTTAAAAGTGTTTCATAAATGCTTTATTCTTACAAATGCTAACACTACAGATTTCCCACCTCTAGTTGCCGTATCATTTCTCCAATCATCTTAACTGAAAACAGTTAAAGAATTATCAAGCTACAGGAATGGCTTACTGAGTAAAGCACTTGCCTTATAAGCATGAGGACTTGAGTACAATGCATAGAACCATACTTGCTTGTAATTCCAGAATGGGAAGGATACCTGAGACTCAATGATCATCCAGCTAGCCTCACGTTTTGGTGGGCTTCAGGATAATGAAAGATCATGTCTTTAAAGAGATGGATGGCACACATGTACACATGCACATTTTAAAACAATGAATTATCTGTGTATGTTGTCTTGGACTTACTTCCTTACGTAACCCCAATGCAATAAGACCTCCTCCCACCACATTGTCTAAACTGTTCAAAAGTCACTGATTGTCTCCAAGCTACTAAAATCATCTTTTCTCAATCCTTACTGGGTCTATCAGCAGAATCTGATAACAACAATCACTTCCTGTCCTCTCTGAAATACCCCCATAAATCTGGGTAACACATTTCCAAAGAGCTGACAAGGCTTTCTGATTTTGAGTTAATTTCTGGCTCCTGACTCAACAATCAGCTATGATGCATGGTCAAGATGTGCATGGAGGTACTCTTTATTAAATGTTATTCCATAGATATGTGCTGAATGCAGTGACTTTCAGAGTAGAGGGATTAAGCAGATGATCAGTAAGGCTCACAAAGAACACAAGTCATTTGCAGCAGAGCCTATGAAAATGATCTCCCACCACAGTGTAAAAACCAGGATAGATATTTCTGGGCTGAAAAGCATAACTCCTCAGAACAGTGGACAATCAGGCGTTTGCTGACAGTTTTATCAACATAATTCTCTTTCATGAAAGAGACTTGCTATATTCTCAGAACAGTCAACTATCCATTGGTGGAGAAGTTGGAACATGTTTAGTAGGTCCACTTTCTGGCAGTTGCATTTAAAAGTCTGAGTAATAATCATGATGTAAATCATCATCTGAGAAAGAAAGATAACACAATAAAAAGTTGTGCTATGATACCACAAACACTGAAATTTTTACAAGGTTTCTTGTTCATGACACATTCATTTAAAAATAGTTGTAGTGGGACTGAAGAGATGGCTCAGGAGTCAAGTCTCTGCCTCACAAGCAAAAGGACCTGAGTTCAAATCCTTGATCCCACAGATATATATCAAGTGGAAATGGTGGCCTACACCTCTGGGCACTGGAAGACAGAGGCTGGAAAACCTCAAGGCAAAGCAAAAAGGAGGTAGGGCAAAGCAAAAAGGAGGTAGGGCAATGCAGGATGATTCCCTTGGGTCTCCAAAGGCACACATAGTGTTTATGATACAGATAAGTACGAGCGTGCATACACACACACACACATACAAATCTAAATTAAAAAACATAGTTGTGGTCTTATACACTAAAGCCGGGTATAGTAACATATGCTGTAGTCCCAAATACCTGAGGGGTTGAAGCAACAAGATGGATTGAGCTCAGGGGTCTATAAGCAGCCTGAAGAACACAGCAAAAAATGATCCCCCCAAAAAATTACCAAGAGTCATAAATACCTATGATAATCCCAAAACTATCACACATGAATAACAGACAAGGTACAATGCTCATGCATCAGGTCACTGGATAAAGTTCTCAAGAGGTGAGGGTCCCAAGGTAGACCTCACAGGGAGATGGAGGAACAATGAGATGTTTTTCAAGAACTAAACTGAAGTTAGTTGACAAAATGTGAGCTGTAAGGAACACCAGGAAAGGAACAAACAGAATACATTTGAGTTTTGAAAGTTAGAACACCATCAAAGGTATTTCCCAGGTGCAGGTATGACCCATGTGACTTAATCTTATTTATAAATATTTCCATTTCAGAAATGCCTGCCTTTACCAAAGCTCACAGGATTCATTTTTATTTTTGTTGTGTTGATTTTCATCAACAGTAACATTTTTATTGTCTTTTCCACAAAGACAGAAGACATATATAGTAGATGCCACATCTGATACTCAACACTAAGATGACCTGCATCCCCAGCCAGTGACTAATGAATGACATGCTTCCCCACCCTCAATTCTCAACCAGAGGCTACACCCAACCCAACCCATCACTATGGTCCATAACACAAACAAAACACAAACCTGCTTTCCCCCACAGGTGGGTGGATACCCTCACTTGTCAATCAAAAAAAAGGGGGGGGGGCAACAGGAAACAAGCTCAAGAAAATAATTTTCCACATCCATTCTATTAAAACTAGGCACATTTTCTCACAGGGTCCTTGAGATCAAAGGAGCATGTGGTGCTGAACAGTCAGGTTCTCTCACTCTCACATCACTTTCCTAACACACGGCTGTCACTTTACCTATGGAAGCCTTCAATTCCTGCCCCATTCCACACCAAGGAAAGGCAGGCCCCAATCATACAGCTGCTTGGGACATGACCCAGAAGAGATTATACGGCAGCAGGTATAGCCGGTTTGACTGGCCTGTGTAGTACAGTTTTACATGTGCATTCACATGTTTTATCTGATGTAGAGAGAGGGAGTTTATGTCCCCTATAAACAGATGAGAAACTGAGACTCTGACATTAGGATGCTGAGAAGGGGCCCTGGTAATAAATGAGATCAGTCAGAATCACAGGGACATCCAATGATCCATCCCCCAACCCTGTCTCAGACTTGCAATGATAGCTTTCCACCTGTAGCCTTTCCTCCTACTATCCAACCAGCCTTTCTACTTCAATAGGATATAGAAAGATGAGGGCCATTAAATAACCTTGTAAATAAAGAGGTGTGACAGCAGGACAGTCCAGTTTGAAAGGCTCAACTAAACTTTTTTAAATCACACACTAATCTCATCTGAGATTTAAGCAGCAGTTCTCAGAGTGGAAGGTCAGATCTTCATCACTGGAATCAAAAATCCCAAAGCTCAGGTTCCAACCTGGCTCCTACTCAGTTTAAATATCTTGAGGAGGGGACAAGGAATGCTTACACAAGTCCTCAGAAGCCCAGGTATGCGATGAGTTTGGTAAATGGCGGAACAGAATGAGAAGTGGTGTGTTTCTTCTACATATCAAGTCTTAACCTGTATATCATGGGTTTAAATAACACTTGGGCCTTGATTTCACAGATCAAATGTATATAGGTTATGACATCTTAAAAACAGTCACCACAAATCCTATACATTCATATCTGTCTCATGTGAAAAATACAAAGATTAGTTCCATATTCACTAGCATATTTGGTCTTATGGTCTTCTTGCAATTGTTTCGGCTCTGAGATTCACACAGATGACTGTAAAATCTGTACCACAGGCCAAGGTCATCTGATGCTTCTGTCTTCTGGGAGCAGCAAAGAACTTCTTGGAAGTTATTCAGGTTGGGTGAGTAAAAAAGCATTTCTTCTGGAATAATTTAGGGTGGATAAAGTTTTCATGAAATTTATTTTCTGGTTGTTTTATTTTGGTTGTTTTCTTTTTGGAGCTAAATTCTAGCTATGTAGTCCAGGCTGGTGTGAAAGTCTCATTGTTGTGATTGCAGATACGTACCACCATTCCTGGAGTTTGCTTCAGATTATAACCCTTTACATTCCTTCTAAAACCAACTTCCTCATGTCTTCTTCATTCCACTGGCAGCACAATTCAACCTGATGAGGTCAAAATCTCCTGGCACTCAATACAAGGATGGAAATCCCACAAACATCACTTCAAGAAAGCAATCAGCTAGATACAGAACATAACGTGTTTTTTAATAACACAATTAAACTGATATTTAAAAAAGAAAAAGTCCATTTCTCCTGACTTAGGTATAGTGTAGAAACTTGAAGCAGATCCTGAGTTTAGAAAGAAAAACCTTCAGAAAAGCTAACTAAAGAATTTGTCCTATTGAATGAATAACAATAGTCACATAACTAAGAAATGTGAACATTGTATAATGGTTAATTAAAGCACATTCTCTTTTAAGAGGAATATATGCTGAAGATTTTATGTGAGAAGCATCCTTCTAGCTAGTCTGGTCTAAATGATTCAACACAAAAAAAATTAATTAATATCACTGTATTGCTAATGTGTAGCATGTGTCTGCATAGACAGGAAGAAAGTAAAATGCTAACTGTTGTTGATGTGTTTGTCTCACAGATAGCTTAATGTAAAGCTATCTAAAACATGACTGAATCAGAATATCCAGAACTAAAAGAGTAAAAGAAGTGAAAACTAAGAACGAAATCAGAATGCTGGGCATCTCCCTCTGCTTCCTGCCTCAAAAACTCATGCGAGCAGTGAATAAGCTTGGCTTTGTGGCTCTTCCACTCAAACTCAGCTTGACTCACTCTTAAGGGCTCTGGGGTATGGCCCCCCTGCACCACATTGTCATGGTACCAATGTGGCTCAGGTCAGGGCCTAAAACAGCAGTGCCCCACATGCAACTCTGAACACAGCCCTACAAGTCTGCATGCCTATCCCCTCCTTCCCTCCCCTGTGTCCTCCAGATGGCTGAAGCCAGAAGTAAGACATCTTTATTTCCAGATCACTCCTGTGCCCGATCAAGGGAGGTGACTATAATGGTATCTTCAGATGATTAAGAAGACTAGAGGAACTCAAGTGTGACTACAGTGGACACCTCCTATACCAACCAAGGCAAAGAGACGGGGGCTCTGAATGTGTGTCCAAGCACACTGAGGTAATGGGCTCTCCTCCTGTTCAAACTTGAGCCTCATGCTCCAAACTTGAGCCTCATGCTCTTTGCACACCCATACTGCCCTGACTCACACTACACTTCCTGGAGTATAACTATCTCTTCTTGACAGCCCACTTTATCTCAGCCCCATCTCTCCACCGCAGCTGAAATGACAAAGCATCCTGCTGCACCCTGTAATCTGTCACCAACAAGTCTGCAGGCAACATTCTTCAGTATCCCAGAGGGCATTTGGCAGTGTGACTCTACTACACCATGTGGAAACAGCAGGGCCTCTCCTACACAGAGCCCCGAAACAGTCAAAACTGTCTTCCATAAGTATTGCTGGTTACAAGTCAAAAAATAAAGGCTCTAAATACCCTACAAAATATATATCAAAGATCATATATGATACTTCCATATGCTTTTTTTTTGCCCTTTGTCTCTCAGACAGGATCTCAAGTTGCCCAAGCTGACTTCATCAAACTCAATATGTAGTTGAAGCTGGCCTTGAACGCTTGATCTTTCAACATTCTCCTCCTAAATGCTAATATTATATGTGTGTGTCATGGAGCCTGGCTCATGTGCTTCTTGTAATACTGAAATACATGCATGATCACCTCTCTGTCCCTACAAAGCTCTCCCCTGTGATATATTTTAAAGTGTCCCTGTAAGAAACTCATATAAGGGCTGGAGAGATGGCTTAAGGGTTAAGAGTATGTCTTACAAGCAGAGGTCCTAAGTTCGGATCCCAGGTCACATGTAAAAATGCCAGGTGGAAAGGGCAGATGCCTGATTTCTGGCCCTGGGAAATCCCAGAGTGAAACAAAAAGGAGGTGGAAACAATCCAGGATGATTCCTAAAAGTCAATCTTGGTCCTACACACACACACACACACACACACACACACACACACACACATACACACACACACACACGCACACACAAAATAAACAAACATTTTAAAAGAAAAAAGAACTCATAAATATTTTCAGAGGAAAGACAGTAAGCAACAAATAACTGTGCTGTACTACAGGTGCTCTGGAAACTCCAGACACTACCACAATTACAACCAGTCTCCCCAAATGATACCCATGAAAGGTTCCTGATAAAAATCCTGCTTAGAAGCAAAGACACAAAGTAACTCTACCAGAACTCAGGCAAATGTAATTACACAACTAGTAACTAATGAAATGAACTTCCTCAATGACAATAAAACCTATACCCTTAAAATTATCAGATGAAGAAGGAGACAATATAAAAGCAAAAGGAGATTGTAAGGGGCTAGGGAGATGGCTCAACAGTTAAAGCCTTGGCCTCACAAAGAAATTGACTGGAGTTTGGATCATCGCATAAAAATACCAGAGAAAAATAATGCCATGGGGTAGAAATAGCAATAGCCTGCACTGGAAGCCCTGGAATGTGGATCCTCAGAAACTCCAGAGCAAATCAATACGGAGGTAAAGCAATCCAGGGTGATTTATGATGACACCATCGAGTGTCCACAGGCACATACACTCAAGTACCCTCATACACACACACACACACACACACACACACACACACACACACACACACAGAGGCACACAGAAGAAAAGAGTTTGTAAGGCTTTCATAACACAAGGATAGTGGAACTTTGTAGATATAGGGACACTTTGTAGATTCAGGGACACTTTGCAAGCACAGACACAAGGAAACAGGGATGGAGTGATGAGACATTCAGATATATTTAAAAAAGAAAAAAAGAAAAAAAGAAACTCATATAAATAATTATTTCCAGAGGAAAGATAGTAAGCAACAAATACCTGTGCTACACTACAAGCGCTCTGGAAACTCCTGGCACTACCACAACTACAACCAGTCTGCCCAGTTGATACCCATGAGAGAGTGGAGACAAGGAGAATGAATGGCTTGGATGGCCAGGGAATATCAAGGGTGACTGCTCTATCAGAAGCCTTAAAGAGACAATTTTATTGGAGTCTGGCACCCACTCCTGGGCACCGCAGGCTTTGTGTGGATACTCCCACACATTGCGTTGTCCAGGCTGCTATAACAAAAATGAAGCATACTCCTGACAGCTTCTTTTTTTCCTCTAAGCATTATTCTTACCAAAAAAAAAAAAAACGCAAACCCTGAAGACAACTCATAATATACAGTTTAAACTACCCCAATCTTGCCTACAACATTCTCCAATGCACACACAGATACGTATCCTTACAAGAGCAAGGATCTCCTATACCATCTCTCTGGAATAGTTTTCCAACCCCAAGATTCTTGCAAAGGAATTCCAAGTCAGTTTGTTCCACCCCAAGTAGGAAAGTAAACTGCAGTAAGCGGGGCCATGCCACATCCAGGTTCCCAGGGAAAACTACTTGAGGAGAAACAATCAGGCACATGAAGGAAGAACTATGTGGGGGCTTCTGATTATAGATGCACTTTCATGACACTCACTGAATCCTCACAACTAGAGATAACACTAGCGTGCAGCTCAGTGGCTGAATGTGTGCCAAGTATGCTGGAGGCACTGGGTTCTATCCCCATCAGCAACAAAGAGGGCAAAAGAACTTGCCACTCAGTTGTGAAAGCAACTGCTGTCTGCAACATGAGGACACTCCTGCACTCTATGATGAAAAGGCCATACTGGGACACAAGCCACAGGTATGTGAAAAGTTCACAAACAACACCCAGTTATAGAATTTAAATGTCACCAACTCACAGAGGAATTTCAAAGCTGCAACAAACACCAAAGACAATGCTTCTTGAAAGAATTTCCACTTCCACATAGGATCTTAAGGCAGAAGTAGGGCAGTCAAAATGTTTATGTTATGATTTATGAGGGCCTGGAGACAATCGGAACCTGTGCACATGTCCTTCCCGGTGCTTAGCTTTCCTTTCCCAGAATGATGAAGTGCTGCACTGAGCTTGATCCACGATCGCTGGCCAGAGAAGTCTAAAGCAAAGACCTGGGTAGAATCCTGTAAGTCCCTGATATTAAGGCCCAAGCCTTCAATGGTATTATCGAAAGTAACACTTTTGTTCTAAACAGCTGTTACAAGGTAGCCTGCCACTAATAGCATCAACAAGAAAAAAACTAAAACATGGTCAGAAGAAAAGAAAAAGTATGTAAGAGACCCAAAGTCAAACAGTTTTAAATTCTAAAGTTTTAAAGAGTTTTTTGGTGTTTTACTGAAACACCTTTCCTGTTTTGTCTTGCTTTGCTTTGTTTTTAAAGAAATCTGGTTAACATTCTCCACCCTTGAATTTGTACAATAGATCCATAAAAACATTCCCTGAGTGGGTTGCCAGAGCACTTCCTATTTATCAAAAGACTAAAATAGCTAGCCAGCCAACAAGACTAGACAAGGAAATAAAACTTGTTTGACAAGGCCACAAATACATATCTCAAGTTCCAGAGAAACTACCAACCAGCTACCCACATAGGAACTGCTCTGAAAATAGTAAGAATGCTTTCCACTGCCCCTCCAGCCACACCTGCCAGTCACATCAGCCAGTTTTAGCCCCACAATTTGAGATATGCAACCCAAATTGTGAACTGAAGATCTCAGCTCCCATGTCCTAGCTGCACAAATTTGAGTGCCTATGACTAAATTAACATAAAGTCAGCAGAACTGTATGTGTGAGACAAACACAAGGACTCACATCCACTATAAACCAGGATGAGGAATCACTCAGGGGGAGAAGTAATAGCAAGTCTGGGTTTCATCCCACACAGGCCTGCCTCATAATCACCTGACATTCCTACAAAAACTTGTCTTTAGGTTGGGTGTTCAGAAAATAAGTTGACACCAACTATTTAGTTTGGACACAAAACAAGAAAGAGTTTCTGCCTGAAGTTACATAAAGCTAATGTGTATTACTGATCTTTGATTGTACCCATCCCTTTATTTAAAAACAATACCTACTGCATGGAGAATGCTTAAACCCAGCATGAGGTGCAAATATGAGACTAAGGCAGGGGAATCATGAGTTTAAGATCTTCCTGTACTACATCATGAGACTCTGTATTAGCAAAATAGAGGGAAGAAAGGAAGGGAGGACAGGAGGAAGGGAAGAGGAAATAATGGGATAAAGGGAGGAAACTTAAATCCACTAAAGTTTATTATTCCAAGACACCTTGAAAATGGCCAAAAAAAATTAGTAAAGATAAATCCACTGCAACTTAAAGAAATTATTTTGTTTTTAAGAATTGTCACTCACCAGCTCTCTGTATGGGGAAAGATCTCAAGATCTCCACACCTCCCTGAGAACTGATGAGGGTAAAGGCCAATGAGTGAAAAGGGGAGGATGCTTTCTGAATGGTGTATCTATTGATGTATGCTTCATGCTCCAGCAAGTATTCAGGTACATAACATCAAAGACGACCCAGATGAAACTCAAGGGGTCACACATGCAAAAAGACATGAAAATAGGAAGGAGACTGGAAGGGAAGAAGAAAGATATAATGGGAAAATGGGAGGATGAGATCAGGGATTAATGTGTGACAGTATCATAAATTCACTATATTCATGAAAGAAACACTAAAAGAATAAAAATGTAGTTAAAAAAAAAAAACATTTACAGCCTGGTTGAGTCTTCTATAATGTACTGGGCATTCAGCAGAGACATCTCTTTCAAAAATCTCTTGACTTGATGTACATTTTTGGGATAGTCAGGGTTAGCACAATGACATATTTTCATTTCCCTGTGACTGCAGTTTATACACAAGCACTGGGTGTGCTAGTGATTTCCAGGGTGAACAGCAGGATGCTGGTAGTGAACTCTTACTGACTACTTCAAAAGTAGTGAAGCCATTACTTCTCTAATGCTCATCTGATATATTTACAACAGGATAGGTGCTTGATGGAAAGAGTTGGTAGAACCACCAGTTATGTATCACACACCTCAGAATGATGTTTAATAGGAGGTGTTTCTCTGACCAAATTACTGAATCTTTTTCACTTGTGCTGAAAATCAAACAAAAGACCATATGTGCTAGGCAAACTACCACTAACCAATCCTCTAGCCATAGAAGGCACATCTGAAAATTAAGAGCTCAGAACTTAAGAGAGGACCTAAATTTGGATCTCAGATCCCACATGAAAAAACACCAGGTGGAAATGGCAGAGACCTGCACTTCCAGCCCTGTAAGGTGGTGCTTGGAGAACTCAGGAGCAAAGCAATAAGGAGGAAGAACAATCCAGGATGATTCCTGCAATCACCTTTGGGCTTCCACGGGCACCTTCATAGTCCTGTGATACACAAACACACACACACACACACACACACACACACACAGTTGCAGTTCACCTGCATGGTTGCTGATAAATCACCATCAAACAGATTTAAAGGAACAAGGAATTTATTTTCTCTTATAATTACTGGTTACAGTTCTTAGTCCAGCTTGATGGGAGAGCATGCACCAACACCAGGCCGAGGGAGTTAGCCAGCATATCTAGCCAAAGGTACACAAGGAAGCCAATTTTCTCAATCAGCTCTAAATATTTTATTCCAGGGCCTAGTCCCATCCACCATGAGCTGGACCTTCCCTATCAGCTAGACAATTTCTTGCAGGTTTCCTGTGGGCCTAACTCAACCATTAATTCTCTACAAATGTACCTAGAACTCAAACCCTCACAAACCCTCAACTGTCAAGTTGACACCTGTGTCTAACTATGACACATACACACACTAAATAAGTAAATAAATATTTTAATAGAAAATTAAGAGCTCAATGTCAGCTAAATACACAACACTCAGGATATCAGCCTGTGCTCACCACACTTTTCTAGCTGTACTTGTGCCTTAAAAGAACATGACTCTTCTTGTTTCTGTTATTTCTTCCCCGAAACCATAAAGTCAGTGTCTGACTCAGATAAGATCACAAGATTTTTCAGCTCATATTATTTATTATTCTGACCAATATTCCAAAAGCAAAATGTATTCGACATCAATCAGACCACAGTAATTAATCTCAACTTTATTATGTCAGAAAACTTTAAACTTTTATTTTCCCCAGCTAGTTCTCAGTTTGAGGAAAATTAAAATCTAACCACCTCATAAATTTTGCATCATCCTGGTACACAGTATTGATCACAGTGAGGCAGGCAGGCACTGACTGAGGCTGCAGACTTGGCCGTGGTGCATGGAGCTTCAGTGGTGGCTCCTTACTAGTTGCTGCAGGCACAGGGCCTCTCCATGCTTGCTGGACAGTACAGCAGACTGTCAATAGTTGGACTCAGGCTATAGGACCCAGTGGCTAATACAGCTCCCACTTTATTTTGTGACAAGTCTCTTATCAGCATCCAAACCCAAACTGGCCAGCAGAGGGCTGCCTGAGCTCAAGCACAGGGATCATATTCTCTGAAGACACAAATGAGGGCTCTTTAATGCACTTCTTAAAGGAAGCATCTTGACCAGTATTCAAAGTCTTTAACTGAACAGTAGGAAATTACATGATGATCTAAGCTTCTACCCAGCAATCAAGATTATTTTTGCCAGCTGGGTGAGAAAGTTCAGTGGGTAAACCACTTACTGTGCAAACATGAGAACTGACTTCAGATTTCCAGCACCCACATTAAAAAAAAAAAAAAAAAGGTGCAGAAACACAAGCCTGTAAGCCCAGCACTGGTGGGGAAGACAGGTGTATCCCAGGGAAAGAAAGACTAGCCAGACAAAAATGACAAACTGTACGTTTAGAGGGAGACTCATTGTCCAAAAAGATGGTATAGGGTGACAGAAAACACCAACACACATGCAACAGGTGAGAATACCTACACACACCACGAACATATGCAAAGGAAGTTTTCAGATTATACTGCATTAGTACCCATTCTCCTGCAATGGTGCTGTTTATTTCCTTCCAGTTTTCTTACATGATCAATTTCATTGGAGAATTATGCTTGTTTATGTTGCTGTGGATGGAGATACCCGCCTGCAGCAGGGCAAGCAAGCATGATGCCAATAAACTATGTTTCAGCCTGATGCTTTTGATTGTTGCTTACTGAAACTCATTATGCTTGTTAGGTTTTTTTAAATGAAAACTGCAATTAATTTCCTAAACATTTAGGTAAAATATTAAATTATATGTCATGGGATATTCTGTTCTTAATCCCAATAAAAGTGTGTGTGTGTGTGTGTGTGTGTGTGTATCAGAGGGCACTGTGTGTCCCCTATGGAAGACCAAGGGTGACTTCAGGAATCATCCTGCATTGCTTCTACCTCCTTTTTGCTTCGCTCTGAGATTTCCTAGGATCTGCCCACCAGGACCATTTCCACCTGGTGTTTTTACATGGGACCTGGGATCCAAACTCAGATCCTTCTGCTTTGGAGCCCTCCCAATAAAATATTTTAAGTAAATCTGATTATTACCACGATATATCAACACAAAGAACTACAGAAATTACTGCAGTGAAAACAAAAGTATTCACTGAGAAAATAGGCCAGTTTTCATAAAATCAGGACTGGGAAAATTGGCCACACCTGTTTATTCACAAAATTACTGTGTCAATTCAAAATAAAATATAAAAGGGAGTGTTGGCCACCAAGTCTTCCATGAACATTTCCACATATCACAAAGGCTACTAAGTGTTGTGGCCCAAGAAACATGGACAGGCTGAGGAGGTAACACCAAGCTAGATGTGCAGAGCTTTCAAAATGAGCTTCATGGACAGCATTGTTCCTGTCAGAAACGAGAACGGAGGGATCACTGCCTTGCTGAGGATAGTCAATGATACGTAGGAGCCAAGAGCAAAGGCCTGGGCTAGAACACCTCACTGTCTCTCTGCCTTGGGTCCACATTTGAGAAATGTCCAAAGACACCTAACTTGGAGTTGCTAAAACAACGAGAAAACCTAAAAGCTCATAGCATTTCAAACAACATGTGATAGCACATACCTGTCACCACAGTACTCAGAATGCTGAGCCAGCAAAATGGTGAATTTCAGACCAGATTGGAGCTATAAGAGATCCCATCTCAGTAAGTAGGTAGTTGGATGATAGGAAAGGTAGACAGAGTTGACAGTCAAGAGAGAGAGAGAGGGAGAGAGAGAGAGAGGGAGGGAGAGAAAAAGAGAAGGAAAGAGGGAGAGAAAGAGAGAGAGAAAGAGAAAGAGAGAGAAAGAGAAAGAAAGAAAAAAAGAAAGAGAGAGAGAGAGAGAGAGAAAGAAGAAAGAAAGAAAGAAAGAAAGAAAGAGAGAGAGAGAGAGAGAGAGAGAAAGAAAGAAAGAAAGAAAGAAAGAAAGAAAGAAAGAAAGAAAGAAAGAAAGAAAGAAAGAAAGAAAGCAGAAAAAATATGACTGATAGAGGTCACAGTAGATAGCAGCATTGTGGTTACTGCTATTATTTATAAAATTCAATTCTGAGATATAAGCTTTAAAAAACTTTTTTAAAACCTGCAATTCTAGTACTTGGGAGGCAGTGGCAGCTCAAGGTCATTCTTAGCTGCATAGTAAATTCAAGATCCTTTGGGTTACATGAGATCCTGCTTCCAAAAAAAAAAAAAAAATCAACCAATCAGTCCGGCATCTCTACCTATATCTACATAAATTCTTTTTTTTTTTTTTTTTTGGCTTGTTTTGGAATGGAGAGAGAACTTGCAAGTACCACAGTATGTGGAGGCCAGACAACTTGACTCTCAAGTTGACTCTGTCCTTGAAATAAATAGATCTAATTCAAATCACCAGGATTGCATAAAGGTATCTTACCTGTCAAGCCATCTCACCTGTCCTCAGTAAAGGATTGAAATATGTCATGGCCTTTATTCACTGCTCAGAAGCACTGATTTTTAGAAGAATTCCTGCATCCCTCAGCTGGGCAGAACTGTGTTTTATGCTGTGAAATCCTTTCATTGGGCATGAATGTTCAGTTTCAATATATCTTCAATGGGACTAAAGGATAATCTGAAGAGTGGCACCTTGGGGTGAACTACCTGTGTAGCTTCCAGAACAGCCCACATCTGCTGAAGGAAGGGTTATGGTTATATAGAAATACACACATATGCATCATTTTCTGTTTTTGAATGTATGTGTATGATTTATTTATGAGTTTAGTTAAACATAGTCAACAACTAAAGATAATTTAAAGAAAGTCCAAAAAAAATTGAGCGATGACAGACTTGGCTATTTAGCTCCCAAAACAAAAGTAACACTTTTGTTTATTATTTACATTATAAAAGCACTCCAGTTTACAGCAATACAGGTTCAATGTGAAAAGTTTGTCATTTTAGAAATTACCATTACTTATAAATTGGTCCCTAAGTATTTTCTACCATCTAATAAGATTGTAATACTAGGAATTATACTGTCTTAGACTTTTGTTAAAATTATACAAGCAGTCACACTTAGATGTCTGCCACATATTCCAAGGAATGAGTAACAAAAGTTACTATGGGAACTGATAGCTTCTTCCAGAACTTCTAAAGCAGTGCTTTCTGAATGCAGATAAATTCTATGGTTTAGGTAGGTAAGCACTATTGTGATAAAGAAGACAAAAAGAAAACAGGAAACGCGATAAACAGGCACAGGAGGGAGGAGAACAGAACAGAGGGACTCATTCTTAGGTAGCAGATAATATATCTAGTATTTAAGCATAAAGTTCTGAACATTGGAATTTGGTAGAATCCTTAAAGTTGTTGTTTTTTTAATAATTTTTTATTCAATTCTGCGTGTATGCATGTGTGTATGTATATGTGTGTATGTGTGTGTGTGTGTAGAACCACGGATGAATTCGGGAACCGCCATAGACCACTGCCTCTTTGTTTACTCTGCCCTGGGATTCACAGGCTCCGCCCTACCAGGAACAGAAATGCAGGTCACCCACCCCCCCACCCCCTACCCCGGCTTCCGCCCGGTGTCTATATGTGGGGTATAGGATCCAAACTCAAGACCTTCCGCCTGCAAGGCAGACACTTAACCCCTAAGCCACCTCTCCAGCCCCTGAGTCCTTCAAGTTGTAAGAGCTATGTTGATAACCAATTAAAGCCTCATAGATTTCAATATAAATTGTTTCAGCCATCAACAGTCTTCCACTTTCTAAAGCTCTTAATTGCAACTCTCTTTATACCTGGATCAGAGCAAACAGAGTTAATGACTTCTGAAAATAAAAACTTTTCTGTTTTTGGCTCAGGCCAAGTTGGCTTATCCTTTCATCCCCCTCCCTGAGACAGACCTGGACTTCGAATGCACACTAACACCTGCTGTGTTGAGTTCAGGCAATGAAAAGCCCTGACCATGGCACCATTTGACAAGTAAAGGGCTGGAGTTAAGATCACAGGACCCTGTGAGTTATACATGATGATATCTCTTAGGCACTCAGAAATAAGAGCAATCTAAACTGTGGAGACAGCTCAGCTGATAAAGTAATTGGCTTGCAAGCATGAGGACCTGGATTCAATCTCCAGAATCCATGAAAAAAAAAAAAGCTGCCATGAAGATTTACTTATAACACTAGTGCTGCGGAGGTAGAAAGACAAGCAGATCCCTGGGTTTCACTGGCCATGCAGCAGAATATACTTGATAAATTCAGAGACCCTGTATCAAAAGGGGGAGGAGGGTAATGGCATCTGTGTGTGAAAGGACAATCATGACTGACCTCTGGTCTCTACACACATATGTGCACATACACACACAATCAGAATATCCATCCCATCTCACAGTATAAGGGAAAAATAGAGGGAGGGGGGAGGAGGGAAAAGGGGAGGAAGAGAAAGGAGAGAGACAAGGGGAGGGACAAGCAAAAAGGGAGAGAGGAAGAAAGGGAAAAAAAGGGAGAAAAGGAGAGAAAGGGGAGGGAGGGAAGGAATAATAAAAGATTTTAAGAAAATACTTTTGAAACATAGGGGCTTAAATAGTCAACAAAATTACATAGTGCTTCAATACAGATATATCTCAGAAAACCTGTGCTTTAAACAGCAACTTCTGAAACTTCTGATACCTGGTATCATTGTTGAATATTCTCTAGATTGGGAACACATTAATAGTGTTGTAATTTAGTGGGACACACATTAGTAGTCAGCTAATCCCACACATTACACACTTTCAGACTTCAGAGACATCTGAACAATTACTGTTCCATCCTGAAGCCATACTAATCAATGAGTAATGAAAGAATGCATACCCACTTCTCCTGGTGCCACTAACCAGTTCATAATGAATATACCATACTATTGCCTACTTTGATTATTTCCAATGTGGATCTTATCATTATAGGATACAATAAAATACAATCATTTTGTTGCCTAAAAGTAACAGTTAAAAATTTCAAGTGCTCACAAAGTATATTAATTTTTTAGATTGTTGAATAAAGACTGTGGGTTTCACAGGCAGAATTCTCAAATTATCTTCATGTGTAAGCCCTTAAAGTGCTGTAATCAGACTACTTCTTTGAAGATATAAAAAAGGAAGAGATGAAAATCTAAAGTACTCTACAAGCAAAATACAGCTAAGTATTTCTATGTAATCTATCTTATAGTAGAGAAGGATTTACAACAATCCAACATAACTAGTAAGTGCCCAAAAGATTCTACTTAATTAAAAATCCACTAAGTTATATCCAGCAAATTAATTGCATTATGCAATGACAAGCTCCTAGAGGAGATGGAATCCAATCTGGCAGTGCCAAGGATCTCTACACATCTTGCCTCCATCCTGGAGAGACAGTACATACAGAAGAATGTGGAGAAGAAGCAAAGATTGTTCTGACGGAAACCACGCCTAACATCCCCTTGGATACTCCCCCATTGAAACTGGAAACTTCCAACTGGTTTTATAGCCTGAGCCAGAACCAAACATCAAGTCATAGGAATGTTTGTTTTTCTTGCATTATAATAAAGTAATTCTTCGGGGATACTGCCTGACCATCTGTGCCATAACTTTTACCAGGAACATAGCTCAACTAGGCACTTTTTTAGGAAGTGTGGTTCATCTGATACCCATAGAACTCTTTGAGGTCTTTGATGTCTGCTTGTTTTAATCTTTTACATCTATTTTTTGGGGGAGAGAAGATACATACTTGTCACAGCACAGGTGTGCAACTCAGAGGATAATTTGTAGGAATCAAACTTGCTGGTAGGCACCTTTACCTGGGGATTCATCTCACTGGCCTTTATTTTTTGTTGCTTGTTGGTTTTTGAGGCAGGGTATCTGGGAAGGAAGGCTAACTTCAAACTCTCAAGACTCAACCTTGAATTTCCATCCTCCTCCCTCTACTTCTCAAGGACTGGGTTTGGGCACCAAGGCTAGTTTTTGAGTCTTGAGGATGAGCCAAGGTCACCTCATGCATGCTGGACATCATTCATCATTACTCGCTTCTGGAGTAACAGAGATGAATGAAAAACACTGAAATCCTAAAGCAAGGACTTACATGCCTGGAAACTGGGAAACACGAGGTGGGGCGGAGGGAGAGAGAAATTTAAAATGTCCAAGGTTTCTAAAATATATACATCTTTTAAGACTTTCAATTAGTCAAATGAATATTCAATAAGGGACTGAAATCTCATTTTCATGGAAGTGCTTCTTTTACTTTTCCCACCCTAATGTATACTGAGTAACTTCCAGAATTATTACTACTAAAGGTAATTATTCACCTGGGGCTCTAGTCATGATTTGCCATGATCATGAATTTACTGCAATCTATTACAGGCAAAGTATAAAATATAGATGTAGATATACAGATATTAATACCAGGAAATGTGGCTCAGTTGTCAGAGCAGTTTATCTGGCATGCACACAGCCCCAAGCTTGATTTCAGCATTGAATAAAATGGACAAGGTGGCTAAAGGATCAGGATCAGAAGTTGAACGTTATTCTTGACTATGCAATGAGTTCAAGACAATCCTGGACTTTGTCTTTTAGGAAAAAAATCTAAAGATAAGAGAAATTCAGTTAGTTCCTATCTCAAAAAAAAACTACATTTATTTATTTATCTTGTGTGTGTGAACACATCCATGGGCTCCTGTGCCATGAAAGTAAAGGGGTAACTTTCAAGAACTGGTCTCTTTTCAGTTTATGACTGATCACTAGTCAGGTGAGACTATTGCAAGATTAGTGTCAGTGAGGACTTCTGTTGTGGGTTCATGAATTGCCAATTTGGAGGATAGCATTTCACAACACTTTTCCTGTCTTCTGTTACTTATATTCTTTCCATCCTCTCTTCTCAGGGATCCTTGAGTATTTAGAGGCAATACATGTGCCATGCTGGAAACTGAATCCTCAGCCTTCACTTATTCTCAGCATCTTGTGTACCCACTGTGTCATGTGTGCCCCACCACAGGCCTATAAATTCAAACTTTTAGCTGAGGCTAATGTTTGGAAAGGTTGTAGCAACTTTAGGAGGTAGAGTCTTGATGTAAGAAGGCATGTCATAGTGCTTTGAGATTTGATTATTCTGGCCCTCCTTTCTCTCAGTTTGCTCTTTGTTCTCTCTGCCTCCATGATATCTGTAGTGACCTGAAACTTGTCAGAGCACTTTATCTGGCATCTGTTCTACTATAGAGATTCCTGCTATAAAGGATTATATCCCCTCTGGAGGAGTAAGCCAAGTAAATCATTTTCTCCCATAAGTAGCTTGTATGTGAGTGTTTCTTAAAGCAAAAAAGAAGAGTAACTGTAACATATCGTTCTCTGCATTCCAGTCACTGTGATGAGATGATCCATTGCTTATGGCTGATGGTAGCCTTTATATTCTTTCTGCCCTCTCATCTTGATGTTTCCTGATTCTGAATGAGAAAGATAAGGTGTTATGTATGGTGCCGAGCTTTCCTCAGTCATCTAATCTACTCTCTGCCACCTATAACCTATTGCAAAAAGAAGCTTCTGGGATGAAAGCTGAGATTTGCACTAATCGATAGGTTTAAAGTATTATAAAATCAATCTGATACTGTGTCCTTTTAGCAAAACAACAGTAAAAGATTTCTGCCTAGGGTCTATCTGTTCAGGTTTACAGTGCAATATAATACAGAGACAGGAGATACTTGTATGTGTAGCAGGACTCTGCATTTGGAGGTTGTCACAAGTATGTACAGGTATCAACTTGATGATTGAGGGTCTGAGCTCTGGGCACATTTGTAGATAATTAGTAGTTGGGTTAACCCCAGAGCAAACCTAAAGGAGATTGCCTAGTTGATGAGGAAGGCCCAGTCCATGGTGGGTGGGACTAAGCCCTGAACAGGTGAATAAAATACAGAGAGCTGGTTGAGGAAGTCAGCATCCTTGTATATACTTGACCAGACATCCTGGTCTGGCATCCCTCTCAGCCGTTATGTAAAATGGTGTGGCCAGCTCCCTCGGCCCTGGTGTTGGTATATGCTCTCCCGTCAAACTGTACGAACTGTAACTGGACTATCATAAGATAAAGTTTATTCCCTTAAGCCATTTGATGGTCATTTATCAGCACTCATGCAGGCGAACTGCAGCAAGAGTCATTGGGACTTTCCTGACCAACAGGTCATGTGAATGCACCTGGTACTAGAGTTTTGGTTTATCACCTGTAACTTCTGAAAAGTACATTTCAAGACAGTTTCAGCTATCCCCTTCCTCCCTCTGTCTGTGTACCTCTCTGTAAGATACCACCATTACTACCTCTTGTCTTACTGCATTTTTAAACAAGATGATAATTGTACAGGCTTCCATGTGGCTTTATATTACATCCTTAATGCACCGCATCCCCTGCTCCCTGTGACTATGCTAACTTACCCTGCATCCTCTCTTCCCTTCAACATCTGTCCTCTTGATTCCCCTTTCCACGCTGTACCACCACCTGTGCTCGTCTACCTCCCCTCCATTAAAGTCCCTTAAAATTCTCTCCCTCCACTCTTCCTTAATCCCCTGTGCAACTTTTTGACTTTTAAAGATGTTCCAAGTTAAGCATACAAACCTACAAGTTCAAAGCTAGGATCGGCATATGAGACAACTTGTAGCATTTGTCTTTCTAGGTCTGGGATACCTCATTTAGCATAATTTTTCCCAGTTCTGTTAATTTGCCTGCAAATTTCATAATGTTATTATTCTTAATTGCTAAGTAGTATTACATTGTGTATTATCTACCCATATTAATTATCCAATCATTAGTTGAAGGACATCTAGGCTGTTACATATCCTTACTCTTTCAAAATTTTAACATGGATGTGCAAGTATCTCTTTAGTAAGATGTAGTCACCTTTGAGAATATGCTCAGGAGCAATATAACTGTATATATGATAGCTGTAGCTTTTTCAGGAAATATGACATCAATTTCTAAAGTGACTATGCTAACTTACACTCCCACCAATAGTGATTAAAAATACCCCTTTCCCCACAACCTCATGAAATCTGGTATTATTTGCTTTATTGATCTTATACATTCTGGCTGGAGTAAAATGAAATCTCAAAGTAGTGTCAATAAAAAATATATGTTTTAATAGCCCATGGAATCAGTAACACTCAAGAGAATTAGAAATATTCTTAACTAGATAATAATAAAATTTCAACACACCATAACTTGTGGATTGTGGCTAGTTAAAGCTAATGGGAAATTCCTATTTCTGGATGTTTATAACAAAAAAATGAGAAAAATAATTAACCAAAATGCTACCCTAGGAAGCTTAATCAGAAGAAGGGGAAATACTAAACCAAAGTAAGTACAACAAAACAACAAGACTACTTCAAAAATCAATTACAAGGAAAATAGACAGATATACAGTGTCAAATGAACTTGAAACTCCTGCATACTTGCAGAGAATGAGACTCTGGCTGAACTAATCAAAACCGAAGTCAGAAATTACATATTAGGCTGGGAGATAGTTCACTGTTAGAAAGAGCCTGCTTTGAAAAGGCAAGTTTGATCTCCAGAATCCATGAAAAGAAAAAAAAAAAAAAAAAAAAAAAGGGCTAGGCATGGTGGTACATGACTGCAGTTCCAGTACATTACATTTACATGGACATGTAAACCCTGACCAGCCAGCCAGCCTACCCTACTCAAGGAGTTCCAAGAGAGTGAGAGAAATCTATCTTAAAGAAGGAGAGACTGTACCTGAAAAACAATGCCAAAATCTTCTTCTGAGCTTCACAAAAGCATACATGTACATCTACACATGCAAGAATGTGCACACATATACAAGAGTATATTAAAAAATTTAGCAGTGATTCAGCATACATCACATAGGTGTCAAAGACTAAAAATAGAATACTACCAGCAACTCTATGCACACAAATTTGAAAACAATTCTTTCCAAAACACAAAGAAACAGAATTTACAGCATGCCTACCCTGCTTTTTTTTCTTTTAAACTTTAATAAAATGGTTCCAGAGCTTGTGTGTGTGTGTGCACGCACATGCGCGTATGTTTGTGTGGCTATGAATGTATGTCTCTGTGTGTCTATGTGCATCAAATGGCAACATATGTGCCTCTGGAGGCCCAAAGGTGATTTCAGGAATTACCTTGGATTGTTTCTACTTCCTATTTGCTTTGTTCTGGAGTTTCCCAGGCTCCCTCTTCCAGGACCAGAGGAACAGGCTGCCACCATTTCCACTTGGCCTTTTTACATAGGATCCCCAACCTATCTGACTTTGAGGCAGAGGCTTAACCCATGAGCCATCCCTCACGCCTCTAGAGCTTCTTTCTAACCCCATTTTTAAATTCCTTTATTAATGAAACTAAAAGTCAAAACGGGATTCTGAAATCCCTGACAACACAATAACTAGCAAATATCTGCAAGTGGATAAACAAAGGAATAAGCTTACTGAATTCAGGATAAACAGTAAGTACTACAAATAGGATCCAAAGCTCAGTGTTGACAAGACTCCAAATTGGTAAATGAAGAGCATGGGGGGGGAGAAAAATTAATTGGAAACTGAATTGTGATTAATCTTTCCTTAAAAAATCTAACTTTAAGCAACAATTCCCCATATTGGGCCACAAAATGAATCTCCACATATACAGCAATGTTGAAATTCTAGCCTGCACCTTATCAGACCACCATGGCTTAAAGCTTGACATCCACAACACAACAAGCAACAGAAAATACACTAACTCCTAGAAACTTAACACTACGATGCTGAATGAGAATTGGATTCAGGAAGAAATTAAAAAGGAAATTCAAGATTTCCTGAAAGTGAGCGATAATGAAAATACAACTTACCAAAATCTCTGGGACACAATGAAAGCTGTCCTAGGAGGTAAGTTCATAGCTCTTAATGCATACATCAAAAAAATGGAAACATCAGAAATAAATAAATTAACAATACAGCTAAACTAGAACAATCTGATCCCAAAAGCAGTAGAAGGGAGGAGATTAGCAAAATAAGGGGAGAAATATCTGAAATCGAGATTAGGAAAACGACAGAGAAAATCAACCAGTCAAAAAGCTGTTTTTTTGAAAAAAAAATCAATAAGATTGATACACCCCTAGCTAAATTAACTAAAAGCAAGAGAGAGAAAACCCAAATTAACAAAATTAGAAATGAACATGGAGTTATCACTACTGATACCCAAGAAATCCAGAGAATTATTACATCATATTTCAAAAACTTATACTCTGTGAAATTTGACAACACAAAAGAGATGGATGAATTCCTAAGTAAACACAACTTACCTAAATGGAATCAGGAAGTTGTGAATTATTTAAATAGTCCTATAACATATGAGTAAATTGAGAAAGTAATCTCAAATCTTCCCACCAAAAAATGTCCTGGACCAGATGGATTCAGCACAAAGTTCTACCATACATTTAAGGAGCTAATAACACAATACTCCTTAAACTGTTCCTTCAAATAGCAACGGAAGGAACACTAACAAATTCCTTCTATGAAGCTAATATCGTCTTAATCCCAAAACCTAATAAAGATACACTTAAAAAAGAAAACTATAGACCAATCTCTCTGATGAACACAGATGCAAAGTTTCTCAACAAAGTCTTAGCAAATCAGATTCAAAAACATATCAAAAAGATCATTCACGGGGATCAAGTAGGCTTTATCCCAGGCACACAAAGTTGGTTCAACATACACAAATCAATAAATGTAATTCATCATGTAAACCAGTCCAACGTTCAAAACCACATGATACTCTCCATAGATGCAGAAAAAGCTTTTGACAAGATCCAACAGCCTTTTATGATCAGAACCCTGGAGAAGGTTGGAATGGAAGGAACCTTTATCATTATAATAAAAGCTGTATACAACAAGCCCACAGCAAAGATTATACTCAATGGGGAAAAACTTGAAGCATCCCACTTCGATCAGGAACTAGATAAGGCTGTCCACTGTCACCACTTCTTTTCAATATTGTACTTGAAGTCTTAGCCGAAGCCATAAGACAAGCGAGGGACATAAAAGGGATTCAAATTGGCAAGGAAGAAGACCTGAGTGATCCCAAAAACTCCATCAGGAAGCTCCTGGAACTAATACAGAAATTCAGCAGGGTGGCAGGATACAAATAAATGTGCAAAAAATCAGTGGCCTTCCTACATGCCCAGAATGCAAGAAGTGAAAAAGCCTTGAGAGACTCAATCCCATTTACAATAGCCCCTAAAAAAATGAAATACCTTGGTATAAACCTAACCAGGGAGGTAAAAGACCTTTACAATGAAAACTTTAAAACCCTAAAGAAAGAAATTGCAGAAGACACCAGAAGGTGGAAAGACCTCCCATGTTCCTGGATTGGCAGAATCAACATGGTAAAAATGACCATCCTACCAAAGGCAATATACAAATTCAATGCTATACCAATTAAAATCCCAAAGCAGGGCTGGAGGGGTGGCTCAGGGGTTGGGCCTCTGCCTTGCAGGCGGAGGGTCCCGAGTTCTGATCCTACGCCCACGTGTGGACGCCGGGCAGAAGCGGGGGCGTCCTGCGTTTCTGGTCCTGGTAGGGTGGAACCTATGGGTCCCGGGGGCAGAGTGGACAAGGAGGTGGAGGTGTCCATGGTGGTTCCCGACTTTGCCCGTGGTTCTACACACACGCGCGCACACATATACATGCACGATTGAATAAATAATAAAAAAAAATTTTTTTTTAAAATCCCAAAGCAATTCTTCAAAGAAGTTAACCAAACAATCTCAAAGTTCATATGGAGGCACAAAAGACCCAGGATAGCAAAGACAATCCTGAGTAACAAAAACACTGCTGGAGGTATTACCATACCAAACCTTAGTCTATACTACAAATCCATAGTTATAAAAACAGCCTGGTACTTGCTCCAAAATAGACACACAGATCAATGGATAAGGGTTGAAGACCCAGATATAAGCCCACAAAATTACAGCTATTTGGTCTCTGACAAAGGGGCCCAAAAAATCCAATGGAAAAAGAACAGCATCTTCAACAAATGGTGCTGGCAAAACTGGATCTCCACATACAGAAGATTAAAGCTGGACCCGTACTTGTCACCTTGTACAAGACTTAATTCCAAATGAATCAAGGACCTTGACATAAGGCCAGAGACTATAAAAACCATAGTTGAAAGGATAGGGAACTCCCTCGAGCTGATTGGGCTAGGCCAACATTTCCTAAACAGACATCCAATGGCACAGTCACTGCTACCAACTCTCAACAGTTGGGATCTTGTGAAATTAAAGAGCTTCTGTTCAGATAAAGAGATTGTAACGCGAGCTCAAAGGCAACCCACAGAATGGGAGAAAATCTTCACTAACCACATATCTGATAGAGCTCTACTGTCCAGAGTGCACAAAGAACTTAGAAAACTAAACACCAAGGAAACAAATGGCCCAATTAAAAAATGGGCCCTGGAACTTAAAAGAAACTTTACCAGGGATGAAATTAAAATGTCTAACAAATATCTCAAAAAATGCTCCACTTCTTTAGCCATCAGGGAAATGCAAATCAAAACTTCCCTGAGATATCATCTCACCCCGGTCAGGATGGCAAAAATCCACAATACAAACAACAACAAATGCTGGAGAGGATGTGGAGAGAGGGGAACTCTCCTGCATTGCGGGTGGGAATGCAGGCTCATACAGCCACTCTGGCGAGCCGTCTGGAGATTCTTAAAGAAACTAAAGATTGAAATGCCATATGACCCTGCGATTCCACTTTTGGGAATAACCCCCCATGCAGCAGAGGTTCACCTCGATAGCACAAGCACGACCATGTTCATAGCAGCACTGTTTACAATAGCAAAGGCATGGAATCAACCCAAATGTCCAACAGTCGACGAGTGGATAAGGAAACTGTGGTACATCTATACAATGGAGTACTACTCAGCCATCAAAAATGATGAATTATTGGAATTTGCCAGGAAATGGATGTCATTAGAAACAATTATATTAAGTGAAGTATCCCAGACCCAGAAAATTAAGTGCCGTATGTACTCCCTAATATGTGGCTTCTAGTACCAAACCCACCCAGCCCACCTTGAGACACTCAAAGATAAATCTATGTAATACCTACAGTAATTCCAAGGATTATGACCAGGAGGGATGGGGTTGGAGGGCCACACCAGACACAAGGAGAGAGGGGACCATGTTACAGCAGAGAAAATAGGCCTCCATCAAGAACTGCAAGTAAGTAATGAGACACCTGGTTAAGTTCAGGGACTTTTGTTCCTGATCATTTACAACTGAGGGGGTATGATCTCACCAGAAGGGAAGGGCATATAGTCTGGCAGATAAAAAGTAACCATTTTGCAAATGGGCAATTGACCCCTCCCTCACTGTGGTTTCCTACTTTTATTACATCTACCTTTGAATGTGCTCTTATAACAAGACTCCAGTTTAACAGCTTTTTGTCTCTGGCCAGGGGGTGACATACAATGCCCATCAGGATGGAGTGAAGGGCATTGCAGGAGCAGCAAAACTGCAAAAGAAAATCAACAAACCACAATCCAGAACTTCAGAGACTCTATATCAACCACCTAGAACTAGGCCAGACTAATCTCTCCCCATCCTGAAGCTCAGGGACATTTGCGGAAGAGGGGGCGGTAAGATTGTAAGAGCAAAAGGATGGGAGGAGCAATGATTTGCAAGTTACTCCACACAAGTTAGGGCGGAAGCAACCATAATTGGACTTTGCATGCCCTGCACAATGTCCAACACACTATTGACCTCACAAAGTCTAGCATCTGCTAAAGGCACCAAGATCCTTGGAGACAAGGGATTGACAGCCACAGTAGTGTTCCTATGCTTAAGGGGAGCACAGGAAAGGGTTCAGGGAAATACAACTGGGTCCTTGTACGTCATCGGAGAGGAGGGCCCAGGAGAGTCTGGCATGCACATTAAAGGACTCTCTGGGGATTGGAGGGGGGGGCACTGGGGGATGAGGAGGGAGGGATGAGGGGAGGGGGAGCCGGGCGTTCGGGGGGAGGAGAAGGGAGAGAGGGAAGTGGTGTACCTATTAAGTTTGTATGAGCAGAAATGATAATAAAAAATGTTTAAAAAAAAGAAACAATCACCCCCCCAAAAAAAAGAAAAGAAAAGAAACACTTCCCAAAAGATCTCAGAGGAAAGAAACAAGACCTCAAGTGAGCATGGAAGCAGTAGAAGACAGTAGAGGGGAGAAGCATCCCTTGCTCCCCTGCCTAGCACAAGTGAAAGCTCTGCTGAACACCTGGGTATTGATTTGAAATGCATAAAAAATTCAATATGAATTTAAATAAAACTGAGTATCCAGACAAACGGACATAGAGCCATAGCCCCCCATGGCTGTGCCATACTCAGATAATAGACAACGATGAGGCTCACAGAACAGCAACACCAGACCAGGAGAAAAACTGATTCCTAGAAGAAACAGCTCTCACACCTTATTGGATGTCCATTTCTCATATAAGGAGTCTGCTGAGCATGAAGTGTCTCATGGAACACACAGGTGACAGTTATGTACCTTTCTAAGCTGCCAACACTAAAGTTCCATTATTGACACTGGAATTCTGGTTCTCTCTCCATTGACTTCATCCCAAAGTCCAAAGATCATAAAACTCATGGTCACATGGAGGATGCCAAGTACATAAGAAAGCAGAATCTGTACATGTGTGCCACTGTGGCCACGAGCACGAGAAGTTCCACACCATTACTTTTCAAAGGATATTTCCTTTTTAAGATTCAGCTATGGGAAGAGGGATAATATTTTTTTATTTCTGCCAGTTGTCTAAGAGTTTAATACATACATAGTTTCAGGTTGCAAAATAAATCCAAGGACAGAGAAGAGGAAGGAAGAGAGGAAAGAAGGCAGAGGGAAAGTTATCTTGTAGCAATCAAGCCTAAAAATGTTTTCATCAGATATTGTTAGTAGTTAGAGTCAATACAAAACTATTCTGCACAGAGGGGTTAGAGATCTGAGTCAGTTGGTACAAGGCACTTCATACATCAAAAAGGGTAGGTCATGCATATAATCACAGCACCATGAAGATAAAAACCAGAAGGATCAGAAATTCGGTCATCCTCAGCTATTTGTGTACAGTCTGAAGGGAGCCAAGTTTTGCCAGTCAAGGCAAATCAAAGCTATGTTCAGTTGATTTTCCACTGACAAAAGGAGTCTATCAATAGAACCAGCACTTACTCACAGTGAAAGAATAAGGAATGTATTAGTGAACCACATGGTCTCAAGTCATTCAGAATGAAGTTTCTTAATCTCCCAATATATATGACTTAGAAGGATGGAATTTACTACTCAGTTTCAAAATAATCATATAAAAAGCTTTTATCACAATGCAAAACATCAGTTAACTGCTCAACCTTCAAAAGTAAACACATGATATTACATCAGTCCAACACCTAATAAAAGCATGTGATAATACATGCCTGCACATGAATTTCGGTTGAATTTGTCCTGGTGATGATCCACCTACACGTAACATACACAGAATGGGACTGTGGAGATGGCTCAGAAGGCAAAGTAGTCGTTGCACAAGCAAGACAACTCTGGTTTCATCTCCAACTTCCATGTAAAAGTTGCCCTGGCAGCACACACCTTTAATTTGTAATCCCACTAATTGAGGGAAGTGTGGAATAGGGCAGAGTTCATTATACAGGTATAGTCCAATGGATGAGTTACAGGTTCAGTGACAGGAACTGTCTCTATCTCTCTCTTTCTGTCTCTATCACACACACGTACACACACACATACTCAACATGTACACAAAGAAAAAGACAGGCAGGCAGAGGGAATGTCCATTGCACAACAGGTATAAAACAAAAATTCCAAATACCATAAACAACCAGCTATCCACTCAAGGATCAAGTGAAGTGGGCATTAGATATTACCTTACCCAATTTTACATGAACTTAAGACTAGGTTTAAATGCCTTCTTGACTATTTTGAAAGTATTAAATCTAAAACTAGAGATTATTTTTACCTCTAAAGCAAAACATTAAAATTTAAAAGTCAGAAGTTTACATTTTCTACAGACTATGGTAAATACTATGAAAGTTAAATGGAAAAGAAAAGAAAAAAGTGCTTTCAACATGTATTACAGCTGAAGTCACAAATTATAAAATGCTTCTAAGGAAAACAAAAAAAGTACAAACAAAATTTTATGAAAGAGATATAAACTAGAAAATATGCTGAAATTGCCCAAGACTGGAAAAAATACAGCACTGATGGTATGACAATTTTTGTCTGCCTAACCAACACACGGTTTATCTTCACAAAAAATTGGTAATTTTTTTATCAAGGCAATTTCTACCTTCTCTGTCCCAAACTTCTATATATGTTACAAGGAAATTCCTTCATGGTAAAGTTGTGAACATAGCATGGCATTTCTAGTATAACATTAGAAAAAATAGTAACATAATTAGAAGAATAATTGTGAAAGAAACCGAGGGCAGAATAAAAGAGAGCCTGCCCTTCAGGGCTTTCTCTCTACCATTTCAGCCCAGTAATATTTCTGTTTGTCTTGATTTTTTTAAAGAACAAGGGATACAAAACTTTCATTATACTATACCACCGTAATAGTTTTAATCTCGTAGCTTGTTACTAATGTCTCACTATGCCTAAGCTATAAATTAAATCCTCTCATGAGTAAGTTGAATAGTACAGACAAACCTATCACCAAGGACTAGTTCCAGGATCTCCACACCAAAGCCTGCAGGTGCTCTAGTAAGTTTTACAAATGGCACAGGGTTGGCACATAATCACATCTTCCCACATTCTTTGAACATCTCTCATTACCTGCAATGTTAACACAATCACATGGCATGTAGACAGTGTTATATTGTATTATTTAGGGAACAATGATAAGAGAATGATCTCATGTTAAGTGCAAATGCAAATTCTTTACAACTATTTCCTATACCAATGAATGACTGAATTCACAGATGTGATAGCTACTGACACACAGGCCTTACTACTGTATATATACAGAACTCCAGACTACCTGTGAATTAGGCACCCAATAGGGTCTTGGACTAGGTGCTCCATGGACTGGATAACTATTGGATTATGAGATACGTGGTGTTGATTAAGATCTTCCATATTCATCTGGACCTTGAATTGCAAGAAAACTCCCTACAATCTAAATTCCCTACCCTACCTCTCCCTCTTTCTCCTCAATTTGCTCTAAATCAACAGATCTATTTGCTAGCCTCAAAAATGCCTCATAGTTGTAGCGTTCCATACACTGCAATTCATCAGCAACACCTGTCTATCTAGGTGCTACTAACCATATGGAACAGGCTTTAACAGGAACAGGGAAAAAAACTGGGTACATATAATTACGTTTTTAGAGAGAGTTTCAACATAACCTTCGTAACAAAAACAAAACCACTACAACTCTGTAAATATATTTCAAAGCACACTTTGCTTGTGTGTGTGTGTGTGTGTGTGTGTGTGTGTGTGTGTGTGTGTGTGTGTGTGTGTATGTGTGTGTATAATGCTTTCTTGTTTGTTGTTAGGTTGGTTTTTTTTTTGGCTTGTTTTTGGTGTTACTGAATCTCAAACCCACGACTTAGCCCATGTTAGGCAAGTCATCTGCCAGAGAGCTACATTCTAAGTCTGCCTGGACTCACCTGAGTGAACTAGACAACATGCATAGAATGCCATGTTTTAAATAAATATTGTATATATGCTATTTCATTCTACTTTTGTGACAGGCACTTTTTCTGGAGTGACTGAAAATTATAGTTTTTAGTAAATTGTGTTTTATTCAAATACTTCCATAAATAATTAAGATATTAAAAATCTCATCCAAAATTAGGTATGATGTCACAAGTTTATAATCCTAGCAGTCCAGGATGGAGGCAGGAAAATCAGCTTCAGCTACACTGTAAGAAACCAAAATGAGATACACAAGATCCTGTTTCAAAGGGTTGGGGGAGATGTACCCAAAAGGAAGTCACTTTGAGAAGAAAGTCCTAAAAAGAACCTTTCCCTGCAGGTAGTGAAGGCATAATCTATTTCTTGGTACATGTTTCAATATATACTAAGTACAATCTCATTGCTAAGTGAGAATGCACTTCCACCAATTCACTCTACATGACTTCCCTGTGGTTTGAGAGCTGCTTCTTTAAAAGGAAAAGATCCAAGATCAAGGTTTTCAAAATAGAGCCACTGGTTTTGAACATGGAACCACTGACGACTATTCAACTACAAGCACAGGCAACTGCTATCAACTCTCATGCTCATACTTCCTAGTATTTTATTATAAAGGTTAGAAAATACAGAAAATTAAAAGCACTCCACTGTGAACACTCAAGTAGCTATTTAGATTCCATGCTCTACAGTATTTCCTAATTGCTTATCACAGGACTATCCATCATTCCCTCTATCCACACATTAGTCCACTAGTCAACCTTATAAAGGAAGTTGCCAAGTTTCCATGCACTTTGACCCTCAGCTTGCACAACATTAACTAAAGATCAATTCTTTAAACATCCAGTTTTTTTGTTTCTTCTACCCATAGCTAGAGTTAAAATCTTATGTAGTAAAAGGCCTTGGGTGTGTCCCTTGGCCTGAGGATACAGCCTCCATGGGAAAAACCAAACAGACTGAGTCCCTAGTGAGTCAGCAGCCAGGCACAGTGAGGAGTTGCTCCCAGAGGCCAACCCCACTACCAGCTCCCACCAGGCAGCAGGGCTGTGGGCAAGACAGCAATTTTATCTTCTGATGCCCAGGGCACAGCATTTCAAGAGCCCATATGGCCTAGCTGATGACTAACCAGCCAGTCATATCTATGGTACCTCATAACTTAAAACTGCAAATATGTGTTCATATCTTAACTTCTCAAATGGTTTCTATCTTATAAAGTTAAGGCCCCATTTTACACACTGTTAAATAACACAAAGCATTGTTTAAATTCAAATACATGACTGAAGAAAAATTTTTGCAAGCTCCCTTGATTTCTAGGGGAAATCATGAGGGTTTTTAAAAGGTATCAAGGCATCTGATACCTCTCCATCTGATTCTTGCTGATAGTTTTGCGTCAGACAGCCTTATTAGTGGTATATGCCATCCCCAGTCACCCCAAGCAGTGAGCAACTAAACTAGTACTGATGTCCCACAAAAGTAGTCAAACAGGCCAATCACATGATCCTGTAGAAGCCAAGGACCACACCAAGGCAATCTACCCTGCCCACTATTACTGCAAACAAAATCACCTATATTGAGATGTTTGTAAAGGTTTATTAAAATAAAGCTTTCAAAAAGAACGAGAATGTTAATGGTGTAAAGTAAATAACAATAATGTCAGGAGTTTAATTAGAGGACCTGCCAATGCTGGTTCCAAAGTTTAAACCCAGGTACCACAGTAACATGAAATGAATGAGACATGAGGGAGTTAGCAGAATATACAACCCTCAGTGCTACCTTTAGCAACTTTTGCATAAGCTAAAAATCATGTAAAATAACTTTACTTTTAAAGTACACCTAGCCTAGGCATGGTGGTGGTTGCTATAATACCAGCATGTGGGAGGTTGAGGCTTGAAGATCAGAAATTCAAAGTCATTTCCAGCCATATATGTCAATTTGAAGCCTCAATGAACACAAGTCTCTGCATTAAAAAAAGTACAGTTAATAACTATTCATCAAAAATTATTCAAGAAGAGGAAAAGAAATCTATTATTCTCAAGTGTCTCCATCCAGAAATTTCATCCTATTTAGAAGACTGCAATAGAAAGGTTATAGTGGGTCATACAACGGGAAAGACTTGAAAACAGAAAGGAATCTGTGAAGGGAGATAAAGATTGCAAAGGGAAAGAAAAGGTTTGATTAAGGGGCAAAAATATCTATATTCATGTATGTAACACTAAAAAAAAAATAATACATAGGGGGAAAAAACCTGTAAATGTGAAACTAGACTTGGCAAGTACTCATATAGAAACATCACTACAGGGGTAGAGAGATAGCTCAGGAGTTAAGAATGCCTCCCAAGCAAAACCTTCCAAATTCAGATCCCAAATCCCACATAAAAATGCCAGGCAGAAAAGGAGGTGACCTGCACTTCAGGTGCACTTCCCATGGTGGGCAGAGTCTGGGAAATCCCAGGGCAAAGCAAAAAAGGAGATAGAGGCAATCCAGGATGATTCCTGAAGTCACCCTTGGGCCCCCACAAGGACACACAGTGGTCCCTGATGCACACTCACACAAGTAAATAAATAAACAAGTAAATAAATAAATAATTTTAAATAAAAATAAGATTCAATTTATAAAAAGTTACATCACTACACTAACTTATCATGAGCATCCAACACTGCTGATGTCTTCAATCAGCAAAAAAAAGGTAGAGCAATCCAGGATCATTCCCAAAGTCACCTTTGGATTTCCACAGACACAAATAGTACTTCTGATACATAAGGGGGGGGGGGAGTTGCATGCCTACAGACACACACAGTGCCCTCTGATGAACTAAATAAATCAGTAAATAAATCAGGCTTTATTTTTAAAAGAAGCTAAGTGCAAAGAACTTTAACAGAAAAATAAAATCTTTTCAAGATAGTTTCATGTCACTATGTACCAGATGATGACCTTGAATCTTATGAACCTTTGCACCCATGTTTCAGAATGCTGGGATTACAGGCATATTCCCTTGTGTATGCCATGCAGGAGACTGAACCCAGGACTTCACATGTTAGGCAAGCACTGTTATCAGCTGAGTTCCATCTCCAGTCACCAAAAAAAAAAAAATAGTCTACTTCAAAATGGACAGATGTACAGGTTACAGAATCATTTAATACCTCCCAAATGTCAAACTTAGAATTAAGTTATAGTCTAGAAAAATCCACACCTGTGTTCACATAGGACAAAATTTATTTTACCTTTAAAGGAAAATCTTCATTTTGCAAATGGGTGATGGACCCCTCCCTCACTGAGGTTTCCTACTTTTATTACATCTACCCTTGAATGTGCTATTATAACAAGACTCCAGTTTAACAGCTTTTTGTCTCTGGCCAGGGGGTGACATACAGTGCCCATCACGATGGAGTGAAGGGCATTGCAGGAGCAGCAAAACTGCAAAAGAAAATCAACAAACCACAATCCAGAACTTCAGAGACTCTATATCAATCACATAGAACTAGGACAGCCTAATCTCTCCCCATCCTGGAGCTCAGGGACATTTGCGGAAGAGGGGGCGGTAAGATTGTAAGAGCAAAAGGATGGGAGGAACAACGATTTGCAAGATTCTCAACAATAGTTGGGGCCAAAGCAATCATAATGGGACTTTGCATGCCCTGCACAATGTCCAGCACACTGTTGCCCTCATAAAGTCTAGCATCTGTTAAGGGCACCGAGATCCCTGGAGGCAAGGGATTGACAGCCATAGTAGTGCTCCTATGCTTAAGGGGAACAAGAGAAAGGGCTTATGGAAATGCCACTGGGTCCTTATATGTCATCAGAGAGGAGGACCCAGTGGAGAGTCAGGTGTACACAATAAAGGACTCTCTGGGAATTGGGGGGGAGGCACTGGGGGATGGGGAGGGAGAGGAGGGGGAGGAGGGGGTTCAGGGGGAGGAAGGGGGAGGGAGGGAACTGGTAAAAAAAATTTAAAATGTATAATTACATTTTTAATAAAAAAATTAAAAAAAAAAAACACATAAGTACATGATGGTTCCACCTATAATTCCAGCCCTGGAGTGGCTGAGATGGAAAGTTCCTGTGAGACCAGCCTGAGCTACAGAGTGAAACCATGTATCAAAAAAACAGAAAATAAATAAATAAATAAATAAATAAAAATTAAAAAAGAAAATCTTCAATAAACAAGAAACAGTTCCTGTTTCATTAGCTTCTGTGAACTCCAACCAGTTTTGGATGGCTCCCTGTACACCTCCAAATCTACAAAAAAAAAAAAAAAAAAAAAAAACAACCACCCTTTGCAGAGGAAACCATTTGCAAGCAACAGAACACCACAGTAGGCACAGGTCTGCCCCTCAGATCATGGTTGCTTTGTTGTGTATTGTGCAAGCACTCAAAGGACATCCTGGCTCTGTCTCACTGCTCATCACAGATGCATTCAGCAGACATTGCAGGGAGACATCTCAACAGACATCAATCCAGCACAAAAAAGTTGTCCAAAGGACTATAATGGTTCAAGAAATGTATATTAGCAGTATGAATTCACAGGACGATTCATAAACCTTTAAGAGCACTGGCATATAAAAGATGAGCAATAGTTACTGTACCTTTGCAGCCTTGCAATTGGTAGGGTCTAGTTCAACCAACTTCTTTAATACAACTAAATATAGAACAAATCCATCCCTGCAGGAATCAAACAGCAACTGTGCTCACAATGCTTTCAGAATGTACCAAAATCTCCATAAAAATAAGGTTCTCTGGTTGCCTGCCAATTAATACCAATCACAGAGCTCAAGCAGCCAAACTCCACAGAATTCAGGACCACACAAACATCCCTACAAGTTCCAACAAATTTTAACACACAGTGCTGACTGGCAACAGACCTCAGAAACTGAAATGACTGTACCACTTCACATGAAGAGTTAATCTACATAGAATAAATGCTAAGGACGGAGGAGGAAAAAGAGAAAACAGGAGCCTCTGTACATGCTCTATTGTTGCTCCAAGCCTCTCCACCCAACTAGGGGCACTGCAGTGCTTCCCATTGTACCACTTCCCTGCCATATATAGCAGCGCTTGGCGCCTAGAAGACTTGTAGCTGCTTGCAAAATTGCTCAGAGTAACAGCATGTCTCTGCTTGTCAAAAGGATCCCCAGACGCTCTGATCCTCAGAAAGCAGCAGCCATTAGGCCTAGTGAATCCAGATGATAGACGACCAGCAGCAGCAACCACGGCTGCCCAAGAGAAACCTCACTTCTGCATCTTTCTGGAGCCCAGTGGCTCTCCCTGTGTCACTCAGAAATAGAAAGCAGCACAATTCAATTTCACAGTTAGACAGCAGCAAGTCAGACAGCTTTGTTCTCTAACACTGTCCATGTTAGGGTAGGACCTATGAGATCCATGCAAATTGAAATATTTACCATGACACATTCTCCAGTGGAGGTTGACATGGTGGCTGGCAAAGGCTGGGATGACTAAACCAGAGGACAGAAAGGGGGAGACAGATACCAGTCAGAGATATACTTTTAAAGGTAGATACAAAGAATAGCTTCCAAAAAAGCTCTGGTTCATCAACGTGGCTGTGACAACACTGTGTTCTTAAATGTACAAAGTGGGCATTGAACGCTACAAACATGATGACTGTGAAGTAATACATTCGCCTGCTAAATGGAACATTCCACGACGTGTGCTAATTTCAAAACAAGTTGTATAGAATAAAATCAGACAATAACTTCTTTTCATTTTCTAAAATAAAATAAAAATAAAGGAGACAAAGCTTCCTGTAAGAGGAACTCAGTAACAAGATCACATGTCCTGTCTCAAAAATAACACACACACAAAAATTAGAGTTAAATCAGTTTGTGACTGTTTCTGATTACCCAGGTAGGATTAAAAGAAGCACTTCTCTTTCTGTCTTCCCCCCACCCCTGCTTCTATTTTTGTTCCAGGTTTATTACAACTGTCAATATGATGAATTCAATGTAAACAAAGGACATCCTTTTTAAACCTGCAAGACCCTTTGCTTTGGTTTAACATTTCCCCGACAAGTTCAAAGAATTTAAAGTTTTAAAATTTACAAGTCAGTAACAGAGCAAAGCCCAAATACAGCATGGTGTCAAAATCTCAGTCATCATTACAGTTCAATGCAAATATGAAAAAAAAAAAAAAAGGGAAAAAAATGCAATCCAATTACAATATAAAAAATCCATGGGCTGGAGAGATGGCTCAGGGGTTATGACTTTGTCTTGCAAATAGAAGGTCTTGCAAATAGAAGGACCTCAAGTCCCATGTAAAAACACCAGGGGGAAAAGTGGCGACCTGTACTTCCCGCCCTGGTGGCAGGAGCCTGGAAAAATCCTAGAGGAAAGCAAGGAGGTACAAGCAATCCAGGATAATTCTCCAAGTCATTCTTGGGCCTCCACAGGGACACAAAGTGCCCTCTGATACACACACACACACACACACACATACACACAGAATGAATAAATAATCATAATGTAAGTATAATTTTGTGTTGGGCTGCATTCAAGCTGCTACCCTTGGTAGCGTGCTGATATCACCCACAAATTGGACACACCTGAAATGTTCATCATAATCACAGGCCATTTTAGTCCTCTAGGGACTTCAGGGCAGTCAGGAGTCTCCGTTTTGAAAGCTGCCTCCCTATCATATCTCCCTCTTCCCCTTCATCTTATGACAAGTATCTTACTTGACATACCAGCACAGCCTTCGCCTTCAGGCACAGATGCAGTGGCCTCTGGATCCTCCCACACACCCAGAATATTAACAGTGACAGGCTAGCAACCAACCTCACCATCTTGCCAATGAGAAAAACAGAGGCTAGGGATGCAGCTGGTGGTAAAGGATTTACCTAGCATTTGTGAGGTCCTTGGTTCACACCCCAGCAGCACAGAAAGAAAAAGGAACAAGAAATTGTTAGTGCCAAAGTAAGCAAGAACTCAGTCATGCCCACCCCAGGGGCTGCGATATGCCTGGTCATTCTCAATTGACAGCTGTACATGATGACTGGAAATGTGGATGTGTCTTCCATTTCTGCAAATTAATGTTTATTAAATGTGACTGTGTGTCAGTTACTAATTCACAAAGTTTCTATGTAAAAGGCTCTCTTCATCTTTCCTCTCTGTGTCACTCTCCAGAAATCAAAACTATAGCAAAGCAAGCAAAAGAACCGGAGCTCAAAAACCCAGATACTACATAAAATGCTGGTGGGTTGGTTGGGTTGGTTGGGTTGGTTGGGTTGGTTGGGTTGGTTGGGTTGGTTGGGTTGGTTGGTTGGTTGGTTGGGGTGACTTGTGAGTAATTTGCAGTCCCAGAAGCCAAACCTGGGATTTCCAGGCCAAAGTGGCTAGACAAACTAGCTCTATAGCCAGTTCCAGCCATAATTAAGAGACCCAGCCCCAAAACTGCAAGGTGAAAGAGCAATTAAGGATGATTTCTGATATCAACTTTGAGCCTACACACACAAACATGAGAACACAATCATATGAGAGATGCAAAAGTAACATTCTCCAATATAACAGAATTTCTAACATGACTATTTGTCCTAGTACAGAAAAAACACCCTCATAACTTGTTATTCTGGTGAGATAAGGTCTCTTGTATCCAGGGCTAATCTGAATTTCCTTTGACTCCACTACTCAGTGCTGGGATTATAAGTGTGTATTGCCAAACTGGCTTACCATTTTTCGACCATTTTACCTTTTTTTCAGATATACATAATATTTTAACACAATAGAAGTTATGTTTAATGACCCCATATGAATATGATTTCAAACCTTGAACGACTCATATTATAGTCATAAGTCAGCAATATAGAGTTTACTTGACATGTGTTTGGCTCTCAGTCCCATTTTAGAAAAAGGAAAGAAACAAAACTAAAGCCTCACATCTATTTAAAAAGCAAATTACAGTTCTGCAAAACATTACCATATACACATACCATGTACAATCTTGTATACTTCAAACCTCACAGATGTTCCCCCAATATAATCATAAGGTGACCAGTTCATTTTCAAGTACCAAAGCTTTAATTTTTTTTATTTTCTAGCATATAAGAAAATGCAAGCGTTTCTCTTAATAGTTAATTTGGTGTTAACAAACAATTTGCAATTTTTGACCTGAAAGTGATCACTATGGTCTGCAATCCCTCTTATAGGATTACACCTCACTATAGGACTGAGAGTTCTAAGAATGGGAAATGGCCTGCTGTCTCCTTTTCTTTCTCCCAGCATCAGAGACTTGGTTATATAGTAAGCTTTGCAACAAATAGAGATCTTATCTCACAGCCATAGACTCTGTGTACATCCCTTCCAGCCAGCAATTTTAATCAGATATTCCTGAGATGCAAACCTGTCTCTCCCACTTACAGGTTCTGAGAGACTGTGGAAGCTATCAGGCTGCTATCAAAATGAGGATCATCCTACCTACACGACAGGATCAACAGGAGGATGAAAGTGCATATAAAAATTCTATGTCAAAAAAAAAAATTCTATGTCAGGACATAGTTGGACGATAAATACCACGTCCTCTAACAACACGTCTTAACAAAAGTGTTTATTTATGAAAGGTATCTCTCCACATAAAATTTCACATAGAAATGAGAAATATAGTCCAGGTACATAAACTTTTTTTTACAAGTACTCACAGATTAACAATTTTTAAAACGCTGTACCTTCAATAATAAACTACATAGGAAAACACACTATTCTAATCCTAGAATAAAGAAACCTTCATTTTTCCCCATGCAGAGGTAATATTTGTATATTAGCTATTGCAGTCAACTTGGCCTGTCCTCAGAGGAACAGTACCATCCTTCTTACAGGTCAATTAAGAAATACCCAAGAAAACTGAATTCGTTTCTTGCTTTGTTACTGAGACAAAAATGCATGACAAGGGGCTGGAGAGGTGGCTCAGGGATTAAGTCTCTGCCTTGCAGGCAGAAGGTCCTGAGTTCGGATCCTAGACCCCATGTATAGATGCTGGGCAGAAGCGGGGGCGGCCTGCGTTTCTCACACATATACACAGGAGCACACATGCACAATTGGGGAAAAAAAAAAAAAAAAAAAAAAAACTTTAAAAAAAATACATAACAAAAGAAACTTAGGAAAATAAAAGTTCATTTGTGTTCATATAGTCCATCATGATAGGGAATTAATTCATAGTGGCTGGACCACACAACTTGGTCATATTGTCTTCAGTCAGGAAAGAGACGAATGTTTGTACTTGCTCTGTTTCTTTATTCATTCCAGATCCCCAATTAATGGAATGGTAGGTACTTCTTAGATTTAGGGTGTCTTCTCATCTCAATTAATCCAAAATTCGGAGACATATCCAGATTTTCACCTAGATAAGAAGCTCTAGTTGATCATTGTCACGGTCTAAAATGTGAGTTGTCCCCCACAAGTTCATGTATTTGAATCTTTGGTTGTTTGGGACAGTGATGACACCTTTAAGAGAAGGAGCCTTATAGGAGGAAGGCAGTCACAGGGGATAGACCTTGAGAATAATCAGCCCCATCCTGCTGCCAAGAGGAGTTAACAGTTTTTCAGCTCCCAGCCTTCATGATGGATGTGATTTAGACTGCCTCCAGCTTCTCCTAGTCAATATAAACCATCAAAAGTGTAATCTAAGGGGCTTCTGGAGAGACAGCTATTGATAAGTGCTTGCTGCACAAACGTGAAGACTTAAGTTGGAGCCTCAGCTCACATAAAAGGTGTGTGTACCTGTAATCACAACACCTCCCGAGTGCTAGAATAAGAGGTGTGCACTACCTTCATGCATGCTAGACAAGCACTCTACCAACTGAGGAATGTCACCCTTCCCACCTGGTTCTTAAATACAGCTGAACCATCAGGCTGTATTGTGGCAGCATTGCTCAGAAATCTGTTTTAAATTTAACTTCTTCTTGATAGTCTTTCCTGGGATTTTTCAACCTGCTTCTGCACTTCTGGCACCCTATGCACTAATATTTCCTCTTTATCTGTTTCCAAAATTATATACACAGTATTTCCATGTTCTCACAGTAGATCCATGATATCCTATGTTAAACACTTCAGTCCTAGCATATGGTTAACTGAACACTTCCTGACATCACTGTCATTTAACATCACTCTGCAAAGGTTAGCCAATGTAATTTCACAGAGAAACAAAGATGCTATAAACAAAAGAAAGAACCCCAGTCTTCATTGTTTGCTTATAGTAAAATTGCATTCCTGGAAAACCTGATATCTTAAGAGATCTTAGTTTTAAAAGCTGTTCATTGAAAGTAAGTAAATAGAACTGATGAGATGATTCAAAAGGTAAAGATGCTTACTCCACAAGCCTGATGATAGAGTCCAATCCCCAAAACCCATGTAAAGGAGGACGAACCAATTACAGACAGACAGACACACACACACACACACACACACACACACACACACACACACACACAAAACCATAAAAATAAGTATAACAATACAGTTTACTTTCTAAACTTAAAGTTACAATTCATTTAAAATTATGAGAGGGCTGACAGATGGCTCGCATTAAAGCATGTGCCATGTGATCAAAAGAACTGAAGTTCTGATCCTTAGAATACACTCTAGAATAAAGCCTCATGTATGGTGTCCCCACTGTAATTTCAACACTCAGACAATAGAAACGGGTGATCATCAGAACAAACCTATTAGTGAAACCAGCCATATTAAAAAGCTCTGAGTTTGACTGAAGACCCTGACTCAAAGAATAAGGTAGAAGAGCAATCAAGGATGACTTCTCAATATCCACCTCTGCATGTATATGCACAAACATGCATGTGTACACACACACACACAAATGAGAAAAAATGACACACTTAACAATGTATAAAACTTACCTGACATATAGAACTTTAAAATTCTAAAAAGTGACATTCTCCCACTTAAAAAAGAGAAATTAATATAATCAGTTTGAATATACTAATTTCTTATCAAAAATGTTTGGAACATTGAATTTTTTATTGGAATATCTAAATATAATATACTGAGATACTTTGAGAATGGGACAGACATATGCACAAGAAATGGTTGATGTTCATATATGCCTTACACACACAGCCTGAAACTAATTTCAGATCATCTTCTGCTTCACTCCTCACCAAGGGATCAGATGTGGAAGATTCTGAAGTCTTCCATATCAGCACTAAAAAAGTTTCAGAGTTTAAAGAACTTTGTATTTCAGATTTTTAGGTTAGGAAAATCTGAATTCCTAAATATGCTTTTTCCTTGGATTTTTAAAAATTAATCATTTTAATTAAAGTCAATCATCTTTCTCCTAAAATAACACACAGATAAAAAAAACAATTCAAATCAATAATATAATTAATGACTGTTTAAATTGGTAAAATGAGTCAGTCACAGTTATAATTGAGAAATATAAATAGAATTTTTTTTAAAAAGCTATAAAAGCAAAAATCAATTTGGAGGATGAGGAAAATGGCTCAGCTGGGAAGAAGCTTTGTCTTGCAAGCAAGTATGAGGACCTGTGTTCTATCCTCAAACCTGACACATTAATTTAAAAAGGGGCGAGGGACCAGCACACAATACACACACAAAGTAAAAGAACAATGAAATGAAATTTCTATTTCTGAACATTCAACAAGCATATTTGTAGTTATACCAACAGTGAGATTAGCTCTCTGTTCTTTCTCTCTCCCTCTCTCTCTCTACACACCCCCCACAGAGAAAAGACACTGTTAATATGTTTATATCTATAAAAAATGATTAGAAGTAAATAGGAATGAGTGTACTCTTTCTTTCCTTCCACGTGGATCCCAGGAATCAAACTCGAGTTTTCACGCTTGGCAAGTACCTTCAGCAAATGAACTGTCTCACAGATGAAAAATATTCCTTTTACACAAAGAAGAATTAAAATAGCAATGAACCATGCTAAGACCTAAGTCTAAAGAACCTTCAAGTGTGCCTCATTCCTTTCTCAGAGGTTCACACTGGCTCAGCCTGAAATTCTTGACTACACAATGGTCAAGGTTCTTAACTGATTCCTCAAAATGCTGCAGGTAAGAGAGTGAATAGTGCCTCCTCTCTGCCAAACTTGAACAACAGGAAAAAAAAAAAAAAAAAAAAAAAAAACTGGAACTGAGTAATCACCAGAAGGCTGAATTTGATTTGTGGAATTAGGCTAAGGAAAACACCAAAGTTAAGGCTTTTGTTCAGATAAGTTTTGTATTACATCCCACACATTCAGACTGGTCTTAAAAGTCAAAGTGGAAATAGTTCTTCTCCACCAATGTGTACTTTTTTCCAAAAATCAAATCATAAACTAGTCTATTTTTGAGGGAAACAAAAAGGACAGCAGCTACAACCTAATCACACTCCAGGTAACTAACTCAGTCTGTGGCTATTCCAACCTGAAGGAGGTTAGGCATTTTAGAGCAGCCATGCTTGGAAGATCTTTGAAGGTCATCCACCACAGCTGGGATTATCATGAAAGAATACACACTACTAATCTTAAGGAACTGGTTCTAATCCTTTCACAGAGATAAAAGTCACCAACTTCCTCCAATCCTCTTAATGAAAGGATATAGAAATGAGCTGTCCATTGCAGATAAATTCTACCACCAGTTTAGGCTCAAGAGCAACCCAGTTGGGCCCCAATATGAACAAAACAATGAGAAGTAGAGGATAAAAAGCTCCAATCAGATTTACAGAACTAGAGTCAACCAATGAGGAAAAAAGCCACTTTTCCTGGGCCTGCCTAACCTTATAAATACCCTTGACCCTGGCAGCCATCTTTGGCTCCCTTTCTCCTCATGGATTCCACTTGGAATCCGTGAGTACTTCCTTACTTCTTGGCCCCTCAGATTCCATGTCTAGAGTCTGTGAGTTCTTTTCCAGCTCCCTTGCCACTCATGGACTCAGTATCTATAAATTCTGTTCTTTCTCTCCTCTAACTAAATTGCCTCTTAGTCCTCTTACACTGCTCTCCCACTTGAATCCCTGAACACAAGAATGTAACATTTTGGTCCTGTTCATCACATGGCTCTCTTTGCCTTTCACAGAATCCATGTCCATGAGTTCCATTGTTTCCCTCCTCTAATAAACTCTGTCTTAATCCTCTATGCATGTTCTGGTTTTAATCTTCAATTCCGAAAAATAAGAACTTGGAGACATTAAAAACTCCTTTCATGACTATTTCAGAAAAAGCTATCAGACCTAAATGCAATGGAGGGAAGAAAGTTTTATGTTACAGGAGGTTTATGAGAAAGAAGGTTGATGTATGGTTACTTAGAAGTTTAAAGTGTGAGATGCAACTTAGAAGGTTAAAGCAAGTTAATATGATAGTTAACAACAAACTATGTGATGGTTTTATGTGATGGTTAAAGAAATTTTAAATCTATCAAAACTGTTCTGGTAAATTTCTGTTATAGAAGAAAAAGGCATTGGCCTTCAAAAACATACCTGCTAAGAAGTGTTTTTCAATTGTCTCTATCTTAATTAAACTCATGCCCATATGACTCATAAAATCCTAATTCCTGAAGAATCTAATTCCTTCTCCTATAAGATTATATAATATAAAAGGTCTTAACACAATGCTATGGATTTTAATTAAAGCATGTTAATCTAAAGATAAATGCTATTCTCCTTCACCATTACCTCCATCTCAGTGGGCCAGACAATGCAATTGGTTATTTTAATTTTATATATAGTATCTCTAATCAGAGGTCCCATGCAAATGTTGTATCAGATGCAAAAGATAAAAAAAATACACACACATATATATACCTACACACACACACACACGTCTCTCCTGAAGACTGCTCTCCCACCTGCTACTCGGCCTCATCAACATAAGACACTGGGAATGAGGCTTCCTAGCTATGCAGAACATATGTGACTGGTTATGTGGCCATGCACAAACTATGACATTCTGACAATGGGAACTGAATGTAAGTTCTTGAATAGATGCTGCTGCACTTGTAAGGCTAATTGACTTGACAGGAGTCTCCAATAAAGTGGAAAAGATCTGGGATGTTACAAATCCAGAGCCAGATTATCTTGGGCCCATTATAAGCTCCTAATTGCCATTTATTGTCATCCTCTGTTTGTGACTTAACATTCTAATGACTATTACATGTTATTAGATACTAAGCTAAACCAGATTAGTAAGCTTAACAAAACACCCTCGATTTAACTTTCTTATCAGTTTTGTCTCTCCTAGGTGCAACTCTGTCCTCTATTTATTCTGCAGAAGTTACACTCCCTCTCCCACAGACTGCACCCCGACACCATCCCACCACTCCAGGAGAGTAGTCATCACCCCAGTCACCTCGCTTCTATAGGTTCAACTCAATTTGTTGGCTTCAGTCATCCTCCAACATCAACCGCACAGGACAAGTAGGAGAGAAGATCAACAACCTCTGGAACTTGGCAACTCAAATCCATTTTATGAGAAAATGGAAAGGAAATGGAGCCCCTTACCCAGAGTCTAGCTGAGGTCTCTCTGGCCAGCAGAGGATCATGGATCCCAGCAAAAAGGTAGGGAGGGGAATCTTTGAGGTGGGTCTGCCTTCCTCCAGTGAACAGTCCCATATCCACATGCATTCAGATCTCATTAATGGAACTCAGCAGGCTGTTTTTAAAAAGGGAAGATATCTAAGGTGGGAGGAGGAAACATGCTGAAGGGAGATTCTGAAAGAAGAAGTGGAGGAGTGAATACGATCAAGATACACTATACGCATGTATGAAATTGAAAAATATTATTTGAGCTTGAAAGATGGCTCAGGAATTAAGACTCTGCCTCGCAAGCAGAAGAACATGAGTTCTACTATCAGAAGCGGAAGAACATGAGTTCCAATACCAGATTCCACCTAAAAACATTAGGCGGAAATGGCAGTGGCCTGACTCTAGTGTCCGGCTCTAGAAAGCAGAGTCTAGGAAATCACAGCAAAAAGAAGTAAAGCAATCCAGGAGGGTTCCCAAAGTCAGTCTGTCTCTGTCTCTCTCTGTCTCGCTCTCTCTCTCTCACACACACACACACACAAAGTCAACAAATCAACTAACCAACAAAATTTTAAAACAAAAGAAAGAGAATTCCAACACAATTGACAGCATCTGCTACATGATGGTAGCCAACATAGAGATAATAGTATTATTTATTTTTGCGCACGCATGCACACGCACACGTGTGTGTGCTTGTGTATAGAAGGCACTGTGTGTGTCTATGGTGTGTGTGTGCGCTTGTGTATAAAAAGCACTGTGTGTGTCTATGGGGTGTGTGTGTGTGTGTGTGTGTGTGCTTGTGTATAAAAGGCACTGTGTGTCTATGGTGTGTGTGTGTGTGCTTGTGTATAGAAGGCACTGTGCGTGTCTATGGTGTGTGTGTGTTTGTATTTGTGTATAGAAGGCACTGTGCGTGTCTATGGTGTGTGTGTGTGTGTGTGTGTGTGTGTGTGTGTGTGTGTGTGTGTGTGTGTGTTTGTGTATAGAAGGCACTTTGTGTGTCTATGGGGTTCCAAAGATCCTTCTGCTTTTCAGGCAGAGTCTTAACCCCTGAGCCATCTCTCCAACTCACCTTCAATTTTTTTTTTTTGCATTTAGTGTGTGTGTGTGTGTGTGTGTGTGTGTTTGAGAGAGAGAGAGAGTGTAATAGCATGTGTGTGGAAGTCAGAAGACAACTTGCACGAGTGGGTTCTTTCCTTCCATGTGGGTCCCAGGGACCAAACTCTGGTTGCCAGGCTTGTCAAGCACCGTTACCCATTTTGCTAGCTCATAGGCCCACAATATATTAAAACAGCAATGAACCAAGCTAAGGTCTAAGCCTGAAGAATTTTCAAGTGTCAATATTTGCAGAGAATAAACCTTTGTTTATAGTAAAACATTAACTTCCTCCTAAACTTGACCCTAGGGTTTTACCTTATCCGCTATGATCCTGTACAATGCTTAGGAAACACCCAATGATCTCATCCATGCTCCTTGGCTACTCTTCCAAAAGTAACTTCTGAAACTGAGGCTCCTCTCTAAGAAGTTCACACCATGCTCTCACATACTCTTACTCTTCAAACTTCAAAATGCCTTGCAATAAACTCCAAGCCTACTTCACATTAATCCTAAATTTCTTTTTGCTGGCTAATCCTAAAATCCTTTTCTGCAGTCAAGAATCCAGTTTTGGGGTGCCTGGTACAGGGCCTGGATTCTAAAGGACTTAATCAAAATGTGTGAGATAACTTTAGCTACTAAAAAAAGTACAAACAAACAAGAAAAGAAAGTAGAGGGATAGCGATGCTTCTTCAGTGTACAAGGCAGGGGATTCATGTCATTTCTTCATGAACTAGTCTCCTTTCAGCAAAGGGGCAAGGGAAAAATGAGGAGATGTAAGTTTATCCTACCAGCCCTGCAGGAGTTGGGAAGACACACTCTATTCTTTCATTCAACTTCATAGTTGACCTAATGAGAGGCTACCTGTAAAACAACTTTTTTTTTTAATGAAGCAGCAGAAGGATCTTGAAAAATGGTGTAAAGTTCTCTTTAGGATTTGGCTGACAAAGTTCTCACCCTGTTTCTGCTAGAGGGTGTAGTAGTTGGTCGAAATTGGCCAGCTACTTACAAGATACAAGGAATATGCTGCTTGCAAAATAACTGCTAATCTTGACTTCTGTATTGACTGTTTCCCCTCAAAGCTGCAGTTGCACTGTACATGCCAGAATTGCTGTTACCAGCTGACAACCAGAAACAGACATAATGTGATTCAGTTTCTATATTTAATATGACTCGGTTTCTACATCTTTAGTCCAATGACACAGTGTTTGTACTAGACTACCACTACTCACAGTGTTTATGCCAGAATATTGCTAATTTAAGGATACAGAGTACATGACAGAATTGTTGTCACTGACCAGGTGGCCAGATCAGATGTCCACAAATGTCCAATTTTTGCCTTTAAAAACTTTGTACATTTGCTCCTCAAGGTGGCCGCCTCTGACTGGCAGGTGGATGCACTGATCGGCTTAATTAAAACTTCCCCATTTGGCAGTTTCTGGTGTCAGTGTGGTGAAATGCCAGAGAGACCTCCAGACCAATAACAGGGGCTGCCCTCTACCACAGAGCTCCACAAGGGCAGTGGAGATTTTCAGTAAGACCAACTTTGTAACAAATGTCAGTAAAAATCTAAAAACAAAATTTTAGCAGCTAAAGGCAGAATGAAGCATGTACTGGATACTGGTATGAAGATGAGCCACTGTGTCACAGCCTTTCAGAAAGCAGCACAGCTGCATGCATTGTTTCTGACCACACAATTCCCCTCAGAAATATATAAAGTCAGATAAAGTTTTCAAAATGAATAACTTTGATGCGTTTTTTTTTTTTTGGGGGGGAAGACAAATTATTGGATCAACTACAGGAGAGTTACAGGCCTTAAATCCTATGTAGCACCTCCCTGCCAAAATGCTAAATTCCTAACTGTAACCCAAGTTAGAGTGGAACAATGGAATTAGTTTCCTAAATTACAGCTTTGTATCCTATTCTGTTTGTATCCCTAAACTGCTAAATTACTAGCCTGAAGCAACCAAGAGTGGGACGATGTTATTAACTTCCTAAATTATGGCCCTATATTTTGTCTAGAATCTACACTAACTAATCTGCTATATTCAATGGCACCCTCCTTTCAGCTAAGAGACCCTCCTCTAAACTCAAACTCCATTCCCCTTCTAAAGGCTATATATGTAAGGGAGCATATGGAACAGCTTAGATACCTGGAAACCACATTGGTTTGGGCTAAATATTATCCCGGACATGCACACAAACTCGTATGATGTATTTGGCACTTAAGCTTTTTACCTGCATGTACACCTGCACAGCCCTCTCCTAGAAATGCATGTAGCAATCTCAGACCCCTACCAGCATAGGGCTGCATGTACATCCTTTCTACACAATGGAATAGGACTCTCTTTCCCTGGCAACCATCAAATTTAAGACAGTGTCTACTCATAAGTACACCCAGCACATCATGGTAAGTTAAAAAAAAAAAAAAAAAAAAGGTGCTTGCTTTGGCAGCAAATATACTAACACTGGAACGATACAGAGAAAATTATCATGGCCACGGCACATCGTGAAGCATTACATACTGGAAAAAAAATAGTAGAACAGATCTAGCCTGATACATAACAAATCTAGTGGGATACATGATCAATATGGTTAAAATGTGCCTCAAATAACTTTTAAGACAAAATTCCCCATGTGCCATCCTATTTACATCCATAACTAGGCATGAATATGATACAATCAAATGTACTGGGGTAAGCATGTGAGCAGTAGAGAAAGAGGCTAGATGACTTAAAATTTTTCAGTCAAAATAAAGAACCATCAAAGTTACACCCCTTTAGGAACAGGGCCCTTCCTTCCTTTAGACTCTAAAAAAGGAAATCTCAGGAGATAATCTAGCCCTTGAGTCTCTGCTCATGTGGCCAGCTGCTTTCTTGTAGTGTGTATCATGAGGATCTTACTTTTGCTTTGTTCTGAATAAGAGTTTTCATCATTACTTTTCCAAATCTGTGTGGATTTTTATTTCATTCTTAAATGAAAATCTAAGAAACATTCATCCCAGACCCAGTAAGGAATTTCCTTGTTTCTGTGGATTGCTATCTCAGTCTCACCAACATTATCAAAGGACCTGAAATACATATGCAGCAACTATACTGAACCAGCTCTCCCAGTCCATAATATAACTAACACAAATATTCAAGAAAAAAAGTTAAATAAACATGATTTCTATTATACATGCAAAGAAATATGTTAACTATTGAGAATGTTCAAAATATTGACACAGAAAAACAGTTATGACTTGAAGAGCGGCAAACAATATTCAGTATTACCTTCAAATTCATAAGAATATGAGATTTTAGGATTTTAGGTAGAAAGTTTGAAGGCTTGGCACTGGAAAAAATGAAAATATAAAATGTTTAGAATGAGATTTCAATTTCTCTATAAAAAATATGAATTTCTTAACATTTTTATTATTATTTCCGCTCATACAAACGTAATAGGTAGACCAGTTCCCTCCCCCTTCCTCCTCCCCCCGAACCCTCTGCTCCCCTTCCCTCCCTCCCCATCTCCCAGTGCCTCCCCCCCAATTCCCAGAGAGTCCTTTATTGTGCATGCCTAATTCTCCTCTTGGTCCTCCTCTCCGATGACGTACAAGGACCCAGTGGCATTTCCCTGAACCCTTTCTCGTGTTCTCCTTAAGCATAGGAACACTACTGTGGCTGTCAATCCCTTGCCTCCAAGGATCTTGGTGCCTTTAACCGATGCTAGACTTTGAGACGTCAATAGTGTGTTGGACAGTGCGCAGGGCATGCAAAGTCCTATTATGATTGCTTCAGCCCTAACTAGTGTGGAGAATCTTCAAATCATTGCTCCTCCCATCCTTTTGCTCTTACAATCTTACCGCCCCCTCTTCCGCAAATGTCCCTGAGCTTCAGGATGGGGAAAAATATGAATGTTTTCTAAGACGTGGACACAATCTTTTTCTTTGAAATGCTACACATTCCTTATTGAACTGGATGTAAGAGTTCTAAAGGTAGATGAGTTTTCCAGTTTTCCACATCTGAGTCCAGGAACAGTACCTCCACACTCTGAGCAAGTCAAGAATCAAAGAAGAAAGGAAAGAAAGCCTAGTTTGGCCTGGCCTGCTCTTCCTCTTGAACACTGAATGAAGCACCAGGCATATAGCTGGCCCTTGGCTCCTGGCCCTTGCTACAGCTCTCCCCACATACCACCATCTGCTTACCACAATCTTTATGACTCCACTCTGAGCACAATGGGTATAAACAGGTGAACATCGAATTCCCAGCACTGACTGGCTTCTGAATGTGCCCAGCTGTCACTGCTCTGCTCTCCCCTTCAGGTTCTCTACTTCTGCCTCCTACCCAAAAGCATAAATTCCTTTAGTTTACCCAGTTTCCATGTCACACTAATATCCATCAGCAAAAGCTCACCCTCAGCTACAAAATCACACTTTGCAACTGTCAGCATGGGCTAAAGTCACAAGCAGAGCACAACACTTTTGCATGCTTGTGAACTTGAACTTCCCCTACAGCTACTACCCCTACTATATCCATCTGCCATGATGATGGTCATGTATAACCAACCAACTCCCTGGCTAAATCTGTCACAATTCATTTCCCATACCTACAACCAAATCATTCCTGAAATGTTGCCTCTCAGAGACCTTGAGGACCAGGAAAACTGCATGATAAACTTAGCATCAACTGAGTAGGCAGCCAAGGCCACCTCACACTTGCTCCCAGTCTCACACTCACAGTGGAATCTCTTTTCTGTAGGAGCCAGTCTTTTCTAAATCTGATAAGCAAGAACAAGGTCCATTATCCTACCTTCAAAACACTACCAACTGTTTTCCATTAGCCCTTAGCCCTTGCCTTGACACATTCATACTTATTACCAGCTCCACACTCGCATTCTGCAACTGTCCCAGTGACAGTCCCTAAGCCTAACACATGGCCTGGCTTTATCATGCACTTCATGTGCTCCATGAATGTGAGACATGTCTACACATGGAAAGGGATGGATGGACATGGAGCAGGTGGCCAAGGTCTTCCCCTGTGCCCTACCACTACTGTGTGAATTGGTTAGTTCATCCCTCGTTCTAGCATAGCATGGCACAGAAGTGAAACAATAATGTCTGCCTCCACAGTGGCCATGTGCAATTATCTTATACCTTACCCCACAGCACCCACCCACTCCACTGTAACTATACACATATAAGCATGTATATGCATTGGTTTCTTCCCCTTTGTATCTGGTGATCATGGGTACAAGATGGTGGCAGCCTTGCCCTCCAGTAACATGTGTGTTACTGTATATGATTTTCATATGAGCAAACACATTCATGTTAACCTGCTACTTCATAAGCACACTGGAACCACTAGGAAACCGCTGACCAGCAGCAAGACTGCCTAAGAAAAGGAAGGCAAGTAAGTACCACACACAAAGAGGAAGGAAGAAGGAGGATTGCGGGTTGGCCAAAAAAAAAACTTCTGAACCACACCGGAAAAATCAACTCATCAAGAGGTTAAATTATTTCAGCACTGAGAGAATTATACAAATGAACTGGCCTCAATTTTTCCCAATTGATCCTATTAAAAACAGAATGAGGGGGGCTGAAGAGATGGCTCAGGGGTTGAGCCTCTGCCTGTCAAGCAGAGGGTCCTGAGTTGGGATCCTAGCTCCCACTTACAAACACCGGCGGAAGCGGGGGCGGCCTGAGCTTCTGGTCCTGGTGAGCGGAGCCTATGAATCCCGGGACAGAGCAAAAAAAAAAAAGAGGTAGAAGCAGTCCACGATGATTCCCGAATTCACCTTTGATTACACACACACACACACACACACACACACACACACACACACACACTTGAATAAAAAAAAATTTAAAAAAACAGAATGAGGGCAAGAGAGATGGTCAGGGATTAAGCCTCTGCCTCAAAAGCAGAAAGTCCTGAATTCAAATCCCAGATTCTACGTAAAAGTGCCAGGCAAAAATAGCAGTAGCCTATACTTCTGACCCAGGAAGGCAGAGCCTGGGAAACTCCAGGACAAAAAGGAAATAGAACAATCCAGGGTGATTCTCAAAGCTACCCTTGGGCTTCCTCAGGTACACAAAGTGCCCTCTGATGCACACAGACACACATGCAGAATAATAAAATAAAATATAAAATAAAATCAGAAAAAGGGGTGGGCATATAGCTCAGTTGGTAGAGTACTTGCCCGTCCTGCATAAAGCCCTGAGTTCACAGCGCTACCTAAAATCTGGTATGTTAGTGACATCTGCAGTCCCAATACTCTGACAATGGAGGTAGTATGATCCTAAGTGCAAAGCTATCCTTCACTATAATCAATTTATAATACATACATTGTCAAAACTTTTAACACTTTACATGCATATGAAAAGTTAATATGAGGTCTCTTCATATATGTTATGTAGCTAATCATTAACCCTGAGGATTCTAAGCAATTTCATCACACATTAATTGTGAATTTCTTTCTTTTTGCAAAAACACATTTGGTGTTCCTCAGTTTTACATTTTATTCAAAATCATATACAGACAACATGAAGCACACCAATTCTTTTCTGACAATTCACCCAGTACCATGTCCTATTCAGTGTCTTTCACCAAGGCTTATTACCTTGAAACGCGAAAGCATTTTTATTGTGTGACTTTTCCGGGGAAGATTAGAATAAATGTCTATTAACCCAAGATAAGGAGCCAAAAACAGACTAAAGAAATGATTCCACTCAAGTCTAGCTTAGGAAACTGGTGGGTTACCTAAGGAGGGGCATGATTCAAAGGATACTGTATCACTGAGAAGCCCAGCCACATGGATAAGAACACAAGAAAGCTACATCTCTTGTGACTCTTGTAACTTGCAGGGGGTTCCTGAGTTTTGTTATTACTTCTTGAGACTTATAGGCCTCCCTCCTCCCTTCAGGAATACAAGTTTCTATTTCAAGGAAATAACTAGAATACTTTGTGCCAGAATTTGTACCTCTAATTAAAATTCTCCCTTTTTGCTTGCATCCTAAATGTTCCTGAACTGATAGTGTACCTCTAGTCCAGGCAGATCTGTAACCACAAGACCAGATCTTTCTCCAATCTAACACTCGCTGATAAAAATTATCTGGAGGAAGGGAGTTCGGGGGGAGGAGGAGGGAGGGAGGGAGGGAACTGGTCTACCTATTAAGTTTGTATGAGTGGAAATAATAAAAAATGTATTAAAAAATTATCTGGAGGAGATGAAGTAACTTTTACCAAACAGACTTGAGTGTCAGGAGGAACAGCTGCTGTTAAAAGGGGGCCTGGAAACTTTAAGTGTGAGCATCATGCGTCTGCACTGCATTCTAAGAGAACCAGGAAGTCCTGCAAAAGGAGAAGCACAGACCTGGAACGAAACCCCCTGCAACTCCCTGGTATAGTTGTCCAGGGAAGAAAGCATGGTGTATGGTGCTGAGGAAGAAGTACCAGCTGGATGTGAGCTGCACAGGGAACAAGACAGGAAATGATGTTGCTATATACTGAAGCATCTTGAAAGAGATGCTTGGACACATGGTTCACTACCCAGGGTTGCATAAATCTGATCTAGAGTTATTTTGCTTAGGGGTAAATAAGAAATGGTAAATAAATTATACCCAAAGTCCTAACTATGATCCCCTGGTGGTACTTGTGAACAGTGACTCTAAGCAAAGACATCATGACATGTTAGTGCAAAGCAATTTTTTTTAGAAAACTAAAAGATGGCTCAGTGGTTAAAGTTTTTGCCTCACAAGGAAAATGACCTGTTCACATCCCCAGATCCCACATAAAAATGCAGGATAGATATTGTGGTGGCCTATAATTCCAGTCCTGGAAGGAGGAACCTAGGAAACCCCATGGCAAATCAATAAGGTAATTCCCAGTGTAACCCTTGAGTCACACTCAAGGTACACACACTAAAGTGGCCACTTGTATGCATACAAACACATGGACAACCTACCCACATATGCACATACGCACACACATATATACATGCACGTGTGCAAAAAGTAAACAAAGCATATACAAAAAGGAGAAAGAAAACCAACATGAGCCAGTACTATCCACAAGTCTTGTGATTGTTTGCTAGCTTCTCTCTGGAATTTTGATGCCAGCCATCTGACTAATTTTGTGGTATACCTGCCTAAGCAAAGACCCACATGTGTTCCCTGCCAGTATATTTAAGAAACCTGAGAGAAGTGAGTACAGTCTTAGAAATAACAGAATTTCTGAAGAGTAAGCTCAAACCTAGCATTTTGAAACTGGTTCACAGCAGCAAGGCAAAACACAACATGCTGATGACAGTCAAGCCTGGAAAAGTAAGCTCATCCTTAGCAGATTATTAGCAGGAATACATGTGAAGAGTAGGAGGAAGTTTGGTCTGAAGGAAGGACTGCCCACTTCCATTCACACTAACCACAGAATATATGGGCTACACTGCCATGGTAGGCTTTAGCAAATGATCTGGCATAGAAATACAGAGAACTATAATCCTCTACAGCCAAGGACAACATCCTCAGCCCATGGTAAATACTTCATCAATAAATACCATTAGACATAAACAAACAGACCCTCACTTATACATGGTTGTTCAGAGCCCACCCATGCCAGGCAACTGACCTCTCTGAATCCCTCTTGCTGTAAAAAAACTCACCCACATCCACAACTGAGGCCTTCGTTAAAGCAGCTGGCAATAAAGACTGTATGTGCCATCTGTGACCACCTGCACTGCTGAATTCTAATAGAACCAGGCAGTGGGAATATTAATTGACTCGACTTTACACAAACAATGCTTGCTGTGTGCACACGTGTCTGTGTGCATGTGTTTGTGTGTTTGCCTATGTGAGTGCAATGTGTGTGGATGGATAGATGAATGTTGGGCACAGGTATAAAAGTATGGACTGCTGCTGCTAATGGCTGATGATTCACAATTTCAGCAAGACAATGTAAAATGACTACATCTTTCAGCAAAGGAAATCATGTGAAACAGTAAAAATAAAAGATGTGCCTTGAGGCTCAATTAGATTAGAAATATGAATAGAAAGCTATTTTCTTTTGAGCAGAACTTAGAACATTTATTGTTCAGACATGAGACAGACACTTGAAATAACAAGAACATGATTCAAAATTCTCAATTAAAACCATATAGAGATTTAAGACCACCTTTTATATAGTAGATGACCAGTACTTTTAAATTATCCTAATGTGAGGGTAAAACAATATATCAAAACTTTTCCAAAAACATACACACAATGAGAAAGGATATTGGAAATCCGAGTAATTTAACAGTAATCTGTTGTCTTTTACCGATTTCTCTATATCTCCCCTGACTTATGGATATGTTGATTTATGGATAGTTCTCTATCAGAGATATAATTAGGAGTCAGACCTCTAAAGAAAAACCATTTCATTCTTTGTCCCTGACTATCTTCTCAAGAAGCTATAATTACTTTTTGTTCTAAATCATTTGGCACCAAAATGTGATATGCCTTAATGTTTAAAGCTTAGCCAACCAGTCCTTTAAAAAAATAAGAATTACTTAAAAGAGAAGTCACAACATATATGTATGTGGAGGTCACTGGACAACTTTCAGACATAGGTTCTCTCCTACCTCATGGGTGGGCTTCAGGAACAAACTCAGGTCACCATGTGCACACAACACCTTTACTGGCAAATCTCACAGTTCTAATAGATATCAAATATTTCATCCTCTTTACTAGACAATTCAAAATTAAAAGAAATAACATTGAAATTAATAAAATAAAACACAGCAGGATAGCAGTTTCCCAAGCTGTTTTACAAATGGTGTGCTTTACAGTCAGTTATCAACAGTGTGCTTTTATGAATTGCAAATTCTCATTACTCAAATGAATTGACATTCTTATTGTGATATGCAAAAAGATTTTGAGAAATTAGTATGTCTACAGTAGTATAAAGCAGTATAAAGAAAGGACAGAGAAAATTCTTACTTGGGCAAATAAGGAAACAAACCTGTGCTCACATAGCAATATTCAAATGAAAACCAGGAGCTCAGGATTCTTTCCTTGGAAGAGTTGGAGGTGTTCACACCAGGAAACTGCACAGAAATTTGTGCTTTTAGGCCCCACCCACACCTGCACCTCCACAACATCCCCAAGGCCTTGAGCACATGGAGATTTTTAACAAGCTCTGCTCCATGAAAGAGTGCTATCTAAAAGACAATGTTAAATAAAATGTTAACAAAAGGTCAAGCCACCCTATTACAAAGTGATAAAATCCCAGTGGTTGTACCCTCAATACTGAAGAGACAAAGCTTGCATGTTAATGCAAGGAAAGTGCCAGGACTGAAATCATTCTGAGATTTCAAATCTGAATCATTTTCAGAAATGATGATGATGAGTACCATAAAAGAATATAATCATGACGCTTGGAAGTGTCATCAGACCTTAGCATGGTTCATTGCTGTTTTAACATATTGTGGGCCCATGAGATAGCATAGTGCTTAACAAAAAGTCTGACAACCAAAGTTTGGTCCCCAGGACCCACATAGAAGGAAATAACCCACTCTTGCAAGCTGTTTACTGACTTCCACACATATGCTATGACTGACTCTCTCTCTCTCTTTCTCTCTCTCTCAATCTGTCTCTGTGTGTGTGTGTGTGTCTCTCTCTCATACACACACATACACACTAAAGGCAAAAAACTTAAAAGTTCAGTCCAATTTATATATAAGGAAAGTGATATATGTATAATAAGGTTTTGTATGTTTGGGGGTTTAGGTTTGAGGCTGTGTTGGTCTCATCAAGTTGATAACCTCCATCTAACTGACACATACCATTTCTTTATTCCTCATCAATTTTATTTAAAAACACATTTCTTTTAAGCCATAACCTTTCAACTCTTGATCCCATGGATATTAAACTCATCTAATGGTATAAAATACATTCAGTTCATTGACATTAAGACACTGCACATGTGGCTGCTGTGTCACATGTGCATCAAACAGTGACAGAGATGAGAAAGGTTATGGTTACACTCAGTGTTCTGATCTGTGAACATTAGAATATTAGTAGTCTGCCCCCTTCTGCACCTCACCCCGCTCCGCCGGTCGGGACGCGCGCGCGCGCGCGCGGTCCAGCCGGGCCTCAACCCCGCGCCCTAGCTGGTGAGTACCACCCCCCTCGCGCGCACCGCCCACCAGGACCCCAGTTCGGCCCACAGGGACCCGGCTCTGACTCCCACCATCCAGCCGGAGCCGCGCACGGGGCCGAGGGACGAGGAGGACCTCCCCCAGCGCCCGGGCCCCGCCCCAGCTGCCCTCAGGCTAAATAGCTCCACGCCGTCGCCCCCATCCCCCCTTTTGCACCTCACCCCGCTCCACCGGTCGGGACGCGCATGCGCGGTTCAGCCAGGCCTCACCCCAAGACCTAGGTAAGTCTCCGTCCGCCCCGCCCACCAGGACCCCAGGCCAAATAATTCAGTTTAGTGAAATTGAGAGATCTTAACAGTTAAAATGACAATGCCAAAGTCAAAGTGCAAATCCATGAGAAGCAACAATCAAGTAAACAAATTTCCCATTGAAGAAATTAATCCCATAATGTTAGACTCCAACAAGAACAAACCCACGGAAAAAGGCCAAGAAATCCCTACCCAGGATAAAGACTTTCAAAATATGATCATTACCATGTTCAATACTATGAAAGAGGAAATCAGGGAGGAATTACATAATCGAATCAATCGCTTTGAAGAGGAACACAACAGACATCTGGAGGAGTTGAGAAAAACAGTGCAAGAAGCAAAAAGTGGCATAGAGCAGTTAAAACAAACTCAAGCAAAGTTTAAAACTGAGGTAAAAGACAAGTTATCTTCAACCCAGAACGCCACAGAGAGTCTTATCAACAGAACTAACGAAGCAGAAAACAGAATTTCAGACCTTGAAGATAAAGTGGGAGTACTAACCAGCTCAATGGAAGAGGTTGTTAAAGCCAAAAAGATACTTGAAAGAAATATCCAAGAGATATGGGACACCCTGAAAAAGCCTAACATGCATATTCATGGAATACCAGAGCAAGAATCTCAAAATACCACCCCTGAGGAAATTTTTCAAACGATCATCAAGGAAAACTTTCCCCATCTAAAAAAAGAGAGGCCCATCCATATACAAGAGGCATTCCGCACCCCAAACAGATACGACCAAAATAGAAGCACGCCACGGCAAATAATAGTTAAAACACTCCACATTCAAGATAAAGAACTGGTGCTGAGAGCTTCAAGGGAGAAAAAACAAGTCACTTTTAAAGGTAAACCTATTAAAATAACAAATGACTTCTCAGTCGAAACAGTAAAAGCAAGAAGAGCTTGGAGAGACATACTTCAAGTACTGAATGAGCAAAAATGTCAACCCAGGCTGATTTACCCTGCAAAACTATCAGTCATGATCGAGGGAGAAAGAAAAATTTTCCAGCACAAAGACAACTTTAAGGGATACATGGCCACCAAACCAGGCCTTCAAAAAATGCTAGAAATGATACTCAAGCGTGAAGAATAAAACAGGCATATCCAGGAGAACACAAGGCAAGTATAACATCATTAAAAACGAAGCAATATACTTATAAAAGCTACTAAACATAATAAATGTCTGGAATTAACAATAGTTATTCCATTATAACACTAAATGTTAACGGAATTAATTCACCGATCAAGAGACACAGATTACAAACTTGGATTAAAAATCACAATCCATCAATCTGCTGCCTGCAGGAAACCCATCTCACCACAAAAGATAGGCACGCTCTAAAAATAAAAGGCTGGTCAACAATTATACAAGCAAATGGAAGCAGAAAACAGGCAGGGGTAGCCATTATGCTATCAGACAAAGTGGATTTCAAACCAAAGAAAATTATAAGGGACACGGATGGATACTACATTTTAGTCACAGGTACAATTCACCAGGAAGACTTCACAATACTGAATATATATGCACCCAATACAGGCCCCTCCACATTCATTAAGAAAACCCTACAGCGTCTAAAGCAAGAAATCAATCCCCAAACGATAATTCTTGGGGACTTCAACACCGCCCTCTCAACATGGGATAGATCAACAGGTCAAAAGCTTAACAGAGACACTTTGAAACTTAATCAAACCCTGAAAGAAATGGACCTTACAGATCTCTATCGAACTTTTCACCCACGCACCAAAGAATACACATTTTTCTCAGCAGCACACGGAACTTTCTCCAAAATAGATCACATATTGGGCCACAAAATGAATCTACACATATACAAGAAAGTTGAAATTCTAACCTGTGCCCTATCAGACCATCACGGCCTAAAGCTGGACGTCCACAACACATCAAACAAGAGAAAATACACTAACTCCTGGAAACTTAACACTATGATGCTGAATGAGAACTGGATTCAGGAAGAAATTAAAAAGGAAATTCAAGATTTCCTGAAAGTGAATGATAACGAAAATACAACTTACCAAAATCTCTGGGACACAATGAAAGCTGTTCTAAGAGGTAAGTTCATAGCTCTTAATGCCTACGTCAAAAAAATGGAAACATCAGAGATAAACAACTTAACAATGCAGCTTAAAGCTTTAGAGAAGCTAGAGCAATCTGATCCCAAAAGTAGTAGAAGAGAGGAGATTAGCAAAATAAGGGGAGAAATATCTGAAATCGAGATTAAGAAAACGATAGAAAAAATCAACCAGTCAAAAAGCTGGTTCTTTGAAAAAATCAATAAGATTGATACACCCCTAGCTAAACTAACCAAAAGCAAGAGAGAGAAAACCCAAATTAACAAAATTAGAAATGAACATGGAGCTATCACTACTGATACCCAAGAAATCCAGAGAATTATAACATCATATTTCAAAAACTTATACTCAGTGAAGTTTGACAACACAAAAGAGATGGATGAATTTCTAAGTAAACACAACTTACCTAAATTGAATCAGGAAGTTGTGAATTATTTAAATAGTCCTATAACATATAAGGAAATTGAGGAAGTAATCTCGAATCTTCCCACCAAAAAATGTCCTGGACCAGATGGATTCAGCACAGAGTTCTACCAGACATTTAAGGAGTTAATAACACCAATACTCCTTAAACTGTTCCATCAAATAGCAAAGGAAGGAACACTACCAAATTCCTTCTATGAAGCTAATATCGTTTTAATCCCAAAACCTAATAAAGATTCGCTTAAAAAAGAAAACTATAGGCCGATCTCCCTGATGAACACAGACGCAAAGATTCTCAACAAAGTCTTAGCAAATCGGATTCAAAAACATATTAAAAAGATCATTCATGAGGACCAAGTAGGCTTCATCCCCGGCACACAAGGTTGGTTCAACATACGCAAATCAATAAATGTAATTCATTATATAAACCAGTCCAAAGTCCAAGACCACATGATACTCTCGATAGATGCAGAAAAAGCTTTTGACAAGATCCAACAGCCTTTTATGATCAAAACGCTAGAGACAGTAGGAATGGAAGGAACCTTTATCAATATAATAAAAGCTATATACAACAAGCCCACAGCAAGGATTATGCTCAATGGGGAACAATTGGAAGCATTCCCACTTCGATCAGGAACTAGACAAGGCTGTCCACTCTCACCACTTCTATTCAATATTGTACTTGAAGTCTTAGCTGAAGCCATAAGACAAGAAAGGGACATACGAGGGATTCAAATCGGCAAGGAAGAAGTCAAGCTATCCCTATTTGCAGATGACATGATCTTATACCTGAGTGATCCCAAAAACTCCACCAGGAAGCTCCTGGAACTAATCAAGAAGTTCAGCAGGGTGGCAGGATACAAAATAAATGTGCAAAAATCAGAGGCCTTCCTATATACCCAGAATGAAAGAAGTGAAAAAGCCTTGAGAGAAACAATACCATTTATTATAGCCCCTAAAAAAATGAAATACCTTGGTATAAACCTAACTAAGGAGGTAAAAGACCTTTACAATGAAAACTTTAAAACCCTAAAGAAAGAAATAGCAGAAGACACCAGAAGGTGGAAAGACCTCCCTTGTTCCTGGATTGGCAGAATCAACATCGCAAAAATGACCATCCTACCAAAGGCAATATACAGATTCAATGCTATACCAATCAAAATCCCAAAGCAATTCTTCAAAGAAGTTGACCAAACAATCTCAAAGTTCATATGGAGGCACAAAAGACCCAGGATAGCAAAAACAATCCTGAGTAACAAAAACACAGCTGGAGGTATAACCATACCAAACCTTAGTCTATACTACAAATCCATAGTTGTAAAGACAGCCTGGTACTGGCTCCAAAATAGACACACAGATCAATGGATAAGGATTGAAGACCCAGATATAAGCCCACAAAGTTACAGCCATTTGGTCTTTGACAAAGGGGCCCAAAGAATCCAGTGGAAAAAGAACAGCATCTTCAACAAATGGTGCTGGCAAAACTGGATCTCCACATGCAGAAGATTAAAGCTGGACCCGTACTTGTCACCATGTACAAGACTTAATTCCAAATGGATCAAGGACCTTGATATCAGGCCAGAGACTATAAAAACCATAGTTGAAAGGATAGGGAACTCCCTCGAGCTGATTGGGCTAGGCCAACAGTTCCTAAACAGACATCCAATGGCACAGTCACTGCTACAAACTCTCAACAGTTGGGATCTTGTGAAATTAAAGAGCTTCTGTTCAGATAAAGAGATTGTAATGCGAGCTCAAAGGCAACCCACAGAATGGGAGAAAATCTTCACTAACCACATATCTGATAGAGCTCTATTGTCCAGAGTGCACAAAGAACTTAGAAAACTAAACACCAAGGAAACCAATGGCCCAATTAAAAAATGGGCCCTGGAACTTAAAAGAAACTTTACCAGGGATGAAATTACAATGTCTAACAAATATCTTAAAAAATGCTCCACTTCTTTAGCCATCAGGGAAATGCAAATCAAAACTTCCCTGAGATATCATCTCACCCTGGTCAGGATGGCAAAAATCCACAATACTAACAACGACAAATGCTGGAGAGGATGTGGAGAGAGGGGAACTCTCCTACATTGCTGGTGGGAATGCAGGCTCATACAGCCACTCTGGCGAGCCGTCTGGAGATTCTTAAAGAAATTAAAGATTGAAATGCCATATGACCCTGCGATTCCACTTTTGGGAATAACCCCCCATACAGCAGAGGTTCACCTTGATAGCACAAGCACGACCATGTTCATAGCAGCACTGTTTACAATAGCAAAGTCATGGAATCAGCCCAAATGTCCAACAGTTGACGAGTGGATAAGGAAACTGTGGTACATCTATACAATGGAGTACTACTCAGCCATCAAAAATGATGAATTACTGGAATTTGCCGGGAAATGGATGTCATTAGAAACAATTATATTAAGTGAAGTATCCCAGACCCAGAAAATTAAGCGCCGTATGTACTCCCTAATAGGTGGCTCCTAGTACCAAACCCACCCAGCCCACCTAGAGACAGTAATTCCAAGGATTATGAACAGGAGGGACGGGGTAGGAGGGCCACACCAGAAAGAAGGAGAGAAGGGACCATGTTACAGCAGGGAAAATAGGCCTCCACCAAGGACCCAAATAAGTAATGAGACATCTGATTAAGTTCACAGACTTTTGTTCCTGATCATTTACTACTGAGGGGGAGTGATCTCACCAGAAGAGGAGGGCATATAGTCTGGCAGATAAAAAGTAACAATTTTGCATATGGGTGATAGACCCCTCCCTCACTGTGATTTCCCACTTTTATTACATCTACCTTTGAATGTGCTTTTATCACAAGACTCTAACAGCTTTTTGTCTCTGGCCAGGGGGTAACATACAATGCCCACCAGGATGGAGTGAAGGGCATTGCAGGACCAGCAAAACTGCAAAAGAAAATCAACAAACCACAATCCAGAACTTCAGAGACTCTATATCAACCACCTAGAACTAGGCCAGCTTAGTCTCTCCCTATCTTGAAGCTCAGGGAAATTTGCGGAAGAGGGGGAGGTAAGAGTGTAAGAGCATAAGGATGGGAGGAGCAATGATATGTAAGATACTCTATACTAGTTAGGGCTGAAGCAATCATAATTGGACTTTGCATGCCCTGCGCATTGTCCAACACACTGTTGACCTCACAAAGTCTAGCATCTGCTAAAGGCACCAAGATCCTTGGAGGCAAAGGATTGGCTGCCACAGCAGTGTTCCTATACCTAAGGGGAACACGGGAAAGGGTTCGGGAAAGGCCACTGGGTCCTTGTACGTCATCGGAGAGGAGGACCCAGAGGAAAATCAGACATGCACAAGAAAGGACTCTCTGGGAATTGGGGTGGGAGGCACTGGGGGATGGGGAGGGAGAGGGGTGGGGAGGGGGAGCAGGGAGTACGGGGGGAGGAGGAGGGAGGGAGGGAACTGGTGTACCTAATAAATTTGTATGAGCTGAAATAAAAAAAAAAAGAATATTAGTAGTCTGGTATGATACAGTGCCAAACTTCTGAATTCAACTTTCATATGCTCACAGCATGGATGGCCTCCCATGACTGAGCTCCATGTGCTCTTAACATTGAAAGCTTCCTTCCCCAGGGTTCTGTGAGCTCACAATGTGCACAGCCTCTCATGCCCCAGACTCCATATGCTTACCACACCAGTACAGCATCCCTGAATCAGTGCTTCCTGAGCCCACAAGGATGGTCTGTGGACTGAGCTCCATGCACTCAAAACACAAATGGCATTCCTGGGCCGGTGCTCCATGCACTCGTAGACAGTTTTCCTGAACCAGACTCTGTGGGCTCACGACAGCCTCCCTGGGCTGGGACTTCATGTGCTCACACCATAAACTTAGTTTCATAAGAGACTGATAAACTGCCATTCTTTAATTTTATCCTGGGCTCTTAATCATGTGGAGCTAGAAGCTTAATCACAACTATCTGTATCTTATATCCTAAATGTATCTTCTCTTATTGTTTATATAGTTTTATATTACATACTAGTTTGAAGAAGGGATAAAGGTAGGAATGTACAGGGGATTATTCATGTATGAGGTTGTCAAGAAACAAAATATTATTTAAAAATTTTTGCACCCCACTAAAGTGTTCATGGATAATCACAAAGGTGAATCATGTATCAAAACACTAATAAAATCCAAAAATTTAAAAATAAATATATTCAATCCAATTTTAAAAGTTCTGAAAAGTATAAGATTCAAAGTTCTCACAATCTAGTTTTAAAATGTTCAGAGTCATTAACAGTTCAGCTCCAACATTCTAAAAGTCCAGTCTTTTTAAATTTAAAAAAAAAAAATCTAAGGCTGGAGAGATGGCTCAGGGGTTAACACTCTGCCTCAAAAGCAGAAGGTCCTGAATTCAGATACCAGGTCCCATGTAAAAATACCAAGTAGGAATGCTGGTGGCCTGCACTTCTGGTTCTGGTAGATAAAACCTGGGAAATCCCAGAGTGAAGCAAAAAGGAGAACCAATCCAAGGTGATTCCCTTGGATCACCCTTGGTCCTCCACAGGGACACACAGTGCCCTCTGATACACACACACACACACACACACACACACACACACACACACACAAAGTTTAAATTAAAAAGGTCTAAAATCTCTTAACTATAAACTATAAATTCAAAATAGATAAATACTTCTAACATGTAACAGCACAGCACAGAATAAACATTCTTATTTCAAAATAGAAACATCGGGACACTGCCAAAAAGCATCAAATCAAAAATAAGGACAAAGGCAAGTCAAAATTAAGATTAGTCTGGCAAGGTAAATAAACAATACATCCTATCTGCAATTCAATATCCATTTCTTGTTATGTAGTCATGATGGCTCCAAACAGCTCTACTCTAGACAGATTTCTAACTGATCTAAGCATTTCTTGGTACTTGTCTAATGGTTTTAGAATCACTAACATTCTTGTTTCTCTACTCTAACTACAAGGTTCACATTACTTTGCTGGACTTTCAAATCTGCCATACAGTGCCAAACCTCAGTTATTCTCCATGAACTCCCTCAAACTTGTAGCAAAACCAGTACCATTTGGACGATGCTGCCAAGTTCTGCTGTGAGATTAAAACCACTCACAAACCACAGCTGTATCAACTTCCAAGTGTTAGTCCTGGAAATGTCCTTTCCTGCCTAGCCAAATTATAGAAGAGTAGGAAACTGCTTCAGTTTAGGCTTTCTTCCTCTAAACACACATGGATTTTCACAACATGCAATCTCCAAAGCGTAGTCCAGTGTCGCAACGTGCTAAGATTTTTATTTAATGATGTTAATATCTCCAATATTGTGCTGTTTGCCCTTTCCTCCAAAAAGGTCAAGGCTGCCAAAATACCCCTACCCTACCAAGTAAGCCAACTGATTATCTTTAATTTCCTTGTTTCTTTATCACAAACTGTCCCCAAATCATTCGTTCATGTCTCTCTCAGAATTACTATTTTCCAAATACCCAACTAAGTTCTGTTCAATGGCTTTTCTAGTCCATAGTTCAAAGTCCTCAAATGCTTCCACATTTCTTCAACAAAACAATTCAAAAGGCATCACATAGTTTCAGCAAAGAGACTGTTGCAGTTTGACTACACGGCTGCTGATAAATCACCATCAAACAGCTTAAGGGAACAAGGGGTTTATCTTCTTACAATAGTCCAGTTACAGTCTATAATCCAGCTTGATGGGACAGCATGCACAACAACAAGCATGCACAACACCAGAGCTCAGGGAACTGACCACACCATCTTTACATAACAGCTGAGAGAAGGATGATCCTTACTTGCCAGACCAGCATGTCTGGCCAAGTATATACAAGGATGCCAACTCTCTCAACCAGCTCTCTGTATTTTATTCCAGGGCCTAAACCCACCTACCTAGGCCTTCCCCATCAATTAAACAATCTCCTGCAGGTTTGTTCTGGGCTTAACTCAACCACTAATTCTCAAGGAATATGCCCAGAGCTCAAATCCTCAACTGTCAAATTGACACCTGTACCTACCTATGACAAAGAATCAATTCTCTGGTACTAAATGTTTTTCTTAGCAGCACTACACTCTTTTGGTACCAAAGCCATTAGTTTCACAACATGGACACTGGACTATGCTTTGGAGGTTGCATGTTGTGAAAATCCATGTTTGTTTAGAGGAAAGAAAGCCTAAACTGATCAATACTAAATAATGTAGAGGAACAAGGAGTTTAATTACACTTCAACAGCATAGCAAGAGTTTATACCAACATCAGAAGATGAGGAAACCTCCCCACATCCTATCCACCCAAGAGTTGAGAAGGGGGCATATTTTCTCAGCAAAGCTATATTGCTATATGCCAAAGTACTCAATCAGCTCCATCTTATCCACCAGCCCAGGGAATAGCCCCGCCCATGATAGGCTGGGTCTTCCCACATCAATTAAATAATCTTCAACAGGCTTGCTCAGGACTTGCTTTAACTACAACTTCTTTACATATGTGCCCAAAGGCTCAGTCTTCAATTGTCAAGTTGACATCTATACTTAACTGACACAGGGTGAAGAGAATGAAACAAGATCTTATCAGAACTATAAAGTCTATGGCTGATTTATCTACGCACCCTTAATAAAATAATTTTAGGCGGGGCTCGATCGCCGCAATGGCGGCAGCGGCGGCAGGCCCTCCTCCTGCGTCCGCTGGCGCTTCCTTTTCTTCCTCCCCCTGCTCGTTTCCAGCCGGGGCTCATCCTCTCCCGCAGCCTCGGCCCCGACCCTACGCAGAGGCATGAGTTCCCGGAGCTGCAGGGAAACTAGGGTGCAAACCCAGAAACTATGTCCCCACCACCACTTGTTGAAAAACTGATTTGAAGGTGTCTCCCGGTCTGCACAGACGGAAAGTGCCAGGATTGGATGTCTCTCAGGGGTTGCGCCACAAAACCTTGACTCCTCTGTAGCAGAAACAAACTGGAAACCGATCGGACCCTTACTCAAAGTCAGAATGGAACGATTTGTAGTAACAGCACCACCTGCTCGGAATCGTTCAAAGACTGCTTTGTATGTGACACCCCTGGATCGAGTCACTGAATTTGGAGGTGAGCTGCACGAAGATGGAGGAAAACTCTTCTGCACTTCTTGCAATGTGGTTCTGAATCACGTTCGCAAGTCGGCCATTAGTGACCACTTCAAGTCAAAGACTCACACCAAGAGGAAGGCAGAATTTGACGAGCAGAATGTGAGAAAGAAGCAGAGGCCGCTGACTGCATCTCTTCAGTGCAACAGTACGGCGCAGACAGAGAAAGTCAGCGTCATCCAGGACTTTGTGAAGATGTGCCTGGAAGGCAGCATCCGGCTGGAGAAGGCTGACCATCCAGCCGTCCCTGCTTTCCTGTCTCGCCACGTGAAGAATGGAGGCTCCACACCCAAGTCAGACCAGCTGAGGAGAGCGTACCTGCCTGATGGATATGAGAATGAGAATCAGCTCCTCAACTTCCAAGATTGTTGACAAGGCAGTTGTCACCATTGTGATCAATGTGGAGTATTAAAGTTAATGTGTTGATTGTGTGAAAAAAAATTAATTAATTTTAAAAATCTAATTAACAATGAAAAGCAGAAAAAGGAAATGTATTTAATATGGCCATATTAAGGAGTAGGTTATCCAATATCCAATGTGAGACTTTGACTTTATAGGAGCAAGGATTGTGCAACTCTAATCAAAGTATGGTTCTACCCACTACTGTCTCCTCGTTGCCTTTACTCCAAGTCTTTCAGCGAGGCAGTCTGACAAATTGTCTGAGTTATGTGAAATCTCTTTGGTGACACAAATTCCTTCTCTGGTTAGCACCAGATCTGACAAGTTTCCAGTACTCTGTTTCCAGGGTGAGATTCCTGGGGAAACTGCAAATTCTCAGAGTGAGGGGAACATAAGAAGAGCTCATTAGAGTCTCTGTTTTGTAGGATTACACTTTCATGTAGTCTAGGCTGATCTAGAATTAAATATATAGCTGACGATGAACTTAAACTCCTCTACTCCAGCCTCAACTTTCCAAACTGATGGGTTTACAGGTGTGTACAACCACACCCAGTTCTAATTTTAAATTATGACTAAATTATCTTCTTAACAAATATGGAGCTAAAATTCTTAATTAGTGACAGATTTGTCTCCATGGCAGTGTAATTATTTCAAATGTTCTCCCATCTGTAGTTGTAGATGGCTTAAAATAATTAGATTAGAGTCGGACCTGATTTGCCAGGTGCTGAGTTCCATCCCTAGCAATGTGAATACGAATAAATCCTTAGGTTCCTGTACTTCTCTTCAGGAAAGAAAGGAAAAGGAGCAATAAAGAATAGATGGGCCAGAGAAATGGCTCATTCATAGTCAGGCCTTATTTCAGTATGCAATAATGCATGGTTCTGTGGTGTCTGTTTCCAAAAATTAAATGTAAAGAACTCCAATCCCAAACATGCACAACTTGCCAGACCTTCAGCCAGCCTTTTGGCTTTTTCCCCCCTTTTGGCTCTAACCCACAATCAGAGTTCCACTCCTCAGATCCCCAATAAACTGTTCCCAAGCATTCTTGCCTCCTTCCTCTCAAAGCACCATCTGACTCCCTAGCAACTTGCTTGGGTTGCATGAATCCTGACTGAGGAGCTCATCACTCTTCACCTATGGAAATTCAAGCACTTTCTGAGATTTCCCACCTCACAATATCCACCTTGCAGGCCCCTGTGTGTAACATTTCCTTGAAAGGGGAAACGTCACCTTTCAAACTTCCTTGTGTTCCTGTTTCCCCTATCTGGTCTACCCTACCTTGCTTAAGACCCCGTCTATGCCACTGTTGAGTGGGACCCCAACACATAAGCACACTTAAGGCTATGGATACCTGGAATCTATTGTTCAAATGCCTCTTAATAATCAAGGCCAAGTCCCAACCTGTTGCATGGAGTCTCCATCAGCAGCAAAAACAAGGATTATCTGACCCAAATATGCATATGCCCCTTGTGTTCCTGTTTCCCCTACCTAGTCTACCCTACCTTGCTTAAGACCCCCTCTATGTCACTGCTGAGTGGGACGAACACACACACACACACACACACACACACATACGCAATTCTTCTAAATTGGTACCAAAATCTATAGGTCCCAAGTAAAGATTGATCGCTTTTTAAAAAAGGGCAAGGGGTATGTCAGATCACTTAAGAATGCCTGTTAATGGGGGCTGGAGAGGTGGCTCAGGGGTTAAGCCTCTGCCTTGCAGGCAGAAGGTCCTGAGTTCGGATCCTAGACCCCACGTATGGACGCCGGGTGGAAGTGGGGGCGGCCTGCGTTTCTGGTCCTGGTAGGACAGAGCCTGTGAATCCCGGGGCAGAGTAAACAGGAGGAGGTGAAAGTGGAGGTTGGAGGTGAAGGTGGAGGCGGAGGCGGTCCATGGTGGTTCCCGAATTTGTCCGTGGTTCTACACACACACACATACACACACTGTACATGCACACTTGAATAAATAAAAAAAAAATTTTTAAGAATGCCTGTTAAGAATACCTGGTTTTCTCTGTCACAGTTAAGTACCATCAGAGGACTGGTTACACTTTTCATCTTAATATAGATCCTGGCAAGGGATAAATGCACATATTAGGAGTAAACACAACTAGTTAATCCTATAAGAAAAGAAATTTCTGGGAATTAATCTGGAGTCAAATTAAGTCACTTTCACCCTTGCTGTACAAACACAACTTCAATTCCCAACACTTACATTAATTCATTCATTCCAAAGTCTAACATGGTGATATACTCTTCTAATCCAAAACTAGAGATATGGAGTCAGGCAGACCACTGAAATTCACAGAATACTAACTAGCCTAGTCATTTGTCAAGTCCTAATCCAATAAGAGAGAACTTGTCTCAAAAAATAAGGTAGGGGGCTGGAGAGGTAGCTCAGGGGTTAAGCCTCCGCCTTGCAGGCGGAAGGTCCTGAGTTCGGATCCCAGATCCCACGTATAGACGCCAGGCGGAAGCGGGGGCGACCTGCGCTTCTGGTCCTGGTAGGGCGGAGCCTGTGAATCCCGGGGCAGAAGGAGGTGGAGGTGTCCATGGTGGTTCGCGAATTCGTCCGTGGTTCTACACATACACAGACGCACACACACACACAGAGACACACACGTGCACGCATATGCACACAGTTGAATAAATAATAATAATAAAAAAAAAAATAAGGTGGACGGCACCTAAGGAATGGCATCCAAGCTTGTCCTGCTGCCTCTAAACATGCATGCACTCCTTGTGTTCCTGTTTCCCCCACCTGGTCTATACACACACACGAATTCTTCTAAATTGTACCAAAATCTATAGGACCCAAGTAAAGATTGATCCCTTTTTTAAAAAGGGCAAAGGGTATGTCAGATCACATAAGTTGACATAGTATCTCAGATCAGGCACACCTTATATCCTATTACCTTCTCTACATTGCTGAACTACCAAGCAGTGTTAAACTATTGAATTAGCTTCCTTAAACTGCTAAAACCAAAAGCCCCCTTCCCTCTAAACTCTGAGAACTCTAAATTCAGAAACACCTTCCCACCTCAAAGACCTACCCCCTCTAAATTCTGCCAAAATAGGAAATTTACTTTGTCCTATGTGTTACTGTCTCAGCTTCCCCCACCCAACCTTCTACCCAGCTGTACTAGTGAATCATTTAAATGTAAGTGTAGCGTTTATGCGAACTTCAATATTCATCCAAAAGTGTACAGTCTCAGTTAGTAGGAGCTGGACATTTGGGAGACCATACTATAGGAGAAAAAAATGAAAGTTATGTATTTCCTAAGAATGAGTCAACATATTAATTTTAAATGTTTGCTATCAACTAACACTATATTAAATCATCTAATACTTTAAAAGAAGGAGCTCAAGTGTCGAATATTCAATGACTGAAAGATTCACTCTAAAATGTTTCAGAAAGGCTGGAGAAATGGTTCAGGGACAAAGACTCTGTCTGCCCCACAAGCAAAAGGTCCTGAGTTTGGATCCCAGGTGGAGGAAACAAGGTGGCCTGCACTTCCAGTCCTGGTGGGCAGAGCCTGGGAAATCCCAGTGGAAGCCAAAAAAAAGGAAGATGCAGTAAAGGTTGATTTCCAAAGTAACCACTGGAACTCCACAATGACATATAGTGTCTTCTCTCTCTCTCTCTCTCTCTCTCTCTCTCTCTCTCTCTCTCACACACACACACACACACACACACACACACACACACGATAGATAGATAGATAGATAGACAGACAGACAGACAGAAAGAATAGAAAATGCTTAAGAAAAAAATCTATTTCTACATAGTTCTGTAGTTTGTATTCTCAACATAGCAGACCAAGCTGTAATAAATACCTCGGCAAACACAGATAGACTTAACAGATGGAATCTGAGCTTTAAAATATGTTAAATGTCACTTTACCAAAATTACTCCTCCTTCATTCCAAGATGTGGAGGAAAGCTAAATCTGTACACAAGCAGACAAGCCCAGAAGTCAGTAGAGATCACCCTGAAGATTAAAACAATGGTCCTGACACCTCGTTTCACTTCACCACAGACTTCTCTAGTCCTTTAGTATTTTCTTCACCTTGATGAAGATTTTAATTGTAAACAGAAACTTTACAAAGAGCTCTCTCCCCCTCAGCAAAGCATGCCCAAGCATTCGTCTTATTTACCACAGTGTTCTTCCAGTTCTTTTCTCAATCTGATAAAACCTTTTCCACTTTCTATCCAGCATTTTATATCTGACTTGACTATATTTGTACTGTTGGCACTTTGAAGTCATCCTATTTCAGCAATTAAATACTGTTGGGCTTAATATCCTTCTTCCAATTGCCATTTCCTTAGGATAAAGAATATCCTCAAGTAATGAGAGTATTTTTATTATTTTTATGCATTTCACTATCTTGCCAAGATGCTTTTAAATGAACTGTACCATTCCATAGGACATGGCCTGCAATAGGCAACAGTGTACCAACACCCTAGTTTGAAACACTTCTGGCACTGGGTATATTGAGCATTTTTCTTTCCTTTTTTTTTTCTTTTTTTGCAATTTTATTGAACAATATTTTCATTGCTGGGTTTCAGAGCACTGAATTTAGTTAACACTTTTCTGGGGCCTTTTATTGTTTGGTGCCCGCCAACGTAAACTGCCTATTCAAGTCCTTTGGTGGGCATCCTAGAAGCTCTCAACAATCTTCATCAACTTGTCCCAGGAGTGTTACATATTTTCAATAAGAAGATTTCAAGTGGAAAAATCAAGAGTTAAGTCTATCATGGTTCAGTTGGTTAAATCTTCAGAAGTAAATTAAAACACCTTTACTTTTAACCAGAGCCTCTCTACATTACTGAATTCAGTCCACACTTCTTACCCATTAGTTCTTTCCAACGAAGCAAATTCAGTCACTTACTGCACGTAATAACAAAGAAGAAAATTCACTTACATAGAAATTTGGTCACAGACAATTCATATTTGAATGAAAAAAGGTACTAGGCTTCAAATTTCTTTATTAAAGTAGTATAATTCCAAAGTATTGCCAATAATAAAATGTTATCATTTCAAGCCAGAGAGATATTTCAGCAGGGAAAGGTTCTGTGTGCAAAACTGTACACCTGAGTTCAATGCCTAGATGGCCACATGCACATGATGGAAGGGAAGAATTAATCTCTGAAAGCTGTCCTCTGACCAGCACATGTGAGCTTGCTCTCACTCTCCTACCATCTCCCACTCAAATAAATGAATAAAATAGTTTTAAAATATTTTTAATGCATCACTTCAGAGTATATACTTAGCCAAAGAACTTAGAACAACATAACAAACTGATGGGAGTTACATTGTGTGCAGGGCATGACTATTAGAATGAGGCCAAATGTTCACATAAAACTATCCTTGAAAACTAAAAGCACAGGGGAAGGCCCCTGGTTTCTCCTACACAGGCAATGCTTGATCTCTTAGATGCAAGAAGAGACTTCTGCTTCTTCTACTGAATACTAAGAGAAATGACTCTGGCCTGTATTTAGGGGAATGTTGCATGATCAGTACAAATTATTTCTAAGCTTATATTTATAATTAAGTTAGTGAAAAATAAATGTATGTAATACAATTGTTAAAAACAAACTAAAAAGCACACTGATCATATACTGATAAAACACTCTTCTCAAAATATATTTGAATTAAAGCTCATTGCACATACATAATCTATCACTAGTTAGCCGTCTCACCAAGTATTAGGCATCTGTACTTCAGAAACTAAGGTGAAATCAACAAAGTATAGTAATGACACACTCGTTTTCATTTACAGATATGAGATTTCAAAAACTCTGGATAGATTGGAAGAACGGCTGATATCAGCACTTTAAACTTCTCAGAGATTACGCTATAAAGACAAGTGCCAACTGGACAAAGGAAGCCCCAAAATCTCGAGGAAGCATGCTCTTTGATTTGGAGATTTGCACAATACAGAAAGGAGCAGCACAGTACTTGCATACCAAGGACGTATAACAGAAATGCTGCCCAAAAAACAAAAGAATTCTACATCACATGACATTACATCAACCTCTTCTCAAGACACAAACTGGGCAGGCATGTGGAATGCAAGGTTACCAATTAGCTCAATTGTTCTAGAAGTTTACTACAAGAAGGTATATTGATCCTGGACATGACAACACTATAATATATATCATTTCATGTGTATACTTTCATAAGAGCCTCATGGGAACTGTCCTATCAACACCAGGAAGGAGAAAGAGCTCAAGAAGTTCCACATACCCCTGAGAGACTTATGAGAATGAATGTTGATGGGGAAAAAAAGGAAGATGCATCATCAATGGTATATCCACTGATCTATGTTACTTGTTGGAGAAAGAAGCAAGTCAGACATATGACGTCAAAGACATACTAGATGAAACACAGGGGGTCACACAACTGAAAAGACTTGAAAATAGGAGGGAGTCTGGCAGAGGAGATGAGGCGTCCTAAGGGGAAAAGGGAGAGAGATGATATTGGGGATTAAAGAGTAAGAATATCATAACTGCACTATATTCATGTATGCAACAATTCATGTATGCAAAAAGATTTTTAAAAAAGATGCTGCAAGGGACAACACAATGACATGTGAGTACAAAAAAGAGAAGAGGGGTAGAAAGATGGCTCAGAGGTTAAGACTCTGCCTCAAAAGCAGATCCCATTTCCCAGGTAAAAATGCCAAGCAGAAACAGCTGCAGCCTGCACTTCGGGCTCTGCTGGGCAGAAGCTGGGAAATCCCAGAGCAAAGCAAGAAAGAGGTAGAAGCGACCCAGGATGTGAACCAAGATAACTAGTTTCCCTTTGTCCTCCACAGAGACACACAGTGCTTGCTCACACACACACACACACACACACACACACACACACACACACACACTAAATAAATTAAATTAAATTAAAAGAGGAGAGCAAGGACTAAGGAGAAGGTTTCAGCAATGAGGTGCTTGCCTTGGGATCATGAGGACCAGAGTTGAATTCCAACAACCAGGTAACTCAGCAATGAGGGAAAAGTGTAGAGAGGAGAGGGTCTCTAGTACTTACTAGCCAGCCTAGCCAAATTCAGCAATAAACCTTGTCTCAAAAACTAGGGCTGGATCAGGGGTTAAGCCTCCGCCTTGCAGGCGAAGGTCCTGAGTTCGGATCCCAGATCCCACGTATAAACGCCGGGCGGAAGCGGGGGTGGCCTGCGCTTCTGGTCCTGGTAGGGCGGAGCCTGTGAATCCCGGGGCAGAAGGAGGTGGAGGCGTCCATGGTGGTTCCCGAATTCGTCCGTGGTTCTACACATACACAGACACACACACACACAGACATACACACATGCGCGCGCACATACACACGCACATGCACATGCGCACAGTTGAATAAATAATAATAATAAAAAAAATTTAAAAAAAAAAAAAAAAAAAAAAAAAAAAACTAGGGCTGGAGAGGTGGCTCAGGGGTTAAGCCTCTGCCTTGCAGGCAGAAGGTCCTGAGTTCTGATCCTAGGCCCATGTATGGACGCCAGGCAGAAGGGGGGGATGACCTGCGTTTCTGGTCCTGGTAGGGCGGAGCCTGTGAATCCCGGGGCAGAGTAAACAAGGAGGTGGAAGCGTCCATGTGGTTCCCAAATTTGTCCGTGGTTCTACACACACACGCACATATGCATACATGCACAATTGAATAAATAATAAATTTTTAAAAATTAAAAAAAAAAAACTAAAATGGAGAGTGACTGAGGAAGATACCTGACATGGACATGTGGCCTCTGGTCTATACACACACACACACACACACACACACACACGCACGCACGCACGCACGCACACACCCGCACACGCATACACACATACGCAATGAGCGATGTCATAGTTAAGCACAGGTGTCAACTTGACTGTTGAGGGTTTGAGCTCTGGGCACAGTTGTAGAGAGTTAATGGTTGAGTTAAGCCCAGAGCAAACCTGAAGGAGATTGTCTAGCTGCCGGGGAAGACCCAACCCATGGTGGGTGGGATTAGGCCCTGGATAAATCAGAGAGAGCTGGTTGAGAGAACTGGCATCTTCTGTTCACTTGGCCAGACATGCTGGTCTGACAAGTAAGGATTGTCCATCTCTCAGCCATTATGCGGTGATGGTGTGGCCAGTTCCCTCGGTCCTGGTGTTGATGTGTGCTCTCCCTTCAAGCTGGACTGAGAACTGTAACCAGACTGTTGTAAGGAAATAAACTCTTTGTTCCCTTAATTTGTTTGATGGTCATTTATCAGCAACCATGCAGACTGACTGCAACAAAGGGAGAGAAAGGAAAAAAAATCAGAAAAAGAAAAAAGAAAGAGTACTCATTCCTAACAATTATTAGAAAAGAAATTGATCAATCAAGAAGACAAATGCTCTGGAAAAAAGAAAAATGAAATTTCAGAGCTAGCAATAAATATCAAGACACAGGATAAACACCTCGTGAACCATGTGATCTCTATGGGAGTAATTTTGAGACATCAAAAAACGCATAAATTACACACCAATTAGAAATATTGTGTTTGTGGCACAGGAGACACAACAATAAATAATACAAAGAAAAGCTAGCATTATTCAAAACAAGTAACCTGATTGGGGAGCTTGGCTTTAAATAACACATCTGAGACGCAGAGGGCAGGCCCATGTCTAAGAAGGGAACAAAAAGGTAGTAGGATCCACAAAACACTGTCAGGAAATAAATCCCAGAATCAATGAAGCTGGAAGGACATTTGGAGAAAGGATGCTACAGTGTGTATAAATGTTGTGACTATGAACAGATTATTTTCTTTTGTCTATTAAAACATAAACTCTTTACTTTTGAATTTGTAGGTGTGAATGTGTGGGTGTTTATGCCTATGGAGATCCAAGGGTGACTTCAGGAATCATTCTGGATTGCTCTACTTCCTTATTGCTTTGCTCTGAGGTTTCCCAGGCTCCATCCTCCAGTTTGGGAAGTTCAGCCTGGTGTTTTTATGTAGGATCTGAGATCCAAACAAAGACTTAAACCCTAAGCCATCCCGCCAGCCCCACAACATAGACTCACTCTTTAAACTAGAGGAATCTCTCCTCTAAAAAACTCTGCCATGATCAGAAAATAAGAAGCCCCCACACACACACACACAAATTATAGGAAGCTTCCCAGCATTCTGGATCACTTGTCATTTCAACTTTGAGGCCATGCCAAGCCACACACTGAACCTAGGAGGGGTACAAGTCTCCATATGCCAGCAGCCCTGTGCCCAGTGCTACAAGCCCCTGCACTCCACCTGTCCTGCAGAAAGACTACTCCAAATCAGTCTCAAATGCCCATTTCTGGGTATGGTATGTGACTTATCATCAATGTAAGAGTTAAGACAGCTTTGCTGTGTCAGAGGAGTGGGGGAGAAAACAGAAGAGAAGATGCATGTGTCTCTTGCCGCACTGTGTCCCCCTCTGCCAACCCTGCACAGACATCTCATACTGCACAGGGGGTGGTTGATAAGAACATCTCCCTTTGTCACTTGCAGGAACACAGGAGCAGACACACTAAATACTGGTTTAATGTGAGGGTCAAAGGCAGGAGGCACAGGTCCATGCTGTCACCCACAACACTCTAAGGTTCCCTTAACCTTTTAGCCAACCTGGGACTTGGTGCTCAACAAGAGAGTAATTTCAAGACTAGTCAGCATGAAGCAGAATTTTAATTTAACAAAGGTATTTTAATATAGGCTCAAGATTAGGCAGTTTTAAAGCAGCTATGCTGGGACGATCTCTGAAGGTCTTGGAAGGCCATCCCAGGGCTGGGATTAACCCTGAAGAAATACACCCTTCACCAACTCCCCCATCTATTTTACAGATAAGCCATACAATGAGGTAGGCACAAGATCAATTGTGTTGGGCCCCAATATGAACAGACCAATGAGATGTAAAGGACCAAAAACTCCAATAAGTTTTGCAGAAACTAGCTAACCGATGAGAAGAAACCACTTTTCCTGGGCCTTACTAACGGTATAAATATTCCAAACCCTGGCAGCCATCTTTGGCCCCTTGCTCCTCATGGAAATCTAAGTCTGGAATCCGTTGAGTTCTTTTCCAGCTCCTTGCCCCTCATGGATTCCATGCCCAGGGTCCATGGGTTCTCCAGGGCTCTCTTGCCCCTCAAGGATTAACATCTGTGGTTTCCATTCTTTCTCTCCTCTAATAATCTATGTGTTCTGGCTTCAATTCAATGCCCGAACACAAGAACTTGGACACATACAGACCCCAGAGGAACCCCCTAACAAAGAGAAGTGCTCAAAGGTAAGACACAATTAATGACCATCTACATAATAAAGCAACTATGAAGATATCTCCAGCTTCTAAATTTTCCAACAGGGCCCACCCTATACACCTGGCCTGTTAAGGGAGCTGCATTGTGAGCTGACCCATGTAAAGAGATGGGAGAGGCTCAAGTGACACTTCCGTAGCAGGAGAAGCATGGAATTCAGAGTGAAATTTTATCCAGCTCTTCTTTGTGCACTTATAGTGATGGTCCACCTTAACCATAACCATAGACTGCAAATCCCTTGCTGTTTTCCAGACCTCAGTCTTCTCTGTTCCCTTCTGAATGTTGTGCATGGGTTAATGATGACATAATGCCTGAGTAGGACCTGAAACCAACTGGTACCCTTTGTCCTTCCCAAGCACAATGCTTTCTTCCTTCATCCCGGACGATACTGCACTGCACATCTTTGTGTAACCCTCCCATCAAAAAAATGTAGCTGCACAGTAGCTACATTTGTTTAGTTGATTGGATTTTTTTTTCTTTTGGGGGTGTGGAGTGTGTAAGGGAGAGATAGACACAGCATCTCTTATAGCCCAGACTAGCTTCAAACTCTATATGAAACTGTAGTTGACCTTGAACTTCTGATCTTCCTGCCTCTACCTCCAGAGTGATAGGATTACAGGCATGAGCAATCTGGTTCGTGCAGTGCTAGAGATTGAATCCAGAAACTTCAAATGCACTAGGTGAGCACTAAACCAATGGAGTAACATCAGCCTGTAACTGTATCTTTTCTATAAATGGTTTTGAAGTTGGTGAGATGAAAACTAAAAAGCATTACTCTGCCCTTTACAAAAATAACCTTGGAAACCATCAAAATTATCCTGTTTTCTCTCAAACCTGTATGCATTCCAACAACAGAGCAGCAGAAACAAGTTTTCAATACTTTATATTTATGTCAATATTTATTTACTTGAGAGAGAGAGACAGAAAGCAAGAGAGGGCAGGCCATAACAACACACAGGTGGAGGACAAACAACTTTTCGGGAGCCAGTTCTCTCCTGCCATTTGGAGTTCCAGGGATCAAACTTTAGGTTGCCAGTTTTACAAGCATCTTAACCACTGGGCTATATATTCAGCACTTCAGGGGCAATTTTTGAGGCATTTTAAGAGTATCCTCCATTAAGCCTGGGTTCTGGTTTGCACAGGCCCAGGAATTCAATTTAAGCACTCTAAAAATACTTTTGGAATGACACACAATATAAAGCAAGAATTGGCATAATAAGAGGCATAAGCACTTCCCTTACACATTAATAAACTTTGGCCTGCAGTATTCTCAGAGACAAACATCTCGTTATTAGATCCTGTAATCAGAAAGGTGACACATACACACTCCAATGCAGAGTAATCGCTCAGAGGTCACTGGGAAGCACAATGGGAGGAAATCCGCTATGAAAAGCCTTCTGGGAGTCGTTAATCAGATTGCTAGGAAGGAGCAACTTGTGCTTTGGTCTCAAGCCTGCTTTATCCTCAGGGACAACAGATCACCCCTTCCCGTCTCTTTCCTGTTTCTACAGAAGGTGCACCTTTTAAAAAACAGAGAGCTTCAATCCCAAAATGCTGTTGTTTTCTTGTTCTGTTCTGTGGATGAAATGAGACTTCCAAACAATGATCAGTTCAAAGTTGAAATATAATCCAGTGCAATAAGGAAGTGCAGAAACACCACTCACAATGCGCACATGAAAAGGAGCTGAACCTCAGCACTCAGGCTAAATCCCAAGATACTATTTCACACAACTATAACAGGAAACATAAAAGCACTTGGGGTTTCCTAGACTGGGGGGTGCACTGCACTGACTCTGTACTTGCCCAAAACATGAGCAGGAGCACAAACTCACACTCCACACTGCTCAGTTCAAATGGAAGTTTAGTTCTTTGAAGAAAAGGGGGAGGGGGACTGTCCCAACTGCCCACCTGAGCCCACCAATTTGCACACAAATTAAGGGCAGACAACATGATGATGTCCCTCTACCTCACCGGAAGATGCCCTTTCTAAGTGATAGACATCCCTGCAGGAGGCAGCTATGGGATTCACTTATCCCTCTGACCCAGGCCTGCTCTTTGGTTGAACTAGAGACTCAGGGAGATAGATCCGTATTTCCTGTCTGCTCTAGTCACTTCCCTTTCTTTGTTTATTGGTTTCCACATATATGGAGCAAAATGAAGAGCTCTGCCATATTTCAGTACTCCTGTGTGTGTGTTTGTGTGTGTGTGTGTATTGTGTCTTAATAACTCATGCCTGGACCATGGAAGTAGCTCAGTTAGTAAAGGGCTTATCTAACATGCACAAAATCCTGGATTCGTTCCCAGCACTGGAAAAATGCAAGCATGCTGACATGTTGGCTGGCACCTATAATCTAAGTCAGTCTAAATTCCATGAAGCTGTCTTTAAAAAAAAAAAAAAAAAAAAAAAAGGAATGCTTGATTTAAAGGAAAACAGCAAAGGAACAGTGGTAAAGAACCACCAGAGTAATTTAACAATTTCAAGAAAAATTTTGGCCCTGACCAGGAATCAGAATTCCACCTGAAACATTTGAGGACACTGTGTGATAGAACACTTACAATTGAACCACAAGTTCCAACCAGCAACTGCATACAACCATAGAAGAGATTTGGAAGTCTTTAGACAAAGAGGTTGTAGAAAAAGGTTGTATATGTAATTGATGGAATTTTCCTTCACACTCTTTAAGTTCCAAAGGGCAGGGCCTACATCTGGCAGCTGAGGGAAAACTATGACATAGCTGCTGCTATAATTTTTAGGTGTTTCTAACTTGCAAGACCAGATGCACACTGACCCCAGTGTATTTCATTTTTGTATTTGTTTGTTTGTTTTTTTCCTTCCGATATCATCCTAATTGTCCTCTTGACCCAACTTCTGGTATCACAGCAAAAAAAAAAAAAAAAAAAAAAAAAATGGCATAAATTTTAAACACACTTTTGATTGAGCAGCACAAGAAGAGTCTCACATGTGTACTTGATTCCTTAAAAGCTTTGAGAGCTTATGATAGTACTGCTGCAGCCAGGAGCACACTGCAATGAGATTTACACCAGACCTACACAATGGCTGACATCAACATTCTCCCATGAACGAAGGAAGATATCCTCAGGAGAAACAAATACACTCAATAGGAATCCAGTCAGGATATCTCAGGAGAAACAATTACATTCAGTAATTGCTAGGGGGCAGGTGCTGAACAAGTGAAGGGGATCTTTCCCACCTGTGGGTTTACCCACTGAAGGGCCACTTATACTACTACAGAAGCCTGGTGCCTTACTAGTTCAGACGCCTCCAAGGGAGCCATGTGGTCCACACATGCAGACAGACACAAGGGCAGGAAGGACAAGGATGGTTTAGTGAAGGGAAAATAGAATGGGAGGAGAGATGGGACAGGAGGGGAAGGGGACATGAATAGAAACTCATTTTGTTTGAATATAAAAAGAGTCTTAATAAAAAAAAAAGTACAAAGGTAAAAAAGAGAAAAAAGTTTTGAGAAATGAGGTGAAACTCATCCTTCTCCACTGGGAACCAGGCATGCAGCAAAGTTTTAGAAAGGTGCCCCATGGGATTTGATGAAGAAACTAATCACCAGGGGAGGGAATCAAAGGACCAACTGAGATATACAGGAAAATCTTCAATAGGGCATGTTCCCTCTTTCCTACTCTCCAAGTGTCACAATCAGCCCCTAACATGTTCTTTAAAAATCAATTCAACCTTCGCAACTGCTTTGAACTCCCTTATATTGCTCAGAATAACCTTGAGTTTGTGATCCTTATGCTCTCACATCTCAGTTCAGGGTTACAGGAATGTACCCACATCCATCTCTGTTGTTTGAAACAGATCAGGTTTTCACCTCTGGCAACCAAGCTGGTTGGCCCAGAAGCCTCCAGAGATCCTTCTGTCTCCACCGTCCATCGCTGTAGACACACTTTGGATTCCAGGGATTCAAACTCCTCATGTTTCCATGGCAAGTACTTTACCCATTGAGTCACCTCTCCAACTTTCAAATAAACTTTTTTTTAAGTCATTTTCTCCTTTCCTTTTTCCATTTCTTCATTTTTTTCAAACCTGATGGACTTGGGGTAAAGTTAGTTTTAAGCTTTCCTAGACTGTGAAGAGAAAACATAACTGCCTTTTAGCACAAAACTTAGATACTTTGACAAAGTGACATACTTATCCCTACTTTCACTTTGCAATGTTCTCTTTAAAAAGTGACCGTCAAGGACTGAGGTAAAGATCTGTGAAAAAGTGTTCATCTGACAATCACAAGGTCCTGGGTTCAATTTCAGAGGTGGAGGGAGAGTGTCATAAAAATCAAGCCAGTTTAAGAAATCCAATCAACATCTAAGAGTCTTTCTTGCCTTGGAACTTCTAAAAGCAAAGTGAATATTGGAATTTGCTCAAATTACTTTACAGGAATAATTACATAATTTCCTGGGAGAAAGATCCTCAGTGTTACAAAAGAGAGGGGATAAGACAAGGTGACGTGACAGAAAAGTGACAGAAACATACGCATACACACACAAAAACACTGTCAAAGAATAAAAAAATCCAAACAAATTCTATGAAAAATTTACATAGTCATGAAGCATTGAATTATATAGGCAATTCAGCAGGCTAATTTTATGTGAAAAAAATGCCTATAATCATAAGGCACATAGACAAACTGTAAAATGCAGTTCTATTCTTTTAATTTAGTATCCTTTTTTTGCCTAATCATACAAGCTCAGTTTCTCCCTCCTTTTCCTCCCCCTTCCCTTCCTTCTTGTCCCCCATAGCACTCTCCCCCCCCCTTCCCTCTTCCCTTTCACTTCCCCTCATTCCCGCTCTCCTTGAGCCTCCTGCTTCTCCCTCCCATCCCCCCCAGCGCATCCATTTATGTGGGCACCAAATCTCCCTCTGATTCATGTACACTAATGAGGATTCAGGACTCAGTGGCATAGCCCAGGGCCCTTTCTTGGGCTGCCCACTAGCATGGGAACTCTATTATGACTGTTTAACCCCCTTGCCTGCAACCTTCTCCACTGTGACCCTTGCTAGACTTTGGAGGATGGTTGACATGTCAGCCATTGTGCAAGTCAGGCAAAGTCCAATCACATTGTGGAGATATCCTGGCTGCTGCAGCCCTGACTTGTATGGAGTATCTTGCATTTTCAGGCTCTTACAGTCTTACCTAAAATCCAGTTCTCATGAACAGTATTAAGCATGTATGGATGCAAATCAAAGATTATCAAAGGTATACTCTTCATATGCAACAGGAGAAATACAATACACCCAAAAGAAAAAGATAGCTTGCTATTCCAATGGCAGACTTCCCATGACAAACTACTGATCCGATCAACAGATAAGGTTTCATGCCTCGGCAAGTCTTTCCAAGTGGTTTTAAGAAGAGGTAAAAGCTTCTAAGTAGCTGAATGAATCACAGCACAAAGATGATCAGCACATTCATAACTCACTAAAGAGAGAAGAAATCTTGAAGACCAAAAAGGTAAATGAAACAGCTTAACCTGGAGAAAACTTTTACACGAATCAGAGGAAGAATTGAGGGAAAATAGAATTTGCTCAATTTGTCTCGTGAACTTGATGAAAAAAAGCACACTAAACCAAGTCACTTTTAAAGGTAAACTTATTAAATTAACAAATGATTTTCAATGGAAACAATAAAAGCCTGAAGAGCTTGAAGAGACATCAGTGGTAAAGTGTTTAACATGTACAGGATGCAGGATTCTAACCCTAGTACCCTACAAAGACACATAAACATACAAACCCCATGTCTACAAAAACAAACATATATGTATACATACATAAAGACCAAAAAGAAACAGTTCTTTTAAGTTTTAGATAACTGAGTGGTAAGATTATGAATCTTTTAACCTCATCATCTTTAAAATCACCTGTCCTGGGGGTAGGGAGAGGGCTCAATAAATAAAGCAATTAACACACAGGCATGAAGACTAGAGTTCAGATCCACAGAACCAAAAAAAAAGCCACACAAGTGTGACAGACACCTGTAATCTCAGCACTTGGAAAGCAAAAACTAGAGAATCCCAGAGAAGCTAACTAGCTACACTAGCCAATCAGTGAGCTTTGGATACAACTGAGAGACCCTGCCTCAATAAATGAAATGAGAGCAATTGAGGAAGACACCCTTTGTCAACTTCAAGTTTCCAACACACATATACACATATACACATAACACCTGCACATACATGTGTCCGCACTCATGTGAGCATACATACACAGATGTAGTCATACCACACACATATTTACATGTCAAAAAACTAAAAATTAAAAATAATTAAGATGAATAAAAAATATTTCCAAACATATAATACATATTTGTGTTATACACAATTAATACTAAACACTCATTTTCACCAAAAGTGTTCATGTGCTCCATACCACTGTCTGTGGCAGAATCGTGGACTCTAAGGTAATGAGTCAGAAACAGGATGCTCGCAATGAAGACAGTTTGCAAGAACATCCTCTAAAATATGGTGCAGTGTTAGGCTAAAACAAAACCTGTCAGTCCTGTTTAATCACTGATTAATCTGGAATTGCCTCATTTATTAAAGACTCCTGTGCTTGCACAGGCAACAGAAACACTCTGAAGCCTGAACCAGATGCATATGAGTGGTTTCTATGCTCAATGGAATTGCTTGTGGCACGCTCATTCAAAAGACAAAGTCCAATAAAACAAATTTGAAGAGTGTATTTGTTTAAATAAAACACTGCTTCCACATTGTCTTCCACTTCTCTGCCAGCACTAATTTACCCATCAGTAAGGTCCCCAAGGAGGCAAGCAGAGTAATGATGCTGCTACATAAACAAGAGAAGATGCTGAAAGCATTCCAATGGCAACAGCACAGACACAGAGAGAGAGGACAGCACACAGAAACATCTGCCTCCCCCAGGGCTGGCAAGCTCTCCAGAGTTCTGGTCTCAGTACATCACTCTTGGAACACTCATTTCTGCCTCTCAGATCTGCTGAAGAACCAGCATTTGCACAATGCAGTGACTGAAAGCAAAAGAATTAAGAGTGGGTTGCAGGAGAGTATATATTCTTACAGCTGTGTTAGTGAGAAAGGTAGAGAAAGGTGGAAAGTTGTATCACAAAATTTTACATAATAGCTTTCTGCCCCAGATCCCCGGACTCAGCTAAACACCTGCTCCTCAGGTAAGACCCCTAGACCACGACCCAAGCCCCAGATCACCTGTACACCACATTAGTAGCCAATCTGCCTTTCTGCTTTGAGGGAAGGCCCCTAGGCCACACCCCAGACCCCAGGTCATCTTTGCACCTAACTAGTCACTTTGCCTTTCTGTCCCAGACCCCAGACCCAGACAGACTCCCTGCTCCTCAGGTAAGGCCCCAAGACCATGCCCAGGTCATCTGCTTAGTAGTCAGTCTGTCTTTCTACTCCTAGGGAGGATGAATGATATGCAAGATACTCCATATAAATTAGGGCTGCAGTAGCCAGAACTGGACTTTGCCTGACCTGCACAATGGCTGACACGTCAACGACCCCCCCCAAAGTATAGCATGGATCACAGGGGAGAAGGCTCCAGGCAGTAGGATCTTAAAGGCAAGGGACAAAATGGTCATAATAGAGTTCCCATACTAAAGGGGAGCCCAAGAAAAGGCTCTGGGCTATGTCACTGAGTTCTGAACCCTCACTAGGATGGAGGACTCAGAGGGAGATTTGGCATTCACACAAAAGGATGCTCCAGAGGATGGAAGGGAGGAAGGAGGAGGCACTGGGAGAGGAGGGGGAGGGAGGGAGGGAGGTGAAAGGAAGGGGGGAAGGGAGGAGAGTACAATGGGGATGACTGGAGAGGGAAGGGGGAAGGGAGAGGACAGGTACCTATTGAGCTTGTATGATCAGGAAAAAATAAAATGTAGGAAAAAAAATAAACAAAAAAATTACATAAATATTCCAACAAATTCTCAATATCTCAGTATGAGATTTATTAAATATGTTTTTAACCCATGGAGTTCTACAAGAGAAATCAACTGTTACTTGAAAGACACTTGAAAGTCTAGTCTAACTAAGAGAATACAAAGCTTCAAAATGCTGCCCCCAATGACACAGAAACAACTTATCTTTTCTGCTTTTAAAACTTTTGTTGTATGACTTTTCTTTAAGAGACATAACAAACATGTTCACCCCAAACAGGGCACCAATGACAGACCAAAGTCTAGCTTGGTGAACCAGCAAGCTGATGGGAGTTACTTAGAAGCAGGAGTAAAGAGTTATCTGCAAGAGGTATATAGGCAACAAAAAGGCATTTGAATCACTGAAAAAAAAAAAAAAAAAAATCAACCCCTGCACAGGCAATGACTCAGCAAACCTGTATCACTGGAGTTCCCTGAACAACTTGCAGGCAGCTCTAATGAAAAAACCTTTCCTCTCCCCAGCAATTCCTTAGTGCTTACATGACCATGAGAAGTCTTGTGAATCTAACTTTCTGGACTTCTTTAGTTTTCTAAGTCTGGTAAGTTCCCTTAGTTTACTAAGTTTTATGAGCCTCCAGCCTCCCTCCGTAAATGTAGTGAAAATAGCTGTTACTTGGCAACGACTATTCCAGATTTCTCTTGGGAAGCCCAATAGGAGCTGCAACTTTAGTAAGTGTAAGTGTGCTCACCTATCCTGCAATGCCTGACACAAAATGTGAGGCTCCCGTGGTGACATTAGAGAGTCCAGACTTATGTCAATTCTTAAAATGGAAATAAATAAAAGTGTAGTTCACTGATAGTAGCTAGCATGCATGAAAATTCTGGGTTCAATTTTCAACACCATAAAATGAATGAATATGTGAATTAACAATTCTAACAGCCAGTTCAAGCAAATATTTCTTTCAGGAATACAACAGCACATGCCCTCCCATGATCAACATGACACCAACTCCAGGATGCAGAGTATAGCTCCGTGAAAGCACACATCCTCAGGTTCATTCAGGCTTAATTACAAAACATGAAACAAAAACTTCGGACTCCTCAAAGGTGGAGGCGTATTCCTTAATCACCACCTACCTTAATCATGAGCTCTGCAGTTCTCAAGCACTTTGTTTCTGCAGGAAAGATGCCTTTTATCGTCTTTCATCGCCTTTAAGGGTAAGCCCACCCAGCTGGAGCTTGGTGTCCATCCCAAACTTCGCAGTGACATGTGGACACCATCAATATAGCAAGCTGGGACACACAGCTAAGAAACAATAAGAGCCGCAGAACTCTGAAGATGCTTCAGGAGATTGTCTACAAGGGTAAGCACTCATACCACACAGGGAAAGGGAGCACTTACATCATAGGGGGGAGATGGAAGGAAAGAAAGAAAGAGAAGGAGGAAGAGGAGGAGTCGGAGGAGAAGGTGGAGATGGAGGAAGAAAAGCAGCAGGAGGAGGAGGAGAAAGAGAAAGAGAAAAAGAGAGAGAGAGAAAGGGAAGGAGGGAAGGAGGGAAAAAGGAGAAATGAAAACTAGGGAAGGATATGGGGGGGACGGAACAAAAAGGCACAAACTGGACCTATAGCACAACTCTGGTAAATGGTTTATGATATAAATATTCCTAGTGTTGCCAGTGCACTTCCATCACATCCAATAAGGCAGATTAGTGCCGGATTTCTACCAAGGCAACAATGTTACATCACTCACTCTCTATATTCTGCTCACCACCGGATTTAGGAAATCACTGTCTCCATCTGTGCATGAACTGGGACACTGTAGTTATTTACATCACAGGACATTCCCCTAAAGGAGTCTTGAGGGTATGAACCACTTTGAACCTCTTGGAGGAAAAAGTCACATAAATCTAAGGTGTTATTAACATTATCTCTCTCTAGCATGAAGCCTGGGAAAGCTGTCAGACTGTTGGGCTTATGAAGTATGAACACAAACTATCTCTTAGGTTGGTTACCTTCAAATGTTCAGGATATATACTTTACTATCTCGCCCAGATCAAGACAAGGACAAGTTTGAAACATAACATAAAACAATTAAAAGGATGTTTGATGTTATATGCAGTGCAGGCATGCACATAGACATATGCACACATGCCTAAGGCAAAGTACAAATAGTCATGAGTTGCTTGGCAACCTTAACACTGAGGCATGGTAGGTGCCCCATGCCCTTGCATCCAAGCAGTCCTAGTGGCTGACACCATAAATACACAAACACTGTTGCTGTGCTGGCCTTTTTGCCAGAAAATTGCAGTATCCTCATCTTGACCTAGGAGTCTCTCCTAATATCCTAAGCCAAAGTCTCATATGTTTAACAGGGCTGGGACCTGCACACTGAGCCACCACACAGATGCTCTGACAATGCCTGTCAATCAAGACCTAAGCATTGTGCCATCTTAAGACTCTTCAGAACAGGATAATGTGGAAGAAAATAACAGCCCAGGTAAACTGGGGCTAAATTCCTAGTCCCCCAAGTCTTGATATCTGATTAAACACATATTGATTTACTCATTAACTTGTAGGCAGTCTGTTATACAACAATACATAAACATGTATTTTTATTAGTCAATATATTCTCAGCTGCTACTTCAAACTATTTTTCTTAGGGGCTGGTAAGATAGCAGGTAAGGTACCTACATGCAAATCTGGAGACAAGATCAATCCCTGAGACCTACATGGTGGAAAGCAGGAATCTCTCTCTCTCTCTCTCTCTCTATCCCCCTCTCCCTCTCTCCCTGTCTCTCTCTCTCTCTCTTTCTTTCTCTCTGTCTCTCTCTCTCACTGTTAATAAATAATTAAAAAACCTTTAAAATATAAAAAAATTCTCACATGTTTTCAGACCTACTATAGGCTTAATTTCTATCAGATCTATAAAATTCAGTACTAGTATATTATAGCAGCAGTACATCTGAAGACAATATATTTATTATTTTATTCAAAGAACTGCGTTTTGAATGCTCCACTGGCAAATCATGCCCTGTTGTAACCACCTTTCCACAGTTAGGGCAACAAACAAGCTCAGAACTGGTCCTCAGCTTTCTAAGTACACACACTGTGAGGAGCCATGTAAGGAAGGAACATACTGCAGGTATGAGGGAAAGGAGGGTCAAAGTGGTAATCACAAGCCCAGTCTACCAGTGTAAGCTGTCTAAATGATGCTGGCAACCACTCTCTGTCCTCATCATCTTTCAGTGACTTACAAAATATACAAAGATTTGAGAATAGCCATGTTGACAAGAAAGAAATGGTAGTGTTATGCTAAAGACAGAGAAAATTCAATCAGAAGGTGAATCTGACCCAGAGTCAGGTTTACAGGAACTTGGTCCTCAAGAAGTTATGTCTAAAAGTATGTAAATAGAATCTGCTAATGGCTGGTAGAAGGGTATCTTCAGATTTTTCTGTAATTGCACAGAGAAGCATATCCACAAACACACATGAAAAGAAGTCTAGCAAGAGAGATACCAGTCCACTACTCTGGAACCTTCTCACCAGCTTCACTGAAAACAATTTTAATTGCCCTATTACTGTAAATCATAAACATCCAGAGTAGTCAATGAGAGTTGCCATATAACTCATGGCTTACTCTACCTGGCCTTTCACTGCACACCTTTGTTCTTCTTGTTCTTACCCCCAACTAATTTTTTTAAGTGACTTTTCTTAACTCCTTGACCCAGTTCTACTTAGAAGAGGGGTTACTAAACCTATACTAGACATCATATGAGTTCATAGCTAGGGGCTAGGTAGATGAGTCAGTGGGCAAAATGCACAAATATGAACAACTGAGGTCAGACCCCCCCACCCCAACATTCACATTAAAAAGCCAGGTATAGTGGCACATGTCTATAACCCCAACATTGGTAGGGTAAAGACAGAAGGAACCTTGCAGCTCACTGGCCAGTCACCAGGGCCAAACTGCTGAGCTCCAGGTTCAGTGAGAGAGACTGTTTCAAAAAATTAAGGTTAAGGGGGCTGGAGAGGTGACTCAGGGGTTAAGCCTCTACATTGCAGGCAGAAGGTCCTGAGTTCAGATCCTAGACCCCACGTATAGACGCCAGGCGGAAGCGGAGGTAGCCTGCGTTTCTGGTCCTGGTAGGGCGGAGCCTGTGAATCCCGGGGCAGAGTAAACAAGGAGGAGGTAGAGGCGGTCCATGGTGGTTCCCGAATTCGTCCGTGGTTCTACACACGCATGCATATACATACACACACGCGCACACAATTGAATAAAATAATTTTTTAAAAATTAAGGTTAAGAAGCAATAGGGGGAATGCCCAGCATTTGAGCTTTGGTCTCCATTCTCACACACATACACACACACTCATGTGTGCACATACACACACACACACGCATACTCAAAAGAGTTCATGACACTGACTGTCAATTGTTCCCACAAATAAAACTCAACAAAATTAGCAGGTAGGAGAACACAGTGACTTAGAAAGTCAGACAGGAAAATGAACTGCAGTCACCATCACAGCAACGAATCTTAAGAACCCTGACTGACACTCACATTGTGCTCTGGACATTCAGTGCCTAGCCAAAAACAGTTGTTCATAAACTATGAGATTCAATTACCTGAGAAATCTATGGGCCACACAGACCAGTCACTCTTCATCCTGTTCTGCAGAACAGTCAGAGTTCTGCAGAAATGTCAGCACCCAGTCCTGGCCATATAGGACTAAGTCTCCCTTACTACGGGATAGCAGTGGACAGTGGTTGTTAAAACTCTCTCAGTTGTTTTTCCATTGCAGCAAAGGTTAAATTCTGGCTGCCCTGGCCCAACCATGGATCTACATAACACAGACTGACACCTGACACAAAGAATCTGAGGTCAGGCCCCAGATCCTATATAACTAACAAGTTCCCAAGAGATGCTAATTCTGCTGGCCAGTGGACATAGGTAAGTAACCAGATGCTTTGACATCTGACCAAAAATCTTAATCAGCTTGAATGATGAATTGCTGCCCAGAATCCATAAGCCATTTAAGCAAACCCAAGCCAGAACAGAAACTACTCCTGTGGAACTGCAAACCTGCAGTGCAAGTTCAAATCCTATGTGGAGATGCACAAATAGGCTCTGCAGGCAAAGGGCTGTGCTTAGGAGGGCCAAGGTGTGCTGTACCTGTCCTTTAGTCCAAGCTTCCTCACTAATCAACTCAGTGCCCTCATTCAGTTCACTATACAGATTAAAATCAACATATGGAAAGCATTCAGCTACAACAACATGCATCAGAATTATCACTGTTCATTTCCTGACTTCAGCTTCTCTGAGGTTTCCTCCCACATCTCTGAAATGCCTTCTTAGTAAACAGAATCACTATGAAAGACACTTTTCCTATAGGAAATTGTCCCTAAGACAATAGGCAAATAACCATGCCTTGATACAGTATTCTGGTGCATTCCATCATGGAGCCCGACTTGAACAAGCTTCATGGCATCAAGAACAAAGACTAAGTAGTTATGTCAACTCCCTGAACCCATGAGGAAAGCAGCTTCCCTTCTCACGGGTTAAAAAAAAAAAAAAAAATTTACACTTATCAGAGTAGATTACAGTCTGTCTGAAATTCTCCTATCTCACTTCAGTTCTTCTTTGTTATTTCTTGGCTTTGGTTTTTTAAGACAGGGTCTCAGGCAGCCCAGCTGCCTTGAACCCACTATACAGGCATAGCTGGCCTTGAACTTGCAGGAATTCTCCTGCCTCAGTCTGCCAAATTATGGGATTGTAGATGTGCATAACCACACCTAGTTTCCACATTTCCCTATTAAATATTTGAGTATCCTGGAAAGTTTTTGAAAGTCCTGTTCATCACTTTCATTAGCAAGGCACAAAAATAAAGAGAAAGTTAGTTGTGAAATCACCAGAAATACATAAATCCTGACCTGTGCTGTTTCCTTTTTATGTCCATAAAAGCTAAAGCTTTGAATTTCAACAGCACACTTGTGAAAACATGTTTATAAACAAATTCTGGATGGGATGAGAGTGAAAATAGGAATGCTGCTCCACCAGAGAAGCTTAACGATTCTAAACGCTACTTAGCCATGTCCCTAATACAAATGGGGACATGAGGAAGCACTACTCTAATTAACAAAAACAAATACTTTGGTCTAAAAACCAGTGTGCCAATGATTTTTCAGGTCTAGCCCACCAACACTATCTAACCCACCCAAAACCTACCAAGGCATTGCGATACCATTCCCTAGTTTTCTTATGATATATATAGGTCAAGTTTTGAGTGAAATCAGTAAGTGTTGGCAATAGTGCCCTTTACTGAACTATTAAAAGTTGTGTCAGTCTGTCAGCCCTTGCAGCAACTAGCCCCAGTAAAAACCTTGCAGCCCGAAATCATTCTCTAAAGTCCAGGGAAGAGTAAAGAAAAGTAGTATACACGTGAGCTATAAGGACTATATAATAAAGAATTAGATAAGTCACAAAAATGTCTCTTTTTCTCTTTGATTTTACAGCACAGATGAGCTGAATCTGAGTTGCCAGTTATGAAACATGAAAGGCAAGCTGGTAAGAAGGTTTAGCAGGTAAAGAAAAGTGCTTGACTAGAAGCTTGTACATGCCAAAATATGTCCTCTAACCTTCACATACACATGGTGGTATGCACAAGGTCAGAGACACACAAAATAAAATTCTTTTTTAGATACTAAAAGTGTTCATAGCCCTTGTGCAATTTTTTTTTTTTTACAAATAATCCATTTACAGTTTCTACTTTTACTCTTTCCGAGTTTCAAAATACAGTGGAAAATACAAAAATCAATGTCTTTTAAAATATTTCAAGAAAAAAATTTAAATAAAAAGATAATAGAAAATAATAAAAGAAAGTAGTATTTCAAGAGGTATAGGATTAGCTCAATTGACACAGTACCTGCCTGGTATTCACAAAGCTCTGGATTTGATTCTCAGCACTACATAAACCTGACATTGTGGTTCCAGCCTATATAATCCCAGAACTGGAAAGGCAGAAGAAGTAGGAAGATCAAAAGTACAAGGTTATTCTCAGCTACACAGCTAATTAGAGGCCAGCCCGGGATACATGAAACTGTCTCAAAAATTAATTTAAAAAAATACAAATACAGCAAGTAAATTTTAATTTCCCTTGTTCTGTTACTGTAAAAAGTAGCAAGGGTAATGGAAATCTTTGTACAAGGCCAGAGTTGTACCTCAGTAGTACATTACTGTACTAGCCTGGCATATACAAAGCCAGTGGCCTCTATCCCCAACTGTTGTGTACAAAAATTAACAAAGTAGGACAAAGGTTAAAATTGCATTGCAAGCAGAAGGATCTGAGTTCAGATATCACACAAAAATGCCAGGTGGAAATGGCAGGAGCCTGTACTTCTGACCCTGGTGGGCAGAACCTAGAAAATCCCAAAGTAAAACAAACAGGAGGTAGAAGCAATCCAGGATGATTCCTAAAGTCATCCTTTGTCCTCCACAGAGACACACAGTGCCCTCTGATACACACACACACACACACACACACACTATATATATATATACACATACATATATATGAGAAATGAACAAAGCAAATGTTAACTATTAGGGTTCTATACATTCTTCAGCCTATAACTATTGTTCTGATTTTCTAATTGATATATAAATACTAGAATTTCTACAGGACTTCTAAAATAAATACTTTATACTGTATCTAGACAACACTTGCTATCATAAGTCAAATAGCAATCAAGTTGATAAATAAATTAGCTAATAAAATTGTATCTAATCAATATTTAAAACTTGTAGAGAAAGAAACACATCTTATACCAACTAAGAATCTAGTCCATAATAGGGGCACTATTTCCATTAAATCACTACTTGACAGCTCAGAAAAATAAAATACCTAATTATAGAGGTAGCTTTACTAAGAGATTCACTGCTGGTGACAGAGGTCACTGGTACCAAAAGCAGAAACAAGATGATCACTTCCTTTATGGACTTCTCCAGAGCATCCCAACCAGTATCACTGGAATCTTATTTCTTTAGCAGATTTTAATCACCTAATTGCCTACACCTAATGCTGCTCTAATGAGAATGAGTAGAAACAGAAAAATGTATTAAGTGAATCTTTAATCAGTGACCATTCTTAGCAACAGAAACAGTACAGATTAACAGCCACTGTTTCACTTCTTACAATGCCTTTACCCTTTCTCTGTTTTAGATATAGCTCAATAGTAAAGCACCTGCCTACTGTGGCCCAGGGTTTAATTCCCAATACACACACACAAACACACACACACACAAACACACACACACACACACACACACATACTCTCTCTCTCTCTCTCTCTCTCTCTCTCTCTCTCTCTCTCTCTCTCTCTCTCCCCAAATTCTCTTTTTCTCTTTGAACCTTGGCAACCACCCCATGATGTAAGGGACATTAAAAATCCAGGATCCAGCTGGGGAAATATCAAGAACAAGTTAGCTAGCCAGTCTAACTTTAATGGTATGCTCTGGATTTAATTTAAAAAAAAACAAACAGATTCACAACAATAAGATAGAAGAGTGATCAAGGATGATTCCCAGTATTATCCTTGGACCTCTACTGGAGCACACACTCAAGTGTACTTATGTACATACATGCACATATGCACATACAACCACCCACATGCATTAAGCACCCCATACATACATGAAAGAAAAAAGATCAGTCAGCATCCTTTATTTCACTCTGATGTGTCTGTCTTCCAGAAGAAAAATACCTACTGTTAAATTTTTGCATGTAACTGTCTGTCTGTGCAAACATCTGGGTCTTAAGCAACAGATGATAAAACACAACATAAAACTGAACTCCCATAGAAAATTCAGCTTTAAATGGCATTCTCTATGTTTCCTTGGGGAAAAAATCCATAATTAATTCCATATTAATTCTATAACAAATGTACACTCATTTCATGTTCTCATCTGAATAGTCACATGGCCCCATCTTCAGATCCAGCTGCTTCAATGTTAAGCAATCTCAAAATGGAGCCTGTGGATTTTTCTGGAATTTTAACAAAATGGTGAAGAACTCAAATCCTATATCCAACTTCAATAGATTTAGTGGTTATTCACATGCTGTGTGACACTCTGTCTCTCCCCCTTTGTAGGCACTGTATGATGTAGCAAGAGAATTCTCACCCTAAGAGCAGTAAGAGAACTCTCACCTAAAAGCTGAGCAGGAACCTGGCTAACCATCACTCAGAAATCATTATGGACACTGGGTTTCAGAATTATAAATGATAAATCTGAAATGCCTCTGTGACATAAGAAAATGTTTTTCCTGGAAAAAAGCTTATGTTTAAAAAAGGTTTAAGACTATATTTAATGAGAATTAAAACATAGAGACAGCCAGACTTTTGGTTTGTGTTACAGATAAAAGGAACAAAACACAAAACTTGCTCTTTTATTAACCATATGCATAACACAGCACTTTTTGTTTTGTTTATGTTGTTTATTATTTCTACAGGTTTGGTTAGTTGTCTATTTTCATTTTTGAAGATTAAACAGAAAGTTACTATCTTAGATATTAGAAAAGGAGATATTGATTTTTTAGTGCAGATTATGTCAAAGAGGACTTTTCAAAATCATAATCCCTGTACTATAGACTAGCTTTTTAAACAGGTGCCAAAAAAAAAAAAAAATACAAGTAGAAAACACACACACACAAGATCCAAAAATTTAACTCTTAGTAGATCTGAATATAGATCACCAAGAACAAGAACAACTAAATTGACTTGGCATCACTAAAACCACTTAAAATACTTAAAACCATACATAAAAATGTATACATTTAGCATCACTCAGTATAGCATGCACTTTGTTAAGATTTACAAGCCTAAGTAAGACATTTCAAAGCATCTGATTCATCTTGGAAAATACCAATCCTGAAACTAGTGGCTCTGAGGGAAGCACCAGGCTGTAGTCAACCTGACTCCCACCAGCATGCATTTAAGGGGACAAGCCCTTCATCTCAACTAACTGAAGTAGCATAATGTCACAGTGTAGGTAAGTGAAATGAGAGATCCTGTATCCTGCCCACTCCTCAGCAAAGCTACTGCATACCACGCTCGCCTGGTGATCCCAGGAGCATGTTGGCTAACCCTGCAGACTAGAAGTGCAGGTGGAACTCATGGGATGAAACCAGTTGTACCACTCCTACAAAACAACTGGATAAGGATGAAAAGAGAATCGGATCTGCCAATGCTCACCACTACTGAGAGTCAAAAACAAACACGGGAAAAGCTCTTACACTACAAATACTTCTGGAACGTCCTAGTCAGTTTTCATTCTGGAGCAGGAGAGCTGGACAGGAAGGCATCTCGAGCTGAGGGAACAGGTGAACAGCTAGAATCCTTGTGAAAGGAGGCCAGCAAGGATGAGGTGACCTTAAGGCCTGGTAGGCAGGGCTTCCCAGATAGTTAACAGGGTAGACCACACAAGTGCAGTGAAGGAGGGTTTATGCATTGTGTAGAAAATCCTGAAAAATGGCTTTTTTTCTTTTGCAGTATCTGAAAAGCTCTAACATACAAACTCTCTGTTGCAATCAGCCTGCATGGTTGCTGACAAATCACCATCAAATGTCTTAAGGGAACAAAGGGTTTATTTTCTTACAATAGTCCAGTTATAGTTCATAGTCCAGCTTGACAGGAGAGCATGCACCAACACCAGGGCTGAGGAAACTGGTCACACCATCTTTACATAACAGCTGAGAGAGGGATGATCCTTACTTGCTAAACAAGCATATCTAGTCAAGTTTACACATGGATGCCGACTCTCTCCACCAGCTTTTTGTATTTTATTCTAGGGCCTAATCCCACCCATCTGGGCCTTCCCCATCAGTCAGACAATCTCCTGCAGGTTTGCTCTGGGCTTAATCCAACCACTAATTCTCCACAAATGTTTCCAGAGCTCAACTGTCAAGTTGACGCCTGTGCCTAACTATGACACTCCACCCCTTGTCAACTTGACACAAAGATATAGTACTTTCAAATTGTAACCTTCAATCCTTGTCCCCACAGATATTAAATTTATCTTAAAATATAAATACATTTCATAGACAAATTTAAAATGTTCTCTCATTAAAACTTCAGTTCCAACATTTTAAAAGTTCAAAGTTTCTTAACCTTAAAAGTGTGTTAAATCAGAGTAAGTTAAATACTTTAAAACAAAACATTAAAACAGAAGGATCTTGAATAAGAAAATATTAAAAAGATCAAAGTCCAGCAAATCAAATACCACATCCTGTACTTCAGTGTCCATCTTCTGTTGCTCATCACATAGTCAAGGTGGCTCAAAGATTCTAGCCATCCCCAGTCCCTGCTTATAGTTCAAAGTTGCAGAAGCAGAGTTCCTCTGAACCAGGCTGAATCTCCACTCATAGCCATCCTCAGCATACATCCCACAATTCTGGCATCTCCAACAACACTCTAGGTTCACCTCTGCAGCTATAAGTTTCACCTTCCCTTGTAGGAACTCTATGCCTGCCACTTGGTGCCAAACTTTTGCTGCTCTTCATGAACCCTGTAATCATACACCAAAACCAGTAGTACCACATGGGGGACGCTGCCAGATTCCGCAGTAAGGTTGAAACGTAGCTTGGTCTACTTGAGCCACAGCTGTGCTGATGCAGGAAAAGCATCTTTCTAGGTAGACAAAACTTTCAAAGGGCAAGAAACAGCTTTGATTTGGGCCTTCAGCCCCTGAAGGAATCTGGGCTTTCAAACCAAGAAATGGCAATGCAGTGGTATTCATCTCCTCCATTGCCACAGTGCAAATCACTAGGTTTCCCTTCACTGATGTCCATTTCTCCAACAACAGCTGTTCTGCTTCCTGTCCTTTCCACATCCAGATCTTCACGGCCACCAACACAGCTCTCCTCTATCAAGCAAACCAGTCTATTGTCTTTAAATTCAACTTCACCAAAGTCCTTGTTCCTCTCATCACAAACTGGGCCCAAACAATTCAAAACTCTCTCAGCATCACTATTTTCCAAATGGCTCATCAAACTGTTCATTTTTTTACATCCACAATAGTCCAAATTTCTTCAACAAAAACGTTCGAAATCCACAAAAGCCACATAGCCAGATTTATCAGCAACCCACTTCCCAGGTACCAAATTCTGTTGCAGTTTGCCTGCATGGTTGCTGATAAATCACCACCAAATGGCTTAAGGGAACAGGGGGTTTACTTTCTTATAACAGTCCAGTTACAGTACATAGTCCAGCTTGACAGGAGAGCATGCACCAACACCAAGGCTGAGGGAACCAGCCACATACACCATCTTTATATAACAGCTGAGAGAGGGACAATCCTTACTTGCCAGAACAGCCACATCTGGCCAAATGTATACAAGGATGCCCACACACATCAATGCATCAGAGATTCACTCCGGTATGGTTGAGCACTACCCCCAACACATGGTCCACATTGGGACTGTCTGGGACCATTAGGAATAATGCTGCTATGAATATTTGTGCACACACTTATGAATAAATGCCTTTTCATTTGTATTACCTATACATCAAGTAGTATATATTTAAGAAAAATATTTAAGCCATGCGGCTATGGAACTTAAAATATTTACTGGTAAATAACAACATCAACTGATGGAGCAAAGGGAAAAAGGAAGAAAACTGGAGCTTGTCATTTGGTCTGTTGTGGTTTGGTTTGAGGCAGGGTCTCATGTAGCTCAAAGTGGCTTCAAAATTGCTATGTGCCCAAGGATAATCATAAACTTTGATCTTCCTCCACCTCCTGACTACCTGTATACTCCTGATTTCATGCACTTTACCAACTGATCTGTATGCCTAGAAAAGGAGTGTTATTTAAACCACAGAAAGATGAGGCCAGATACAAGAAGATACTGGCACATAAAAGAAACCCATTTTCATTCTAAAAGGAGTTTTCAAATAAAATGTAAGTAATGATAAGAAACAGTCACTTTCTAGTTTGTCCACTGAAGTTAAGTTTCTTCTCATTAAGATTTTACCTTCTAGCCAAGTGTAGGGAACACTTCTATGATCACAGCACTCAGAAGGCAGAGTCAAGAGGACTTAAAAGAGTTCATATTCTATTTTCATGTTCAATGGAAATACAACAAAAACAGGTGAAGTTGTATAAACCTCATGAACCTCTTATTTTTCTTCCATTGACCTTGGTCTAGTTAGGAATGTTGAGTGAATATCCACATAAGAAGGAAAGATGCCAACTCCACCCAGTAGAAAACAGCCTGTGGAAAGAAACCTTGTGCCTTAAATTTGTCCATTTCTTTCCATTCCTAAAAGGGGGGAAGAGTAGGGATAGGGCTCTGATCACCTGGCAGGTGTTGCCCATCACTGACATGCATGCAACTCAAAAAGGCAGTAAGCACCTTCAGAACACATGGTAAATCACTGGCCCATATGGAACTTTATAAACATCACCTCTGACTACTAATTCATCCATGTTTACATGAGCCAAAAATCACATCCCTTTAGCCAGGTTCACTCCATGAGTCTCAGATCCTAAATACTCTCATTCACTTTTGGCTCTACCTCAAGGACTCCCACTGAAAGAGCTGGAGGCACTAGACCATCCTAGGCATGCTCAGGGCCAGATTCCCACATTGCCCTGGCCATGTGCCTTGAACCTGGAGCAATGAAAACCCCAGGACTAATCTCTATTCGGCCTGACAAGCAGACTGAACTCCTTCAAAAGAGCTAACATGAAAGAGAATCTTCCAGGTACTCCAGTGTCAGTCAAATCTTAGTTCCAGTTACAGGCTACTTATGTAGCATGTAAAACACCCAAGCTTTATGGTGGGATGTAAAGATCACAGTCTTTTCAGAAGAGTACTTCTTGTGTGGGATATGTGCACTACGTTTATTCTATATTTGCTCCACTTTTATGATGGCTATGTGATAGACACTGGCTGAGCAAGTGGAACTGAGGAGATTCACAGCTCTGTTCTGCACACCCTTGAGTCAGGAACACATATTGCTGGGCCAGTAAAGAAGCAACATGAAAGACCCAAGAGAGGCCAAAGGAGGGAGAATCTCAAACAAATTGAGATTCATGCACAGCCAACTTACCAAAGAGTTGTACTAGCAGAGGAGCAATGGAGGTCTACAAAAAGGAAGCAAGTTTTCAAGGGAGAAGAAAAAGCAAATATCAGAGTAGAAGTTACACAGTGCCTGCAAATCCAAGAGGGCTTGCACACGAAGTATTATGTAGGAGAAAAGAAAGTGGAAAGCAAGCCAGAGCTAACCTCTGGGAGGAGATGAGACACTTAAGCAAAATAGAGTTGAGATCAGCCTTTTTACTATGTTTCTTTTTCCTGTTGAATTCATGAAATGTTACAAATAGTAAGTATCTTTCATTTCATTTTTTTTTAATGCTTGTCTCTATCTTCTTTCAATCCCTGCCACAATGTAACTGTTTTTACAAAGGTTCCCGTAAACTTATAACTATATGGCAACAGCAGTCATGCATTTACTCACAGGAAAAAAAAACTATACTAACTACAAGATACTTCATAAAAACCATGAGTTACATGAATTTAGTAATTAATAATATCCCCCAAAGAAAAGCATGTTTTCAAGTTTCTGGGCATAAGTTGTACTTTTTATTTACTTTTGTTTTAGTGGTGTTTGTTTTGCTTTTTTTTTTTTTTTTTTTTTTTTGAGGCAATGACTGGCCTGGAACTCAGCAATCCTCCCACCTCTGCCTCCAATACTGTGAATACATTATGACAGGATTTCAGGCATGTGTCATTCACTAACTTTTTAAAAACAACAAATTACTATGAAATTATTCTTAAAAGAGATTTAAGAAGCAGAAGCCCAGCCATATGGCCTGAAATACAGCCAGCAGTGGCATATCTGACCTGGTCTGCTCTATACCTTTGTGAACACAATCTACTTCCAGATGGTAGCATCACACATGCAGATGTTAATTGTCAACCTAATCTTCGATTAGATTACACTGTACTTCTTTGAGCAAAGAGGGAAAAGTCAAGCAGAAACAGTTGGGCATGGGAAAGTTGAGACCATTTTGCAAATGAAATATATCAGTGATAAGATCTTCACCAAGAAGCTTCTATGAACCAGACCTAATTGAGAAGAACTCATATTCACTTATTTTCTACAGAGTTGTCTTGTCAAAGGTTAATTGGCTAATAAATCAGATCTCTAACACCTTCTCAATGAAAAGAAAGTTGGGGGAAGAGGAAGGCAGATAATTAAAGGGTTTCAGTGTTCCCACTCTCACACTTACTCTTCAGCCTTTCCCTGTCTTAGAGGGGCTTGGCTCTCCCCATCTGCCAAAGCAGTGCTCACCCAAGACAGTTGCTCAAGTCTGCTTCCCAGAAAGTAACTATTTGTTGCACAGCTAAACCATATAAGGTCCCAGAGTCTCTTCTGCCCTCCACAACTGATCCTGAAAAGCTCCTCCAAAAACCAAGTTTGGCCCAATTGCCAGAATGACTTCCTTAAACTGCTCTTCCTCCCAGAAAGCCTTCCCTCCTCCATCCAGAAAGGCAGCACACTCTTCAAACCCACACAGCTAGACCTGATGGCAGACCCACTGATCTGGACCCTTCCACACAATCACCACCCCTTCCATCCAACCTCTAAACAAGTGCTTTCTGAGTTCACTCAAAAATGACCCTAAACCAAGGCCAGCCTTCCCTCCTACCAAGCCTGATGTAAACCCCACTGACTAAATGACACTCATGTCCTCTTTACTCCATAATGACATTTAGAACAGTGTAACCCTTTGACAAACAAATCAATGCAGTATGGTCCTGTGAAATCAGTCTTCCAACTGGATACACTTAGTAGAAACATGCATGTAACCTGGTTCTCAAGGCTTGGCACAGTATCTGCTCAGAGACGGTCTTGATGAGGACAAATAAGAGCAGTCATATTTACCTATAGCTGCTCATTACCACAAAAGTATTTTTTCAGTAGTAGGAAAAGCACATATTATGTATGACTAAGGGTAAATATTCAAGCATCAGCTTAGTGAGGACATTCCTGGTACTAAAACACAACATTTTGCTATCCAGAAAAATTGATTTGTTCAAACTGCTGAGAAAACAGCTCAAATATACAAACAGAATGCCACAAAAGAGTCCCACCAGACCACAAAATGCTTACCTTCACAGAAGTTTGGTTGTGGTCTTTCTTGTTCTTCTATTTTCCTTCTTTTCCCATTTTCCTTCACTAGTTTTCATACAATGAACATGATCTGCTAATGTTTTTTACTACCAGATGGACGCTCAGCATGCCTCACGTCACCTAGCAACCTAAGCAAGACTTTACCACTACCTGGCTACCCACTTCTTCACACAGGATCTACCTTGTTCTATTAGTAAAAGAGATAAGAGAACAGAAATTACAACAGTAACAGTACAAATGTGTTCACTTTCTAATCACCTTACACAAGATAGAAGTGTGAAGGAAAACTGAAGATTAATCTCAATTCCTACCTAGCCATTTAAGAGGAAAAACTGCAGATGGACTAGGAAGACACTTGGATTCTTAAAACAGGATTAATCTTATGATCCGATGGCTGAACTTCACTCACTACATAGCCCAACTTAAAAATTTACATCCTGTTCTGGGCTGGGGCAATGGCTTTGAGGAAAAAGCCCTTGCACACATCATGAAGATCTGAATTTGGATCCCGAGCAGTCACATAAAAAGCCTCCATAAAAAAAACTTAGAAAGGAGACAAATGAATCCCAAAGCTCTCTGGCCAGTCAGTGCAGCTGCAACAATATCTCAGAAAATAAGGTGGAAAGTCAACACCTAATGGAGACAACACCTAATGTTAACCTCTGACCTCCACATATGCACACATGCACAAGCATGTACATAAGCAAACATACACTTCCTCCCAACAATGCCACCCCCTAAACTGTGAGTTGCATTTCGACAGCATTTAAATTTTGGAGGGAACCACTGAATCATCCCTGACTCTCCTCTATCTCCAACTCCAGTGTCAGGATCCTCCTCTCCCCCTTCCCCTTCTCTTGTCTACCCAACCACCTCACAGTCTGTACCCCTGGCTTCCACTTTCTTGCACTCCTGAGTCACTTTGAAGGACAGGCCCATCTCTCCAAGACCTTCAACTCTATCTACCCACATCTCAGGGGTATCTTCACTCCACGGAGCTGCCACCTTCACCTGGTAAACTACAGTTTTCTCCTGGACTTTCACAGTCTATCTTCCATAAAGAAGCCCAGGGCCAAGGACACAATAAATGCTTAGTTTCTCTAGAACAAATTAATGATCAGTCAGTCAACGATACTTGTGCACCTTCCCAACAAGAAGCTCGAGTAATGCCCATAGTGTACATGATGAAACCTGGCCAATTTTAAGGATGTGAAATAAGCGAAGCAGAAGGCAACAATGTCGTGTTCTCTATCCAAAAATCAAGTATATCACACGATCTGTGCTGTTGTCATCCTTTTCACAATAATGTTAATCTGAAAAGCATGAAAGCAACCTGGTTGTTTGATGACAACATTTCAATTGCCAAGGGTCGTACAGAAATGAAGTATAGCAACATGAAATGTGAGACTAGAGATTTATCTTCTTATCGGCATTACAAGATAACTAAGTGCCCAATTTCCACTGACTGATTCTCTGTAAGAGTTCAACCAATGCAAGGAACATCTACAAACTGTTTAAAAAGTCAACGTCACCCATCCCTGAATCTGATATCTCACCGTCCTTCAAAGTTACCCTTAAAGGGCTAAAATGCATGCTGTTTCTCCAATATAGTGTAAAAACAAAACAGTGGTGTGCGTATTTTTCTCCTTAATGTGAAGGGAAGATGATCCCTGGGCACCAGCGAATTAGCAAGACAAAGCCATCTTCTTTCTCTCTTGCTGTCCTGAAGTCACAGAAGCCAGCTAAAAATACAGCAAGTACCAAAGTGAACATGGCTCTCTCACAAAGCAACACCATCAAGTGCTGGCAGAAAACTTCAGCATAGGCTGTGGTCAAACACGAGGGTAAGAAAAAAACCTAGCAGACGCCTTTGCACTTCTGATCCGCGATGAAGGAATGCGGTATAGGAAAGACTGTTCATCGTTCCACTACGAGAAGAAACCCACTCAACTCCGACACCTGGCCCAGGTTCCGCAACCCGGACACCACAGAACAGATCTAGCTAGATAAGGGGTCGAGGTCCTGGCAGGAACAGGAGCTCCTGCGGAGCCGAGTCCATACTAGGTGTCTTAAGCCATGCACAGGAGTCTCCCGGTTCTCCTTCCTCACTGTCGCCACGAGCCCGGCGGATCCCCCCTCTATGGCCGCCTATGCTACCTGGACCCCAGCAGGGACCGAGGAGAACTACGGCCCGGCTCGGTCTTCGGCCTGTGTGGCATCGCCCAACTCTTCGCACAATGCCAAAGTTCTCTGGCCCACTCTCCACCGCGGGCCTGCTCGGGAGAGAGGCCTGGGGCTGGATTAAGAGGGCCGGCGGGCCGCGCGGCACAGCCGCCCCCCGCGCGCGAGACTCAGCCTTGCTCGGGCCGGCTCCGGACACCCGGCCCTCCGCTTCGACGCGTCCGAGCGGAAGCCCCGACGACCGCAGCGGCGTTCCGACAGATCACGGCAGCCCGTCCCGGCGCAAGCCGACAACTTGGCGGCCGCAGCCCGGGGCGGGGGGCGCCAGCGAGGCCCGGCCGGCCGCCGCACTTTCCCTTTCCCCGCCTCCCGGTCGCCCAGCTCCGGCTCCGGGAAGCGCCATATTGATCCCCGCGCCAACACCGTCCGCTCCCCTCCGCGCGCCTCGCGCGCCCCTCGGCCACTCACCTTGGCCACGGCCTTCCGGTAACGGGTCACCGCTTGCTGGATGAGGCTGAAAACTTTCATGTGTCCGTCTCCGCACGGTACGACCACCCGGGTCCTCCCAAAGCACACGGTCACTTTCATGCCGCCGTCCCCCCCGCCGACCGCGGCCGGAGCGGAGCCGGGCCGAGAGGCTGCACGCGGGGCGCGGTGGGGCCGCTAGGCGGGCGCGCGGGCGACTAAAGGCGCGGGCGGGCGGCGGCGCCGCGGTGCCGCTCAGTGACCATGCCCGGCCCGCTCGCCCTCGCCTCGCCTCGCCCGTTCCCGCCGCGGGCGCCCGCAGCCTCTGGCCACCTGTTCGGCGTCTCGACGTCTCGGCGCGCTCGGCGGCGGCCCTGAGCGGTGTGGCGCTCACGCTCACTCTGGACTGCAGGGAGGGGACGGCAACCGAGAGAGGAGGAGCAGCGGCCGGGCCGGGCGCACAGCACCGCGCGCCGGCCGCAGGGGGAGACGCAGGGCGGGGCGTGCGCGAGGCCTCCAGGGCCGCACAGCCGCCGGGCTCCCGATACCGCGCCGCGCCCGCCCGACCCGGCTGGGTCCCGCGGCTGGCCGCCGCTCAGTGGTCCGCTCTCTGCCCCATCCGGGCCCACTGCCCGGCCGCGACGCGAGTCGGTCTCGGGGACGCTCCAGAGGGCGCCTTTGAAGACCCCTCCCTTTCTTTGTCACTTCTGATCCCCTTCCTGGGACCAGAGGGTTTCCGGTGCCGTCCGTCTAGAGAAAGAAGTCAGGGTTCGGCAACGCCTTGAACAGCAGCCCCAGAAGGCCCCGGAAGGATGGGGAGCCGGCTGTGGGCGATACTCCAGATCGGCGCTTTCTTCCCAGCAGCGTGGCAAGGTTTTGCTCTGGGCGCCTCTCTCCGCTGCAGGGCTGGACTGCGTTGTTCTCAAGTCCTCCCAGGAGAGGTTGGTAAAGCTTTGGCGCGCCTGGACTTTCTCCAGAGGCCACTTGACGTTTCCTAGTGACCCACCCGCTTAAATAAGCAGAATTTAAAACAGCAGTTCCGATATATGTATTTCTTGAAAAGTCTGCAACCTAACAATCCTAACGCAACTCTATGAAAAACACACCCTGGATTCTCAGAGGGAAGCAAGCAGTACAAGGGAACCTCCACTATAAACTGGCAAATAAACCAGAAGCTGAAAACCCCAACCCCATGTAGAGTGGGTGACATGCAGAGCCTAAGATGTTTAAAAACGAGGATCAAAGTTAGAGAAGTAACCAAAGCTGGTTTCTATCTTAGGAGCTGCGATCGCTAAATATATATGTCGCTATCTTCAAAGAATGACAAATGTAAGCAGAGGTGCAATCGACCCGTTTGTCCCAAACTGTAGTCACTCATTTTCCAAGTTTCTAAATGCAGCAATGTCTCTGAGATCCTCAGAGAACGTGGGCAATTACTGCCGGTGTTCGTCAGGGCATTCCCGAAATGGGTAAAACTCATTTTTCAGTATAGAAACAAGACAAAGGTGGACTAGTTTTCAGATTCTCCCACTTTCCAGCCCCGTGGCTGGCCTAAATCAAATGAAGTGCTGCACTTTCTTTTCACATCCTTTAATCCACCTTCACATCACCTGTCTCAGTAAATACACTCAATAAGAGTGTATTTGAATGTATCTGAATGCCTAGGCCATAGGCCATGGTCCAGTATACCATCACCAAGAGTCATCCTCCCAAGCTCACCAAGAACATTGGAGTTCACACAGCCCTGACCAAGACTCTTACTATCTTTATGTGACTACAGCATTCAACTCGGTTACCTTTGTCGCAACTATGCCAGTAACTTGTGCCTAGGTCTTCTTGCTCCTGACATTACTCGAGTCCAAAATAATTACATATAATTAGAAGTCATATTTCTGTTTTCACATGTGGAAGGAGTATATAGTTTACAGGTAGACCCCCCAAAAACAAAATCTGACTTTCAAGTTTCATAATAACCAATCATTTCAGGTGTGGCACCTGTCTAAATTTAGATACTAACTTTAAAACCAGTGCCTTACTCAGGAAACACTGCTGGAGAAGGGGTAGTAAGAATGTAAGAGCCTAGGCTGGAGAGATGACTCAGGAATTAAGACTCAACCTCAAAAGCAGAAGGACCTAAGTTTGGTGCCTTAGACTGTAGCATTCATACTCTCTTCTGCTTCCATTTCATCAGCTAAGAGATTGATGAGAGTAATGATTAACAAAGGAAAAAGAAACAAGCAAGAAAGGAAGAAAAAAGAAAGGAAGAAAGAAAACTTGATTCAAAACCAAAACATTGCCAAAATCCCTGCCAGAAGCCTTGTGTACTTCCACAAAACCTGCAAAAAATTTGGCCTAACAGCATTTCACCACAGAAGGGAAATGATCTGAGAGACTAATGAGTATTAATGTTGGATGGGGTAGAGAGGAGGTGAGGAAGAACTTTCCTCAATGGTATATCCACTTCAAAGGTAACCCACATGAAGATTACGTGAAGTTCTAAGTTCCATCCCCAATAACATAAAAGTGGGCATCTGTGGCGCTCATTTGTAGATCAGCTTTTTAGAGAGGAAGGCAGGGAGGCCAGAAATACAAAGTCATCCTCAACTACATAGGAAGTTTGAGGCCAATCTGAGCTATGTGAGACCTTTACTCAAACAAGCAAACCAACAACATCTCAACTCCTTTCAAACCCTAGTTTGCAGGGAGATCAAAAGCAGACATGAAAGCCCTTTAAATCCTGGTGGCCTGAGGCAGGATTCACAAAATCCAGTGGAGTCATGGAGTGGTAGTTCATGCTCAAAAGGGGAGCATGATCCTCAAGATGACTCAGTAGATAAAGATGCCTTATGTGCAGACTTGATGATCTGAGTTCCATCCCAAGAACCCACATTGTAAAAGGAGAGAACCAACTTTTAAAAGTTGCCTCTCCCCACATATGTATCGTCAGAAAGCATCTGTCTGCTTGTTTCTCTCTCTTTCTCTTTCTCTCTCTCTCTTTCTCTCTTTCTCTGTCTCAAATAAATAGATAAATAAATAAGGAAAGGCTTTATACTAATGCTTAAATAAGCCTCAGCCCTGCTAAGAAATAACGAACCACATTTTAAAGACCACTTCAGGGCTGGAGAGAAGGCTCAGGGTTTAAGACTGTGCCTTACAAGCAGAAGGTCCTGAGTTCAGATCCAAGGTCCCACATAAAAATGCCAGGTAGAAACAGTGGCAGCCTATACTTCTAGCCTGTAAGTCAAAGTCTGGGAAATCCCAGAGCAAAGGCAAAAAGAGATAGAGACAATCCAGGTTGATTAACAAAGTCACCCTTGGGCTTCCCTGAGACACACACACATGCTAAATAGTAATAGAAGAAGTTATTTTAAAAAAGAGAAGACACCTGATGTGCACCTCTGGTCTCTACATACTTGTACACATATATGCATGTGCACATATACACATACATGTGTATTCACACACACATTTACAACACACATTCAAATAAGTATGAGCAAAATCTTAAAAGAGAGCAAATTAAAAAATGAAGCAGCAATTATCACAGCTCACATTTTTTAAATGCATTTGTCTTTTGTGAGCCATTCTCATTTTGCTTCTCACTTGTTTTCTACAGTCATCTCAGAGTGACGTGTGAAAGGCCCAAATTGGGCAGATGTAGAAATAGAACATCATAATAGTTACTTCATTTGGCCTGTTTGCCAGTGGAGAGTGCTCAAATTCAGGTCTTTTGGCTTCAAATCCCACATTCTTTCCATTTCATCACACAGAGAGTTGCACTGCAAGGATATTTAGTTGTCAGGAAAAATTCTCCCAGACCACTCCCAATGGAATGCCACTTCATTCCTAGTGAGCCTGACATTATAAACCCACATGATTATGAATGTGCTAGCGGACCTTTTGTTTTTCTTTTTGTTCTGTGTATGCTGTTTTGTGTGTTCACATGTGTGTGGGCACATGTATGGGTGTGGATACATGCATGTATGTTTAAATGTGTGGAGCTCCAAAGAGACATTGGTTGTTTTCCTTGCATACTCTCTTCTTTATTTATTAAGACAGGGTCTTGTGCTGAGCCCAAAACGTGATAATTCCAGCTAGTCTAGGATCTCCTGTTTCTGCTCCCCAACTGCTGGGTTATAGGCAGCTGCCATATCTGTCTGGTTTTTATGTGGACTCTGGGAATCTGAACATGTGATCCTCATGCTTATGTGGCAAGAGCTTTATCCACTGAACAATCTTACATAAAGAATTCTAAAAGAATTATTTGAAATATGCTTCCCTTTTCCCTCTGGACATCATAGATTCTATTTGCTTAACACCTTTCCCTACTTTTCCTGTTTCTGACAGTCTTCCACAAGTACCACAGACAACATCCTTTTTTCATTATTGTAACTGTGACCTTTAGTTATTTTAAGTCTCCTTATTTTATTCTACAAATAGTCATTTTAAGTCTTCTTAAGCTTTCATGGAATAATTCACAAATCTGTTCATAATTAATTTCCCCTCCCACATCTCTTGCTTCAGACATATAATTTCCTAAGTGACTATCAGTTATTTAATAAGTTTATCCTTATCTAGAAGGGATCTTTGACCGTCTATGACCACTGAGATAAGTGGCCATGTGCTCCATGGGAAATAATACATCATACTACAATGGATATATATATGATATTGGAAGCTAGTGGTGTGGCTTAGTTGGCAGAGGGCATACCCAGCATGCACAAAGTCCCAAAGACCCATCCACAGCAGCACATAAACCAGATGTACTGGTATACATTTGTAATCTCAGCACTTGGAGATGGAGCCAGGAGGATAAGAAAAGATGTTCAAAGTCTTTGGCTACATCAGAAATTCAAGGCCAGCCTGGACTATATGAGGCTTCTCTCACGGAGACAAAGATGAAGAAGACGAAGATGATGACGGCAAAGAAGAAGAACAAGAACAACAACAATAACTGTATGCATCAATCGCTCATTGGTCTCTTCCCAGGAAGAGACCAATTGTAGGGTAGAGCTACACCTCATTTTAAAAATGCTTATTGATTGATTGATTGATTGTGAGTTGGGGGAGAGGCATTTATGTAATCAGAGAACACCTTGCAGGAATTTGTCCTTCCTTCATGTGAGTTCTGGGAACCAAACTCAGGTCGTCAGGTTTATCAGCAAGCACCTTTACCCCCATTCAACCATCTTGCTAACCCATCTCTTATGTTTGTGTAACTATAATTTAGCATAGCACTTTTACAAAATTGTACCCTCCAAAAACTGAATGAATGAGAGAAGGAGGGAAGAACTGACTGCAAAGTATTCAAAGCATGCTTTTGAGGACATGATGCTATTTGGTTGCATAGAAGTGGAAAAGGGAGCTGGGAGATGACTATGTGGGTTGTGATCTATTTATCATGAGAGAGTGTGGAGAGAAGCCATTATTGGGCAGGTGCATTTCCTAGAAAAAATGACCTGGATTAAGCCTGGCAGACTCTATGGGAAACAAGTCAAGCAAACAGTGCCTGTCAAACTTTGAGGTACATTATAATACCCAGGAGTGTTTCTCAGAATTCAAATAGCTAGGTCTTATTCCCAGTGTTTCTAAGTCAGTTGGTTTGGCGAAGTCTTCATTTCTAACAAGTTCTTGGCTGCTGCTGGTCACTAGGCCACACTTCTAGAATCACTGCTATTAACCAGAACTTACTGTGAGAGTGTAAGTTAGGACATTAGAGCATGAACTAAACAAAGGGTACATAACCATTTTATTCATGGGTATACCTTGAGAGCCTTGAGCAATGCCTTGCATATAGTAGTACTCCACAGATATTTATTGAATAAACACTAGAACTGTGTAAAAGAATGTAAGTTGACTCAAAAATAATACTTATATGATAATACTTATATGATAGATTACAGAGAATATAATGTTGGAAGAAGGAGAGACAGGATCTTAACTATGTAGCACAATTTAGATATGAAATCAAAATCCTACTGTGTGCTGGGATTACAGGTTTATATTACTATACATAGCTAGGGATTTCTAATTAGAAAAGAATATACTTTGGTCATTGAAATGGTGGATAAAGGCACTTTTTGCCAAGTCTGACAATGTGAGTTTGATTCCAGAACCAACATGATAAAAGAGAAAAACCAACTCTTGCAAGCTGTCCTCTGACTTCCACATGAATTTACCTCCCCATACACACATACACAATGGTTGAATGAATGAATGAATGAATGAATGACAAGAATGTTCTAGCCAGACACCATGACTCGTGGCTCAGTGAGAACGGTATGGCATGTTTGATACTGAAATATCTCCACTCATCTCCCATTCTGTGGTTATTTCACTTGACCACTTCTACTTATGGTTACTTTACTTCCTCTTTTATTTTGTTACACAATCAGTGTTTTCTAACATGTTCAGTGATAAAAATCATACAAGATTCTGGTCACATCTCAGGTCTCACACTACATCTACAGTATTACAATCTCAAGGGAGGCTCACAGGAATCCGTGTTGGTGATCAGTATAAATGACTTTTAGCATTGGGCTGTACTGTTTTCAGAGGAGTCTGAAAATTTCAAAGTATTTTAAAGTGTAATTCAAATACTTTATTTTAGAACTGTGTTAGTTTCACATTATTTTATGTATAAATGACCCCACACTCACTGACTTGAAACAACACATTCATTATCTGTTTCTGCAGTTCTGTGGATCAAGGCTACCAGCCTGACTGAGCTGGATTCTCTGCCCAGGATTGCCTTGGCTGGTGGTAGGGTATATTGTAGGTACATTCTCACCTGGAAGCTAATGTAAGAAAAAATGCTGTTTCTAAGGTACTGTACTGTAGGTACAATTTGTTTTCCAGGGCTATATTGTGGAAGATCCTGGCTTCTTACTTGCTGTGAATTAAAGCTGCCTTCATCCCCAAGGGGGCACCTGCCACATGGCTTCTCCACTGGCAGCTGCCAACATGGAACTTTTTGCAGTCTTCCCTACATCATGCCATGAAATCACAGCAGTGCCACCCTGTCACATTTCTGCACCAGCCACAGGTCTTGTCAGCACCAGCCAAGAGGAGGTAACAGGGTTTATACTGGGATATCTCTCCCTCATAAGAAGGACATTGTCTCTTGTAGATGCAACCATTAGGTTGCTAAATAAAAACACAAGAAGATACAGTTCTTACTTCCAAGGAAATAGTTCACCTACTCTCTATTGTTTCTTACCTCTTAATCTCCACACTCTAATCCAGAGACCCAAATGCATCTGCTATAAATAGATTGTAAAGATTTATGTTTCAAAGGCTGTCTGTCCTTTGTCACAATTGCTTATCTGCCAATACAGCCCACACTCAACACAAACTATGGACAGTGAACAAGTAGACTAGTGTCCCAGTAAACATTATCTAAGGACACCGAAATGAGAATTACTAAATCTTATATTACAAGTTATTATTTGGGTTGTTGTGATATTTAGAACTACTTAAAATGCCTTTCCACAAACATTTTAATTTACAAGTAATACAAAAACAGGTGGCGAACCAGACTATGCCTGCAGGCTACATTTGGCCAGTTTCTGCTATCAGTGGACAACTGCAGCACACACAGCTGGCACTTACTATTTTTAGCAGAACAACTGAGAAGTCATCATGACAGCCACTTCTTAAGGCTGCTACTGGATGTGAAAATCATTCTACCCCAAATTTTAAAGTAACAAATATATGGATGTAACAAATATATGGTTAGTTAAATGTTTTATTACCTACTGTTTTATATGTATATGTGCACAAGTTCATGTAAGTATATGTACACATGTGTGTGGAGGCCAGAGGACAACCTTGGGTATCCTCCTCAGTAGGTCCATCTACTTTGAGTTTTTAGACATTGTCTGTCATTAACCTGGAACTAATTTCTGTGGTCAGGTTGGCTGGCACCGAGTCCCAGGAAACCCCTATCTGTTTCCTCAGTTTTTTAAAGCGCGTTTTAGAGATTGAAGTCAGGTCTTCATGCTTTACATTGCAAGCTCCTTACTAACCGAATCATTTCCCCAGACTTAGCTGGTCATTTGTGATTGAAATTTATTGAGCAGAAATATTTATTTCCTGTTGTGGATTAAACATTATTAGTTATAGAATCTTAGGTCACAATGGGAATCAAAACAGAAAAGGTTTTTATTCTCAGAATATTATAGGCTTTCAGGAGAGACAGGCAACTAATTAACAAGCACCTGTACATCAAACAATGCTATAGATGGAAACAAATCCCTTGAAGTATGGGCAGGATGCTGTTGGGGAGGCTGGTGACATGGTAAGTCACAAGTTTATATTGTGTTATGATTTGGGAATTTCAGTCACTTAATCTGCATAGGTTTTACACACACACACACACACACACACACACACACACACACACAAAAAAAACTCTTTACTAATTACAACTCCTTAGTTACATTTGTGAAGTGGCATTTATTTATTTAGTGTGTGTGTGTGTGTATCAGAGGGCACTGTGTGTTCCTGTGGAGGACTAAGGGTGACTTCGGGAATCATCCTGGATTGGTTCTACTTCCTTTTTGCTTTGCTCTGGAATTTCTGAGGTTCTGCCTACCAGGTCTGGAAGTCCAGGCCACCACTGTTTCAGCCTGGCATTTTCACATGGGACCTAGGGTCTGAACTCAGGACTTTCTGCTTGTGTAGCAGAGTCTTTACTCCTGAACCTTCTCTCCAGCCCGCGAAGTGGTCTTTATTTATTTTTTCTTATTTTAGTATGTGTGTGTGTGTGTGTGTGTGTGAGAGAGAGAGAGAGAGAGAGAGAGAGAGAGAGAAAGAGAGAGAGAGAGAGAGCGCACTGTGTGTCCCTGTGGAGGCCCAAGGGTAACTTCCCTCTGATATTTCCCAGAATCTGCCCACCAGGGCCAGAAGTCCTAGCTGCTGCCATTTCTGCGTGGTGTTTTTACATGGGATCTGGAATCCAAACTCAGGACCTTCTATTCTTTTTTTTTTTTTTAAGGGGAAAAAAAAGGAAATGTCTTTTTTTCAAACACTAAACCCAGAGTTGCCTGATTGTACTAAACAGAATGGCTAGTAACCCCAAGTGTCCTCCTGTCTTTATCTCCCCATTGATGGGATTACAAGTGTTTGGTGCATCCAAAATACTGGATAGAAAACATTACCTTCAATGTTCCCAAAGGATGAGTACGGTTGAGAAGATGGCTTAGCTGGTAAAGTGCCTACTGCATAAGCATAAAGACCTGAGTTTAGACCTCCAGCACCCAGGTTTAAAATAATAATTTTTTAAAAGCTTTGTAAGTACAGACTTCATGGTTTTCTGATTACAAATGCATGTTGCTAAAATAGTTCAAATGCAGCTTTGTTGCTAAAATAGTTCAAAGGTCATGGAAGTAGATAAGAGAAAGTGCTACCTATGCCCCTCCCTTTAGTGCTGGTTTGGTTTGCATTCTCTTTCTGTATATGTTACCGTGTCTGTGAAACTAGTTTTGCAATGAAGTATAACAAAGGAATGTAATAGAAATAGCACTTTATTTTTAATAAAGGGGGATTTTACTTTACCACTGACTGAAAACATAAAACATCTCGATTTTCTTCTTCCAGAGATTATTCTACAATCATCAAATACCATATCAAATCAGGAATTAGGACCAAAATTTTATTCATCAATTCAGCCTTTGTTCAAAGAAATACTATTTCTCTTCCTAGATTGGTAGGGTCTGGTTTTCTTTTCTTTTTGTAAACCTGTTGTCCGTTTGTTTGCCTGGCAACTCAAGGGGAGATGGGAAGAGAAGTGAGAGTCATGGAGGACTTCTTTACTTGATGCTAACTCCCACCCTCTGGGCAATAGTGCTTAGAGCCAACACCTCCTCTCCAAGGTATTTCCTGTCCCTGACGATTGGATGAGGAGTTGTTTGTTTGTTTTTTTTTCAACTGGCTACTGCTAACTTCAGTCTTTATGTTTCTGAAGACCCTCTCCTCATTAATTGTAATAGTTACTCTTAACTATTGCTGTGAGAGAGCATTCAAAGTAAAGCAACTTAAGGGAGAAAGGGAAATTTATTTAACTTACAGTTCCAGAGGGGAGATATTGTCCCTCCTGGCAAAGACAGCAGGGCTAGCTAGCTGAAGTTGGAGTCAGGCTAAATCACTTCCATCTGTGAAGCTGAGAGCTGCAAGATTGCAGCTCCAAAGACTTCTCTGAAGGTAGGGTGGGACTAATCCATCTTAAGATCCACCCCTCATGACCACCTTCCTCCAGCAAGGCTTCACCTTGCTGCAAAGGTGCCATGACTTTCCTAAACACATGAAATTGTGGGGGACACATTTCAAACCATGACATTAATAGAGGACAGTGTGACTCCCCAGCACTCCCTGGGAACCTCCTTAGAAAGGACTGACAGTGACTACAGGCTGCCTATCCTCCCTCTTGCCCCAGGATTTTTGAGAAGCAGCATGTCCTTCCTATCCATGAACATGGTTATCAATGGATGCATGAATCTTCTGAACTTCAGTTCTTTCTGCCTTGCACAAGCCCCTGTAGCTTTCTCAGTTGTAAATCAGTTCTAGTTTCCTCCAACTCTAGGGAAGACAAAATGAGTTTTGTGTTTGTAGAAATCAATCCTCTTCCCCATTCTTTACCTTCCTGAGCAGAACTTCATAACAAGGACCTCTGCCTCTATTATTTTACAGTCTTGAGATATGCAGAGAGTTCAAGAACCACAGAGCCAGTTCTTAGCATTACCCTGACACTCTTCTACAGCAATCAGTGTCATTGTTGTGAAAACATTTCTTCCCAAATAAAACATTTTGCCCTAGAAAGAGGAGAGGAGTTCATTCAATTTTCACAATTAGGCAGTTTTAGAGCAATCATGCTTGGGAAGATCTTTGAGGGTCATCCCCCAGTGCTGGAATTATCATGAAGGAACACACCCTATTAATCTGGAGGAACTGGTTCTAATCCTTCACTGAGCTAAGGTTCTCTCAATCAATCTTCTGTTTATGAATGGATATGGAGATGAGCTCTCCATTGCAGATAAACTCTACCATGAAGTTGGGCACAAGATCAACTGGGATGGACCCCAGTATGAACAGACAACGGATATGTAGAGGACCAAAAGCTCCAATCAGGTTGCAGAAACTAGAGTTAACCAATGAGGAAAAGCCACTTTTCCTGGGCCTGCAAAATCCTATAAATAGCCTTGACCCTGGTAGCCATCTTTGGCTCCCTTTGTTCCTCATGATTCCACGTCTGGAATCCATGGGTTCCTTTCTGGCTTCTTGGTCCACCATGGATGCCATGTCTGGAGTTCCTGAGTTCTTTTTGACTCCCTTGCTCCTCATATATTCCACATCTAGAGTCCATGAGTTCCTATCTGGCCTTCTTGCTCCTCATGAATTCCATGTCTGGAGTTTGTGTGTTTTTTTCCAGCTTTTCTCTTGCCCCTCATGAATTCTGGAGTCCATGAGTTCTTTTCTGGCTCACTTGCTCCTCATGGGCCTCCATGTCTGGAGTCCATGAGGTTTTCTCGACTTCTTGGCCCCTCACAAACTCCATGTCTATGAGTCTTTTCCCGCTCCTTTGTCCCTCATAGATTTCATGTCTGGAGTTTGTGATCGCCTCAGCTTTCTTGTCCCTCTTAGAATCCATATCCCTGAATTCCATTCTTTTTCCCCTCTGGTTTCAATCTTTGACTCCCAGAAACAACAACCTGGACATAAAAACCATCATCCCCCACCACAACCAGCCTGAGGAAGCTTTCAAAGTTCCAAGATTTTCAAGGTTCTTCCTCAATGTCACATAAGCAGAAACAACCTCTGGGGAGAGGGCTATCTGTCCAAGCTGTTTGCAGGTGGCGTAGGGAGCTTCACAGATGCAGTCCAATGGGTGACCACCCATATATGGGGTGGTCCTTTTGATGATGCAGTTGCCTCTGAGTCATCCATACTCCAGTAAGTAAGTCTTCACCTGTATATAACTCCAATAAAGCCACTAGTTCATCAAGCTAGACTCGGATAGAATAATTTCGTTGGTCTGTTGTTGATGCCCTATGTGCGTGTGTATATTCTAAGAGCTGTGTAATTTTATACTTTTTATTATGGATAGTGTCATAGTTAGATACAAGTGTCAACTTGACAATTGAGGTTTTGAAATCTGATAGTTGAGTTAACACCAGACTGAAACCTGCAGGAGATTGTCTAGCTGATGGGAAAGCCAGGACTAGTCCCTGGGTAAGTGATTAAGATGGAAAGAACTGGTTGAGACAGTTGGCATCCTTCTATATACTTGGCCAGACATTCTGGTCTAGCAAGTAAAGATTGTCCCTCTGTCAGTCATTATATAGATTTGGTATGTTGAGTTTCCTAGGCCTGTGGTTGTTGGTGTGGGTTCTCCTGCCTGTAACAAGATTATAAGAGAGAATAAACCCCTTGTTGCCTTAAGCTGTTTTGTCATGATTTTATTAGCAACCATGCAATGTAACTGCCACTGATAGTGAATATAAAATAATTTTTGAGTAAAAACATAAACACACTAAAAAGATACATCTATAAACAGAATTTTTAATTGACATTATCATATGGCAAGATGGCTCAGCAGGTCTAACTGCATGCAAACCTGATGACCTAAATTCAATCCTAGAAGCCCACATAGTGAAAGGAGAGAGCTAACTTCCAGAGGTATTTGTCCTGTGACCTCTACATGCATGTCATGGCGCACAGATGCCTCTCTCTCTCTCTCTCTCTCTCTCTCTCTCTCTCTCTCTAATAAATAATGAAGAGTCTTTTAAAATACATTAGACATCTTTTAGTATTAATACAAATGGATCTGCTATTTAATCTGCCTGTGTAGCATATAACTTGTAAAAATAAAAGAAGTTTACTGTGGTAAAGACAGCTTCTAACCTGCTTTCTGAGTGTGCTGGTAACAGTAGTTCTGTCTGGAGACCTGAACTGAATGTCATAGACAGGTGTGTGTGGTATGTGTAGGTGCCCGGGAAGGAAAATGGAGGTCAGGACAACATTCTCTGGAGGGCTGTGGCCAGAGGAGCTGCGCATATAGCTACACCCTGGTCCTTGAAGTGTGCTGAGCATTTAAATTATGTGATAGGGACTGAAGGTACATTCCTTTTATGCTTCTCAGGTCCTAAATACATTTCATTATTGTATGATGGCCCATTTCATGAAACCGACACAGGAAGATCAGGATCAGCTTAAACTATGTAATGAATTTAAGATCAGCCTAGACTGTATGAGATCCTGTTTCAACAAACAAACAAAACCAATTAAGCTAGATAATACTCTTGTAAACATATTTATTTTATGATTACACTGTAAAAATGACCATGAAACAAAAACTATATCATGTAGTTTTGTCAGTAAAGTATATACCTCCCCTAATAAATAATTCAAATTTCTTGGTTTATTATAATATTTTATCCATATTTACAATATAATACGCTTTATCTCAAATATAAATTTAAAAACTAGGATAATGGTACACATTGATAATACCAATGCTTGGGACATGAAAGCAGGAGAATCAGGAGTTCAAGTTTCATCCTCAGCAGGCTGACAACATGAAACCCTATTTCAAAAAACAGATAAAATTTAAAAAATTTAAAATTAGGGCCAGTAAGATAGCTCAGCAGGTAAGACACCAACTCACAAACCTGGCGACCTAAGTTTGATCCTCAGAAGCTCACATGGTAGAAGGAGAGAACTAACCTCTAAAAGTTGTCTTTTGACCTCCACCCATGTATCACGGCAAGTATATGCTCTTTCTCACTCTTGCTCTCTCCTTCACTCCCAAATAAATAAATGAATTTTTTAAATTTAATAATTAAATTCAATAAGTTTAATTTTTTCAGATGAAGTACAATCAAATATTTAGAAAATTAATATAAAATTTCACTTCCCACTCAAAGTAATCACAAGAAAGTTGCTTTATAACTTCATCAATATCTCTTATATGGCATATATGCAAAAAAAAAATAGGATAGTTTTCAAGTTTAGCAATCAGTCACTCCTTAGGCTGGTATTGAGGAAAAAAGGTTTCCCCACCAAGTCATGCCAATAACATTCTCACTCCATGGAGAACTTCATGACTCAGATAAGAAGGAATCTAGTAAGCATGTTACAATACTTTTCAACAAACATGCAGTAGTATGCATGAGTAACTTTTCTTCATGTCAGTCTCTTAGAAATTCATAAGGAAATATAAAATAGTACAAGACATAATTCTATTCCCAACAAGATTTCAGTATGAAATGCCACAGTTAATTGTGAACTCTAAATTAGAATCCTTGGGAAAATATAAATAACCTCGAACACATCTTGTTAGGGCTTGTCCTGAACAGATCAGATTTAACACTTTATTTATTTAGTTATTTCTCTCTCTCTCTCTCCCTCTCTCTCTCTCTCTCTCTCTCTCTCTCTCTCTCTCTCTCTCTCTCTCTCTCTCTGTGTGTGTGTGTGTGTGTGTGTGTGTGTGTGTCCTTGTGGAAGACCAAGAGTGTCTTTGGGAATCATCCTGTATTGCTTCTACCTCCTTTTTGCTTCACTCTGGGATTTCCCTGGTTCTGCCCACCAGGGCCAGAAGTGCAGGCCTGACAGTTTTACATGGTACCTGGGATCTGAACTCAGGACCTTCTGCTTGTGAGGCAGAGTCTTATCTCGGAGCTATCTCTCCAGCCCATAGATCAGATTTATTTAGCGAAGGACTTTTTGTTTTCAGACACTGGCTGGCATGTGAAAATAGAACTTAGCAATGAAACCTATTTTAGTCATGACAGAAAAATGTAATAATCTCAAATAGGAAGAGGATGGTGTAACAAGTTACAATGTCTTGTAGAACATCATTGCAATTAAGACAAGGTGTTTTCTCATATAAGTACAAAGTAGAGAGACATTGCTGTAGGAGCTCCTCTCCTCTTCCTCCTCTTCCTCCTTACATTTTTGTTTTTTGAGACAGGGTCTTGTGTAATCCAGGCTGGCCTTGAAATCCTTTGGAGTCTAAGGATTTGAGTCTAAGAAGAGTCTAATCCTCTTCTCCCCATCTCTCAGGTGCCAAGATAGGTATGTGTCACCAAAGCTGGCTAGAAAATTCATTCTTCGGGGATGTAAAGAAGTACTTACTCAATGTGCTTGTAAAACTAGAAAAATAAAATAATTTATAAAGAAAAATTTATGGGCTAATACTTTATTTTCTTTTATTAAATTTGCTATAAAACTACTATTACTAAAAAAACTACTATTACTACTACTACTATATAAAAGAAAATTCAATCTTTTCCATGTACTTTTTAGGATGAGTGTATTGATCTATAGGCAGGAAAAAGCAAGGGGAAACATATTTTACAACCTTGTTTCAAAAGAATTGATCAGTCTAGGAACAGTTGACTTTAAGGCTTCCCATTCATAAGCTTGATATCTCTTTCATTCATTTAGCCCTCTTTATTTCTTATCTATGGAACTTCATGATGCTTTCTTGCAAAGTTTGCTCATTTTGGAAAATTTCCCCTTCATTACTGTATACTTTTGTGGCTACTAGAAATTTTAAATAACGTTTTTATTTGTTCTTTGACAGTTTCACATATGAATACAATGTATCTTGATTATAACTCCACTCTCTCTCCTTATTCCTCCATATTCCCAACACGTTCCTCCTCCTACTTTCATGCTGGAATTGCATGTATATACCACCACTTCCTGGTATCATTTTCAAAATTATGTTTGTGAATTGATTTTTGGTTTTAGCAACTTAACCAAACTCTTACTGATTTTCATAATTTTTTCTATAGATTCATTTGGATTTTGTATGTATGTGATCTACATCAATAAGTATTATAGGACTAGAGAGATGGCTTAGGTTTATGATTCTGCCTCACAAGCACAAGGTACTGAGTTCAGATTCCAAGTCCCTCATAAAACACTAGACAAAAACAGCAGCCTGTATTTCCTACCCTGGTGGGCAGAGCCTGGGAAATCCCAGAGTGAAGCAAAAAGAAGGTAGAAGCAATCTAGGATGACTCCCTAAATCACCCTTGGTCCTCCACAGGGACACACAATGCCCTCTGATACACACACACACACACACACACACACATACACACACACACACACACAATATATATAATAAAGTTTTTTTTTAAGCGTTATATTTATTTCTTCCTTCCCTTTACTTCTTTTCCTATCCTGACTCACATAGTGGGTTTGCATGTTTTGATCCTGATCTTGAGGAAAATATTTTAAACACACTAACACAGGGAATTAATTTTGTTCCTAAAAGAAAGTCTCTGTTTTTCCTGGCTTTTTGTTTTTTTGATGTTGTTTTGAAATAGTACTCATGTGGTCTAGACTGCTGGAAGTCTTTGAAATCTTTATGTAGTTGAGGATGGCTTTGAATCCCTGATTTTCCAGCATCTGCTTCTTAAGTGCTAGGAGTTTTAGATTTGGTTTATGTAAGGCTGGGGATGGAACCCGGGGCTTCATGTATGATAGGCAAGCATGTTAACACCTAAGCCAACACCCCAAGCACTAAGTGTTTAGCTTTGTCATGAAAGGGTTTTGAATTATTTGTTGTGTGTGTGTGTGTGTGTGTATTTCAAAGGGCACTGTGTATCCCTTAGAGGACTAAGGATAACGTCAGGAATAATCCTGGATTGTTTCTACATCCTTTGCTTCATCCTGGGATTTTCCAGCCTCTGCCTAGCAGGGCAGACATTTTTGCATAGGACTTGGGATCAAACTTAGGACCTTCTGCTTGTAAGGTAAAATCTTAACCCCTGAGCTATCTCTCCAGTCCAGGGGTGTTGAATTTTAAAAATTAATTTTCTGCACCTATACAGTTGGTCCTATACTTTTTGTCTGTTAATCTGGTGACTTTATTAATCATATTGGTAATATTAAGCAATCACAACATAAATCAATTCACTCATGATGCTGCCATTCATATTTTCATTAAGATTTCCAAATCATGGAAGAAAAGATGGGCCAACAAATTTTTTTCACATGAACTTTCTAATTTTGATAACAAGACCATGCTGACCTCAATAAATTAACTACAGAGAGTTCTACCTTTTGTGTTCTTCAAAAAGACTTCAGAAGATCAGAATCACTGTTCCTCAAGAATTTATCTGGGGTGAATGTTGTCTTTCCCAACCTCTAAGCCATATTTTTTTTTATCCAAATGGCTCCCCTGCAGAAAAAGATCTCCCTGTGGCCACAAGTTCATCTAAGAACTGACAGATTTTTTTTAAAATGCTTGATTTTCCTTAAACTAATAGTACACACTTGGGTGAGTGAGCATTCTGAGGAACCAACATCTGCTCCAAACAGGTATGGCCAAGAGCACCACAGAAATATCTGTGTTTATGGAGATGAATTGCAAGATATAGCTGCAATGCAGTGACTGCATTCCAGAGTGTTCACCGTCTGTGGGAGAAACACAGACTTTATCTCACTGGCAACAGAGCCAAAGAACTTTTCAACAAGGGTAAACGGGGTCAGAATATTTGAAGTGACTGAAGGAGAACAACAGGGGAGGATAGAAAACACTTCAGAGATAGTTGCAGATTCCAGGACGGAATTCATGGGAGCTTTATAAACTAAGGTGATAGGGTAAATGAGGGGAGAATCAGGAAAAAAAGTAGGTAAAATTAGAAATCCTTGAAAATTGTTTGGTGAAAAATGTCTTATAACACTTGGTCTGCAGAACAAAAACAATCTCAAATCTAACTGAAAACGTCTTCCCTGCTGCCTTACATGTATAATACCAGGAGGTACTATGCAGGCTAATGGGCAGAAAAGTTGCCAAGACAAGTATGGCTCTCAGTCTTTGGCAAAGAAATTTTTTGAAGTGAGCAGCAGTTAATCCAGAGACTCACAACTGGTGAAAGTTCTAAGATAAGCAATTGCCGAATACTCAGCCCAAACAGGACATCTAATGTATTACCCCCTCCAAGTCCCAGGAAACATTACAGAAGAGGAGGCAGGAAGAACCAGGTCATGGGGAGAGTGTCAAGAAACACTTTTCTTCTGTATAGGACATGGCAATTCAGTTGCACTGATTAACTGGTAGCAGCTACGGTTACTTGCACAAAACTGGCACTAAATTAAGCTCATCAACATTCCACTGTAAATGAGGGAGGAACTCATGAAGCCATTCATCAGTTCCTGAGAGAAAAGGAACCATTATCCTCAGTGGTATAGCCACTGGTAAGTTATCCAAATTACAGTAAGTAATCTCCCACCCATGCTTGGAGAAACAAGTTTAACAAAGTGTAACAGGAATGAATCTGATGAAAATACATTATATATGAAATTATATATATTATATTAAATATATTATATATGATATAGATATGAAATTATTAAAAAGTGCCACATGACATAAAGGTTTCAGGGCTTTATGCTTGGTTCCTAACATAGGGCTCTGCAAATGGAGACTGACATCAATCACCAATGTTATATACTATGTTAGTTAAACTTCCAGTCTTCCATTATTGTGGTGAAATTTCTGAGATGATCGACTTATAAGCAGGAAAGATTGTTTTGGCTCGTAGTTCATAATTTTCAGCACCTGTTGTTTGGTTCCACTGAGAGGAGGGGGATCAGGGTCCTGATATCCCATTTAAGGGCATTCTACAATGACTAGCTATCTTCCACCAGGCCCCAACTCATAAAGATACCACCACTTCCTAATAGTATCACAGAGAGGTAATCAATTCTCCAACTCTTGGTCTTGGGAACAGTGAAGGTCCACATTATAACTCTTATCTCTGTCATGGAGTCACTATACACTCTTTAGCCCTGTGCCAGGAAGATAGTGTGCCCATCTCACAGTGATGGAAGCTCCTGTACTCAGAGCCCTTCTAAATCTCACCCTAGGTATCACTTCCTCTGCATCTTCTTGTATATAATTTACAAGAATCCAGTAGCAACAAAAAAACAAGTAATAATATGTTTGTGGGTTATGATTGTAAATGATGAACTATGAAGGGAGATCATAATGAACCCTTCCATTTTTTGCCAAACAGTTAGAGATATCTGACATCTTTAACTAGTGACTGGAGTCTGAAGTGATGGTAGTCTTGTGGGACTGAGCCCTAAACTTGAGTGGTCTATGCTTATTCCTGAAAATAGCATAAAAAATTTATTGAAATACATCATAGGACAGTAACTTATGTCTGGAGAATTGGAGAGTTAATTATTAGCATAGAAATTCCCACACGTTTATCACAAGTATTAAGAACATACAAACATGGAGGGTTTTTTGTTTGTCAAAGGTCTCTCAGATTCTGCATCTTGTAACAGACAGCGTTCTCACCTAGAATTACTATAAAAAGCAAACAAATTAAATAAAAGCAAGTAAATATACATAGACTGATAATTTGAATTTGTTCTGACCTATAGAGAATTATGAACCTGTATAGAATGGAATTCCATAATTTCATTATTTTATAACCACGACCTTTAATGAATGGTGTTAATAGTGTCTTAACTCCAAATTATGTGCTGCAAAATACAACATCTATTAAACGAGTATATATATTTGAAAAATAAAATAAGTGGTATCATCATTATATTGCCTTGGGTCTCCTTTTAGGACCTTTCTGAATTACAGACAAAAAGATAAATCAGTGGGCAAGGTGTTTGCCACACAAACATGAGGACTGGAATTTGTATTCCATTAACCCATGGAATAGCTGAGCACTATTAGGGTATTACTGCAATCTGTGAACTCTGGGTTCAACTAGACACTACACCTGAATAAATAAATGCCCTGGAACTTTTAACTGCAAGCCATCTAGCCTGTCCCATCAATAAAAAATGTGGAAAGTGATCAAGGGAGACACTCAATGTCAATTTCAGGTGTCCACATGTAAGCACATACACATGCACATGTATTTTCACATGCACATGTAGCCACACACACAAACATGCAAACACACATGCATACCATGCAGAGAAATGCACAAAAAAAATTTAAATGATCCTTTTCTTCATTACTTCAACCAGGTTGCAGCTTGTAAATTATGGTAGCATAGAATATTTATTATCAAGATACATATTTAGAATCAAATATATATATTTGGAATAAAGGAAAAATTGAAAGTTCAGGAGGAGACAAATCATAAATTAGAGAAAATCTCTGGGAAAGTCCAGTGACTCAGTCATTTTGTGAAAACATTTGGAAATATTCCTTAAAAGTTGGTAAGCTAATTGGGGAAAGGATCATAATTTCTCCCCAGATGCAAAAATACATCTGGAGATTTGACATGGAATCAGATTACACACACACACACACACACACACACACACACACACACACACACGACATGTTTCTATAGAGGGATAAGAAGAAACAGAGGGACACCATTTGAGAAGAAAAGTAGAAGAAAAAGAGAAGGTAATGGGAAGAAAATGAATAAATGAATTCTATGTGTGTATATATATGTAGATATTAAAATATCATAATTACACCATTATTTTATACACTACTTAAAACATGAAAACTTGAGTCTATAGCAAGAATTTGGAATCAGCCTAGATATCAATGAAAATGATACTAATGAAAATGTGATATACAATGTACTAGTGAAAAATGTGATATACAAACACAATGGAATTCAGCTCTCAAGGAAAAATAAAATTGTAAAATTCACTGATAAGTGGATGGAACTGGAAAAGATTATATTGAGTGAAGTAACTAAAACATAGAAACATAAATTCCAGATGTTCTCTCTTACATGTGGTTTCTGACATAGACCCTATTGATTTATTTGTTTAAATAGAAATACCTATAACAGCCAGCCCAAAAACATGAATGGGACTATTGAGTGAGGGCAGGGAAATAAAAAACTTAAAATTATATACACTGAATTATACGTTATTATATGTACATACATACATAGTTCTTTTATATTCAAATGTAAAGTTAATATAGTAATTCTTTGCAACTTTTTAAATTTTGACAGTATTTGCTGATTGTCTTTCCAATGAATGCAATATGATCTTATTTTATTACTTTTTTATTTTAAGGATGTATTCTACAATATATATCAAAGTCATTTAATCCTTACTGTATGAATGGAAATATGAAATGATAATAAAACTAAAATTGATAAAGACCTTAAAATATATGTTCAATTAATTTTATTATTTTTTAAGAAAGAGCTAGAGCACAGGGATGTAGGTCAGTAGTGCAACACTTGCCTAGCATGCACAATGTTTTGGGTTCTACTCTATCATGAAGGAGGAGAAGAAGGAGAAGGAGGAAAAGGTAAAGGAGGAGGAAGAAGAGGAACAGAAGATTAAGGCTTTGCATTTACAAAGGGAGAACCTTCAACACTTGCAAATGGAAACTGATAAAAGCTCCCCCTTAAGACTGGATATAAATATGTAGCCAGTTATGGTCATTTCTGGAGATTAACTATGTTCTCCTGTGGTGAGGACTCTAAATTGACATGGGAGACAGTTTTCTGGCATGTTTCCCACATATTTCAATCAGAGTGCCATTTCATATTTGACTAGTCTAGGAAGACTAGTCAAATGAATAACCATCTAAAAGAAAAGACTTTACCTCATTCTGTCAGTACATTTTCACCAAGTCTTCTAAGTTTGAGGTGGACATAAGTTATATTGCCGCGGTTTCCATGTTGGAAAGGAAAAATAATGTATGTGAGTGCATGTGCACCATGACACTCATGTAAAGACCAAAGGATGATTTTTGGGAGTTGGTTCTCTCCTTACATCTTATGAGTTCTGGGGGTAGAACTCAAATGGTCAGTCAGGCTTGAACAGTACGCTCATTTACCTATTGAGACATGTCATGATTTGAAATGTGTCCCCCACAGTCTCATGTGTATGGGCAGGTCATGGCACCTTTGAGAGGTGGAGCCATGCTGGAGGAAGGCAATCACAAGGGGTGGGCCTTGAGGTGGATTAGTCCCACCCTACCTCCAGGAGAAGTCTGGTTTGCAGCAAGGAGTCTCGTAGCTATCAGCCTCCAAGATGTCTGCAGTAACCTAAGCTCCTCCACCTTCTGCAGCCAGCCATGCCACATCCACCATGAAAGACTGTATCTCCCCTCTGAATAAGTCTCCCTTTCTCCCATTAAGTTGTCTCACAGCAACACAAGAGAATAACCAGCAACACAAGAGAATAACCAATACAAAAATTGGTACTGAGAAGTGAGGTATTGCTGTGAGCATCTGGTACCACAACGTGAAGTGTTTTGAAATTGAGAGAAATTGGTATCAGAGAAGTAGGGTGTTACTGTGTGAGACTAAGAGAATCTGATACCGAAAAATGAAGCTGTTTTTTAAGCTGAGTGAAGTTGTTACCCAGCAGTATGGACAATGCTGTGATGTGGCTAATGTGCCTTTGGAACTGTTTGTTGGGAGAAATATGGAGAACTTTGGGACTTTGTACTGGGAAAGTCTTTGTGTCTTGGTGATGGGGTCAAATGGGCCTTTCTCATGAGAGCTCAGAAGAGAGCAATGCTGTGAGAGATTCAAGCAGTGGAAGCCCAGTTCGTGATGGGGAACAGAGACTGTGTTTGGAACTGGATAAGTGACAAATGGAGCCGTGTGTTGGCAGAGAGTTTAGCAAAGTTTTGAACTCGTCCTAAAAGCTTGCCCGAAGTTAAATTGGAGTGCTTGGCTAAGGAAATTTCAGCAATGTAGTCTTGACAATGTGATATGGGTACTTTTTAGTTGTCTTCAAAGTTATAAAAAAGAGCATGGAATCAGGCAGGAAGAAGCAAAAACTGTAAGATCTGATGACAAAAAATGCAATGGTACTTAAAGTATTAAACCAGGAGAAAGCAGAGAACAAAATGTCAGTTATTAAAGAGATTAGCTCCATTAGTAAATCAAAGCCTGCTCTCAATTTAGATAATAGGAGAGGCCCTACCTTGAGGGCAAGATTGTAAGAGAAGACTCCCACTCATAAGAATACAAATCCTTTTGGAAGGAATGAGCTAAAAGGTGGCGTTCCAAAGCAAGGGTCTGTTTCTCCTCTAAAACAATTGCCCAGGAGCAAAAAAGATTTTTCCTACGGTAAAATCAGTCTAGATATCAATATACTAATGAAAATTGATATACAATGCACAGTTGTGGTTCAAGGGGACCAATCACTAATCCAAGATAACAGCAAAACTTGGCAAAGCCACCCATGTGGTTTTAAAACCATTAAAGATATAAGAGGAAGGAAGTTGTGGGTCCCTTCTCCAAGGTTTCAGAGAATGGCAGAATCCAGCAACATGTGACAGAAAGCCTGCAGTTTAGAGGCCCAAGAAGAGTAGTTCATGCTGTGGAGTTAAACCCTGACTTGCCATTGAGAAGTGAAGATGGTAGAGATGTCAGAGACAATGGACATTGGGCATGGAGAGCTACATACCCTAGGAGAGGCCAGCCCAAGAGAGTGATGCATTGTTCTATGGGCAGCTGCGTTGGAGGGGCAGAACCAAAACTCTTTGGAACTGAGATGATTTGAATGAGGTTCACCTGTTGGACATGAAACAGCAGGATTTAGAGTTTATTCTGCTGGCTGTAGATCTTGTTATGGACCGATCTTTCCTGGATATGCCCCCCACTCCTCCCTTTTTAGAATGGGAATGTTTATTTTGTGCCATTGTATGTTGGAAGTAAGTAACTTATCTTTTGATTTTACAGGAGGCTTGGATTTTGGACTTTTGAATGGTGTTGGGACTATTGATGTAGTCAATGGAGTCTTTTGAAGTTGGGCTGAGTATGGTTTACATAATGAGATGTTAATGAGCCTGTGGGGGCCAAGGTTGGAGTCTCATGGTTTGAAATGTGTCCCCACAGTCTCATGTGTTTGGGCAGGTCATGGTACTTTTGAGAAGTGGATCCTTTCTGGAGAAAGAAGGTCACAGGGAGTGGGCCTTGAGGTAAATTACTCCCACCCTACCTCTGGGAAAAGTCTGCTTTGCAGCAGGGAGTCTTGCAGCTCTCAGCTTCTGCCGGGCAGCCATACTGTACTGCCTTTGCCATAAAAGACTGGAACTGTAAACTGAATAAATCTCCCTTTCTCCCATTAAGTTGTTTGAGCCTCAGTGTTGTCTCACGACAACACACAAGAGTAACCAATACAAGTCATGAAGCAGGCCTGAAAAATAATATTTTCGAAAGAATTTTTTTTTTTGCAATTTAATTGCTCTATGCATTTATTATTAGCTGTAATTAATGCTGAAGGAGGGGACAAAAGGTTCACAGGCTACACACAACTTCACAATATGCGATGCAGGGGGAAGAAAAAGATTTGATCAGCAACTTCCTAGGGTCTTGGAGGACGCATTCCTGGGGGAGGTGGACCTCTGATTCCTGATGGAGGGGGTCTCAATCCTGGAGGAGGCATGCCTATTGGTGTCCCTCGTGCAGGGGGAAGACCAATTGGTTGACCCATGGGTGGTCTCATACCAGGTAGGGGAGCCATAATTCCTGGAGGTGGAGTTGCTCTGCCTACAGGTGGGGGTGGAGTGCCACGTCCTGGTGGATACTGAGTAGGGGCGCCAGCAATGCTGGCTGTAGCAGCAACAGCAGCAGCTGCTACAGTGCCTCTTCCCTGTGGAGTCATTACCTACTGGGATGGACCTCCAACTCCTCGAACAGGGCCTGCTAATCCAGCAGGAGCCTGCGGAATAGGTACACCGGCTGGCACTCCTCTGCCAGCTGCCCTTCCAACCCCAGGACCTCCTGCAGCTCCAGCTAGTGGTACTCGAGCAATGCCAGTATCCTTAGGCGGTGGCCCTTCCACGGTCATGGAAACCAAATTCTCTCCACGCAGCAACACTAGACCCAAAACCCGTTTTTCTTCACATTCTGGCTGCTTTGCGTTCTTTGGCTTGATCTTCCTGAACTCATCACAATCACAAAGGATCAAATTCATATGTTTATCAAAAGCTTTGAAGGTACCAATGAAGATTCGGCCATCTTGCAGGATACATCTCATTCGATAATCAATGTGCTGAAGCATCTTACTACTCTTACCCACAGTCATGATTGTTGTTCCACAATAGCCAATAACAACAGGAAATTTTCAAGTTTTGTAGTACTGGGGGCGGGGGTTGCTATAAGTTAAGCTATAATGCAAGCCTTCTAGAAACAAAGCAAGCTTGGCAGAAGCTTCACAACAGCGGACAGGTCCTGTTTTTTCTTGAAATCGGCTATCCAGATGTTTAAATACTGCTTTAACCACCTCTTGGTGTCTCAGCTAAGAAGGTCTGTTGCAGTTCCGCTTGGAAATCCACCACAGGAACTTGCTGCTGAGAACGCCGTGGGTACAACTGACACTCTTGATTGCTCAGTGAGGCTGTCCTTCTGCGTTTAACTTGAACTTCCACTTCTGGCACGTGTTGCTCAGTAGTTCTTCTCAGGTGCAATCGATCCCTTGCTCGCTCCACTGCGTCGCCAATGGTTCTTCAGATCCAGGCGCCAGGCATCTCCAGCCGCCTCTGCTCTGTGCGCAGTGCTTGTCGCAGCTCGAAAGAATTTAAGAGTGTAAATATTGGGATTGGAGAGATGGCTCAGGGTTTGAAGCTTTTGCCTTGCAAGCAAAATGTTCCAAGTTTGGATACCAGACCCAACATAAAAATGCAAGGTGAACAATAGTAGTAGCCTACACTTTTGGCTCTTGAAGGCAGAATATGGGAACCTCAGAGCAAAGCAAAGAAGTAGAGCCATCAAGGATGATACCTGATGTTATCCTTGGGCCTCCCCAGGCACACATACTCAAGTGCCATATTCTACACACAATCACATCCAAATATAGGCACAAAAAAAATGACAAAAACAAAAACAAACAGAAATTCCGGCCCTAGAAGGCAGAGCCTATAAAACCTCAGAGAAAAGCAATGAGGTACAAAAATCCAGGATGATTCCAGAAGTCATCTTTGGGCCTCCACAGCAGCACACATTCAAGTGCTCTTTGTACATGTACACACACACACACATATACCACAAAGAGTTCAGTTGTAATTGTAGCTTTTTGCTAATACTATTTGGCAATGAGTGAGCAAACACACAACTTCTGAATCACCCAGAAGGTTGTCTGAGAGGATTCTTAAGAGTTCATGGCTCTGCAGTGATTACCTCTTTCTGAGGAGCTGGCATAGCTTACAACATGGCTGCTGTCAAGTGTTTGCTTACTGCCACATCCTTTCCCACATCCACCTCCCTTGGATGGTAGTCAGAAAGTACTAAACACTTTCAGCCAAGTTGTACTGCTTCTACATCATCTTTCAGATAGATAGTAATGACTAATTCTTTAGAATGGCAGAGGCAGTATGCTTTTCATTCACTAGAGAAGACATTGTGGTTAGGAGATGACAAACTGGGTGCAAAAGGTGAAGAGTGAGCTTTGCCATATAGGAAAACTAATGCAGAAAACTAATAATTTGTTCAAAGCCAAGTGTAAAGGGACTGAAAACACAGCATAGTTGGTAGAGGGCTTACCTAGTATGCCAGAAGCCCGAGGTTTGATCCCCAGCATGGAATAACTGGGAGTACTGGTGCATTACTGAAGTCTCAGCATAAGAAGGTGGAGGCAGGAGGCTCAGAAATTCAGGAGCATCCTCACTGTGATAGTTAATCCTGGGTGTCAACTTGACACACCTTGCATTAACTAAGATCAGCTGAGACCACACCTGCCATTAACTAAAACAGCTGAGACCATACCTGGCAAGATCAGCTGAGACCACCTGAAGAGATTATCTGGATAATACAAAAATCAGTCCTAGATCCTTTTAGAACCTCTATAGATCCCATTGGAACCTCCCAGTAGTGGACCAAATAAAAGGAACCACAGAGGAGAAGACAAGAGAGAGACTGTCTGAAGCTGTGCTCTTCCCTTCTGCTGCTGGGTTTCTTCCACCTTCCAGCTCTCCAACCCTCCAAGTCTTCAACGTGACCTAAGACTCTCTAGGAATCTTTCAGCCTTCAGCTGTCACCCACTGGAACTACTGGACTGAGCAGCTACTGGCAGCCATCATTGGACTATCTCAGCCATATCTCATAAGCCAATTCAATAAATTCCCTTTATATATATATTCATTCTGTTGATTCTGTGACTCTACAGAACTTACATAGCAAATTCAAGTCCAGCCCTGGTTACATAGATTTTTGTTTTCTAAAAGAAAATAAAGAAGAGAAAAGGGAAAGGGAGAGCAGGAGAGGGGAAGAAGAGAAGAAGATAGGAAAGGAAGGGAAAGGAAAAGGAACAATCCAGTATTTTGGAGATTGTATAATTGCATTAATGAATTAATAAAGCCTAGAAATGGAATTGAAGTTTCTTAAGGAAGGTTGAGTACATGCTAGGAGCTGTGAGATTGATTGCTCAGACACATCCTAGAACCTCTGAGAGTCTTCAAGGCTGAGGTAATCCAAGGTGGCACAGCTTGTCAAAGCAAGCCTGTCTTGCTCCATCCTGATTCATTACACTGTGTTACTTTGGGTTCCAACAGCCACTCAACTCCTTGCTTTTCTGATGCTTCCTGGATTTCTGTCAGCAATCCAGTCTTACAAATTGCTTGGCTGAGACCTGTATTTGTTGTCTTCCTTTGAAACTGTGATTCACAGTGTACACCCTTTAAACAGAATCCTCTCAGCCGGCAGGACTGAAAAGCTCACTTTAAAAACAAACTGCAGAGCTGGCTCGTCTCCATAGCTTCCACACAGCATGTTCGGATGACCATAGAATGAAGAGGTATATGCAAATCTTGCCTTTTCCTTTTAAATTCACTAAAATGTTTTAAAATATTGTGTGTGTCAGATCAATGGATAAGGCTTGAAGACCCAGATATAAGCCCACAAAGTTACAGCCATTTGGTCTTTGACAAAGGGGCCCAAAGAATCCAATGGAAAAAGAACAGCATCTTCAACAAATGGTGCTGGCAAAACTGGATCTCCACATGCAGAAGATTAAAGCTGGACCCGTACTTGTCACCATGTACAAGATTTAATTCCAAATGGATCAAGGACCTTGATATCAGGCCAGAGACTTTAAAAACCATAGTTGAAAGGATAGGGAACTCCCTCGAGCTGATTGGGCTAGGCCAACACTTCCTAAACAGACATCCAATGGCACAATCACTGCTACCAACTCTCAACAGTTGGGATCTTGTGAAATTAAAGAGCTTCTGTTCAGATAAAGAGATTGTCACACGAGCTCAAAGGCAACCCACAGAATGGGAGAAAATCTTCACTAACCACATATCTGACAGAGCTCTACTGTCCAGAGTGCACAAAGAACTTAGAAAATTAAACTCCAAGGAAAACACTGGCCCAATTAAAAAATGGGCCCTGGAACTTCAAAGAAACTTTACCAGAGATGAAATTAAAATGTCTAACAATTATCTTAAAAAATGCTCCACTTCCTTCGCCATCAGGGAAATGCAAATCAAAACTTCCCTGAGATATCATCTCACCCCGGTCAGGATGGCAAAAATCCACAATACAAACAACGACAAATGCTGGAGAGGATGTGGAGAGAGGGGAACTCTTCTACATTGTTGGTGGGAATGCAGGCTCATACAGCCACTCTGGCAAGCCGTCTGGAGATTCTTAAAGAAATTAAAGATTGAAATGCCGTATGACCCTGCTATCCCACTTTTGGGAATAACCCCCCATGCAGCAGAGGTTCGCCTCGATAGCACAAGCTCGACCATGTTCATAGCAGCACTGTTTACAATAGCAAAGTCATGGAATCAACCTAAATGTCCAACAGTTGACGAGTGGATAAGGAAACTGTGGTACATCTATACAATGGAGTACTACTCAGCCATCAAAAATGATGAATTACTGGAATTTGCTGGGAAATGGATGTCATTAGAAAGAATTATATTAAGTGAAGTATCCCAAACCCAGAAAATTAAGCGCCGTATGTACTCCCTAATAGGTGGCTCCTAGTACCAAACTCACCCAGCCCACATTGAGACACTCAAAAGTAAACCTATGTAACACAGTAATTGCAAGGATTATGAACAAGAGAGATGGGTTAGGAGGGCCACACCAGAAACAAGGAGAGAGGAGACCATGTTACAGCAGAGAAAATAGGCCTCCATCAAGGTCTGCAAGTAAGTAATGAGAAACCTGGTTAAGTTCACAGACGTTCTTTCCTGATCTCACCAGAAGGGGAGGGCATATAGTCTAGCAGATAAAAAGTAATCATTTTGCAAATGGGTGATGGACCCCCTCCCTCAGTGAGGTTTCCTACTCTTATTACATCTACCCTTGAATGTGCTATTACAACAAGACTCCAGTTTAACAGCTTTTTGTCTCTGGCCAGGGGGTGACATACAGTGCCCAGCAGAATGGAGTGAAGGGAATTGCAGGAGCAGCAAAACTGCAAAAGAAAATCAACAAACCACAATCCAGAACTTCAGAGACTCTATATCAATCACATAGAACTAGGACAGCCTAATCTCTCCCCATCCTGGAGCTCAGGGACATTTGCGGAAGAGGGGGCGGTAAGATTGTAAGAGCAAAAGGATGGGAGGAGCAACGATTTGCAAGATTCTCAACAATAGTTGGGGCCAAAGCAATCATAATGGGACTTTGCATGCCCTGCGCAATGTCCAGTGCACTGTTGCCCTCATAAAGTCTAGCATCTGTTAAGGGCACCGAGACCCCTGGAGGCAAGGGATTGACAGCCATAGTAGTGATCTTATGCTTAAGGGGAACAAGAAAAAGGGCTTATGGAAATGCCACTGGGTCCTTATATGTCATCGGAGAGGAGGACCCAGTGGAGAGTTAGGCGTACACAATAAAGGACTCTCTGGGAATTGGGGGGGAGGCACTGGGGGAAGGGGAGGGGGAGGAGGAGGGAGGGAGGGAACTGGTAAAAAATTTTAAAATGTATAATTAAATTTTTAATAAAAAAAAACTAGCATTAGGAAGTTATTTATACTGTTTTGAGATTTCCTAGAATTAATGGTATTTTACTTCTCTTGTTCAAATAAACTAGAAGACATTGGTTAAAAAAAAATATTGTGTGTGTGTGTGTGTGTGTGTGTGTGTGTGTGTGTGTCTGTGTCTGTGTGTCTGTGTGTCTGTGTCTGTGTGTCTGTGTGTCTGTATCAAATGGCACTGTGTATCTCTGTGGAGGACCAAGGGTGACTTCGGAAATCATCCTGGATTATTTGTACCTCTTTCTTGCTTTGCTCTGGGATTTCCCAGGCTCCAGCCCCACCACCAGAATGTTTTAAATACTTAGATCATCTCTCACCTCTAGGGTGCCCTAGACAAACCCAAGCAGCTGAGAAAACAAACTTCTAAATGAGAACTTGGGGGAAAAATGTTCACTGATCATCTCTGAAGATACCTCAAGACTGATGGAAGATGTTTGTGGATAATGTTTCTCCAGTTGGTGAGAAAAGGCAATAATCACTAGTCCATATATATTTCATCTCTAGACAGAGTTTACGGTTTTCCTTTCTTGCCTTGATCGCTCATGTGTACAATGCCACAACAATAGCCCTTGAGTTATAAAAAGATAGCACAGAGGCTGGCAAGATGGATCAGCAGGGAAAGGTGCCTAGGTGCAGGTTCGATAATTTTAATTTAATCTCCAGAACCCACATGATGGAGAGAGAGAAACAACTTTAGAATGTTATCCTCTGACTTCCACACATACTCGTTCTTTCTCTCTCAAATAAATAAATATATAAGTAAATATATTTTACAAAAGATAATGTGAACTGGAATGTGGCTCAGTGATAGAGGCCTGCTTAGCATGGATGAGGTTCTGAATTCTTTCCTGGAGAAGTAATAGTAGTAGTAGGAGAAGTAATAGGAGGAAAAGAAGTAGGATGAGGAGAAAAAGAGGAGAAAGAGAAAAGGAAAAGTAGGAGAAGGAGGAGGAGGAGGAGGAGGGAGGAGAAAGAAAAGGAGGAGGAGGGATGATAAGTATGAGTAACTAAATACTTAACCCTGGGCAGAGTAAGTATTCAGGAGCAGTTGGCTGTTACTATTTATCATGTAGCCTGATTTTAATAAACACACTCACCATAGGGAACAAGAATTATACCTGGAGTGTTTCAAACTCTCCTGGCCTCTTCTTAATGGCTCCTTTGTGGTTCCGAAAATCATCTAGTAGTGTCACTGGCCTTTTTGAGAAGCCTTGGCTACTATGGGGAATGTCATCTTCCCTCTGATTGACACTTGAAGTCATTTTAGACTACTCCAAAGTTTCCCTGCCCACAGTACACCCATTCCTACTCTATAGCCATCCAGCTTGCTCCTCTTGCCTCTATCCTTTGCTGAGATCACCCATGTGCTTTGCAGTGTCTTCTGAAGACATCTGTGGAAAAGGGCATTTGATTTTATCAGTTGCTTTATTCAGAACCAGGGCTATGTCACAAGTCTCTGGATGAGGGGTGTGAGCTGAAGAGTATGCCCCCATCACCTGTCTGGGAACCCTTCCTTTTGCCCTGTCCCTTTCTTTGCCTTAATCTTTAATGCATATGGGCTCTGGTGGATCTTCCAACCTGTCTTCCAAAGTCTGGGGGGCAGTCCAGATCCCCAGAGTGAGGTAGACTTGGGTCCAAATCCAGCTCATCCATTTGTGGTTGTATCCACTTAGGTAGTTTCTCCTCTTTCAGTGGAGATAGCGGTATCCTGTAGACAGAGCACAATAAGGACTTGATCACACAGTGGTCGGCTCTCCCCAGTTCTGCTTGCAGTTATTCCTGGTTCTTAGAAGATGCATACAATCCATAGGTCTACTCCAAGGACATGCCCTTCCTTCCTTGCTTTGTACACCACTGTACTACACTGTCACTTCCAGCAGATACAACAGAGTTTGTTTATGATTGCATTAGACCTTTATAGAGGTTAAATATTGCAGTGGCCTCCCATTTCGCTTTCTTCACCATAGAGGTAAAAAGCAATCTATAGATTCAGTTCATTGTTCCCTATAAGAAAACACAGGAGCTATAAAACTTATGTATGAAAGGCCACTAATAATCCTGAATCTAGCACTTCTCTGCTTATGTGTCTCTGCTATGTTGAGCAAGTCTCCCTAGTTCCTGCAGATATTTCCCTGATGAAATCTGATTTTACAATGTGTGTCATTATCCAGATGAATGATCTCCTATGGACTTGGGGCTGGACCCTTGGTAGTCTCTCTTGGGTATGAGTGAGTTCTCCCTCTCTGGGGGTGAATACTAGTGCTGTGAGGAACTAACTTTTTACTCATCATTATGGGCCTGGTACCACCCAGTAGAAAGATAGATAGGATTGTGTTCAGGTCATCCCCAGTATCTTTCCCATCTGTTCCTAGGGTTTTTTGTTGACTGTTGATTCCCTTCCCTCCCCCCATTTTGGAAGGATGATCCCTTCTAGAATCTTTGTGTCCTGCTTTCATCTTGCAAACTCCTATTCATTCCTTAAAACCTCATATCACCTGCTCGATGAAGACTCTTGGCCTTACTGTCACATTACTTCATCTTTGAGGTCATAAAGCTGCTCATCTAATTAACTTTAAGCTCTTTAAAGTTGCTTAGATCTTGTTTTTTTTATGTCCAACTTTTAGAAAATGCTACAGTTAATTGTCTGTAATATGAATGAATGAATTTTTCTGTTTACATAATATTTTTCATATTTTGATATGCAGATTTAACAGCCTCTTAAACATTTTTATTAAGAAGTTTTCAAGTATAAAACAAAGATGATTTTATGTTCATGCCCCTTCCTCTTTCCCTCCCTTTCATCCACTTCCATCCTATTCTCACTTCCCTTCCCTAGTCCAGTCCTGCCCTCATGTCCCTCTGCATATGTGGACCTCTGGGATTTCTTCAGGCCTCTGTGATAGTTTTTAAGTGGTCATTCAGTGGGTAAACCCACAGGTGAGGAAGCTCCCCTTCTTTTGCCCAGAACCTGCTCCAGAAATTCTCTGAGTGTAGTCGATTCTCTTGAGGTCCTCACTGGTCAACAGGGGAAAGTCATCGTGGAGATCTGGTGAAAGATCTCATCTCAGTGAGCCCTGGATGCAGTAGCCCTATCTTGACTGGAGTGTTTTGACTGGCAATACATCTCTCCACCTTTAGGCTCTTACAGTCTTACTGCCCTCTCTTCTGCAAGGTTCCCTGAGCTTTGAGATGGGGAGAGATTTTGATGACTTGATCATATTATTAGAGTCACCAACTACCCAGTGGTAGTTTTCTGACTCATTAATCTTCCATTGCAATAGAATGCATCTTGGTTGAGTGCTAAGAGCTTTTTTCCTTTCCTTTCCTTTTCTTTCTTTTTTTTTTTTTTTTTTTTCAAATCCGTGTTCTTATGTCTCCACTATTTTGGGATCTTTCTCCATCCCCCTGACTTATGTTCCTTTGTAGTTTGTAGGTATTATGGAAGTAGGTATTATGGAAGTTTCCATTTAGTTACATAATTTTGAAGATTCATTGCTAAGATCCACTTATATGTTAGAGGTTTTTTTCTTTCTCTTAAGCATGTCACAGTTTAAAGACTTACTGTTCTGAAGAAGTAGGGAGCAGTACTTTTCCAAAGGATTATTTTCCAGAGATTTGGTAACATGAACAATCAGTAAATATCCCTTTGTCTCTTTTGGGCTTTGAATTGAGGCATTATGTCATTCAGTTTCTAGCAATACAGACTAGCTACACTGGATTCTTAGAAGGTCATCATATAACACAAACCCAAACTTTTCGCATGACCACAAATTTATAGCTTTAATGAACCATACTGACGCCATATTACTTTTCTTATTGTGACCAAACAACCGACACAAGCAACTTAAAGACAAAAGTGGTTTTTTTTTCTTTCCTTTCTTTGGGGGAGGGTGGTCTTAGATTTCAAAAGTACATTTCATCATGGCAGGGAAGTCACGGTGTCAGCGACATGAGGTAGCTGGTCACATAGTATCTGTAGTCAGGAAACAGGGCTCAGCTTGCTTTCTCCTTTCAAATAAATGTACATTTTAAGAAGTTGGTGTCTTCAATGGGTTGGCTGATGTCTTTGATGTATTTTTCCATTGCCCTAGTGCAGTCAGAACAGTAGCTCAATGGCTAGAGAGACAGGCCACCATACCAGAGATTCTGAATTTGAACCCCAGCACTGCCTAACCTGGAATGGTAGCACTCTGGCCTATATCCCAGCTCTACACAGATAGAAAGAAGGAGAATCAGAAGTTCAAGGTCAACCTCTGTCTCCATAAGTCCCTGGTTCTTCAGGGCCATGAAAGATCCCATCTAAGACAGCAACCACAGCATCACACTCACACATCAACACAAACACATGTTATACACTATTGTCCCATGCAGAGCTCTAAGTTTCTCTTTAACAGTACCAACCTCATTAATAATTATAACTGCTTTCTCTGCATTTTCTTCATTTGCAGCTTTATGCCTGCTTACCCTCTTTTCCTTGACGAACTTTGCCTTTTTCGTATCTTTTTGCCTCTCTTTCTGTTGATCTGAGTAATAGCAGTGGGTATATTATCATGGTGTGAGTGTGAGTTGATTCCCACAGATTTATATGTTTGAATTTTAAAATGATGTTAATATCTGGAAAGATTGTAGCACCTTTAGGAGGTGAAGCCTTGCTGGAAGAAGGCATGTCACAGGGAGGCAGACTTTGAGATTTTTGTATCCTGGTTTCCTCTTAGTTTATTCTTGCTTTGTCTCTGCTTCCATGATGACTGCTTTGATCTGAACTGACTTCTAACTTCTGCCTTCTACTATGCTATTCCTGCCATAATGGACTATATCTCCTCTGGAACTCTAAGCTAACTAAATCTCCCTTTCTCACTTAAGACTCTTTACTTTCTCACAGCAATATAAAGATGAATAATTACATTTGTCATAGCCTAATTGCTATTTTGTCAAATTGATGATTACATTTTTTAATTCAGCCTTAATCAAATCCTCAGAACAAAGAATAAAGTCAAATTCTTGCCAGACTATGAACCAAATGGCCTCTAGCCTAGTTACTAACATGGTCCTGGCTCCTCTTAAATCCTCATGAGCTTTGGGAATTTCTTTTGTCATACTGATCTTCCAGACTCATACCAGAATGGACCATTAGGTTCTTACAACAATCTAGGGCCTATCTAACACTAAGCTGAAATTTCTTCTGTATTCCTCTCACAAACCAATTCTACAAGCCCATGATTCACATGGTCATGTTTTCATAACAAAGGCCCCATTTTGGGTACCAGCTTATGTCTAGGCCATTTGCTAGAAGATGTTGTCAGCTCTGGAGAAGGGTTCTTCCTGTCAGATAATCCTTCTAAGTAATTCCATGATAGACTTACCTTAAGGATTTTAAATTGCTGTCAATTTGACAGATAAGATTAGCCATGATAAAGTCCTTGAGGACAAATGTCTAGGGAAATTTTATTAGTCAGCTTTTGATTGTGGTGAAAATATCAGGGAAAGGGGTCAGCGAGACAGTTGAGGGGAAAGTCACCTGCTTGAAAACTGGGTGATCTGAGTTTGATCCACAGAAGCCTGTGTGGTAGAGAGAACTGGCTTCTGAAAGTTGTCTTTTTTCATTTCATTCATAAATAAATAAATAAACAAATATTAAAGATGTATTTGTTTATTTTGTGTGTCTGTGTGTGTATCAGAGGGCAATATGTGTGCCTTTGGAGGCACAGGGGTGACTTCAGGAATCACCCTGGATTCCTCTACCTCCTCTTTGCTTTGTCTTGGAGTTTCCCAGGCTCCGACTTCCAGGATTGGAAGTACAAGCCACTGCCATTTTTTTCCTGGCATGTTTATATGAGATTCAGGATCCAAACTCAGGACCTTCTGCTTGTGAGGCAGAGGTTTAATCTCTGAACCATCTCTCTAGGCCATAAACAAAATATTAAAAGATACCAGGAATAAGAAATTTATAAGTAGGAAGGATTTATTTTATTTATATATTTCAGAGCTTTTGGTCCATGGTTGCTTGGTTTTATTGCTTTGGGGACTATGGTAAAGCAGAACATCATGGCAGACAGCATGTGGTAGAACAAAGTTGCTCATTTCATGGTAGCTGCGATGCAAAGAGGGAGAACAAAAGTAAAGGCAGAACCCTAAAAATCCCTTTGCAAGGACACATTCCCCTATTAGGTAATACCTCATGAAGGCTCTAGGCTGGATCACCTCCCAATGTTGTTACGGGCTGGGCACCAAGCCTTTAACACATGGGCCTATGGGAGACACTCCCAATCTGGACTATAATAGAAATGCAGAGCAATTTAGTGTGTGTGTGTGTGTGTGTGTGTGTGTGTGTGTGTGTGTGTACAGAAGAGGGCTCTTGAGTGTGTGTGCCTATGGAAGCCAAAAGATGATATCATGAATCATTCTATATTGTTCTACTCCTTATTGCTTACATTTCCCAGGCTCTGTCTATTAAGGCTGGAATTGTAGGTTGCCACCATTTCCATGTAGAAATTTTACATGGGATGTGTAAATCTGAACTCTAGTCCTTTTTAACAAAACCTTTAACCCCTGATCCATCTCCTCAGTCCCAGAACAATTTCTAGCAATTGCATTTTCTCAACTGAGTGAAAAAGTGCAAAGCAAGATGTTTTAAACTTTATTACAAATAAGTAATACTACTGATGATACATAGCTATTAAATATAGTTAAAATAAACTGTAAAACAAGCACTAGTGCTCAATGTTTTACATAAATTGGTCAATTTATTCCTCACAATATTAATGACATAAGATGTAAGTCTTATTTATTAGTAATGCTTAGACATGAATACTCTGAGCCACTATATAGGACACTAGAGTACCAGCCTTTAACCTTCTTTAAAAAAAATTCAAGACAGGCTTAGTTGGCAATGTGCTTGACAGGCAAGCATGAGGACCTGAATTCCATCATCAGAATCCATGTGAAAGTCAATCACTATGGTATCACTTGTAATCTCAGTACTGAAGAAGTGGAGACAAGAGGATCTGAGGCCAAACTGAGTCAGTGAATTTCAAGTTCAGTGAGAGACCGTATCTCAGAAAAGAAGGTGGAAGTTTGAGGCAGTAGCTCAGTGTAGGATGTTGGTTCAATTCCCAGAGCAACCAGAAGGACTAAAACGAACAAACAAACAGTCTTTCTACTCCTGATACCAGCAGGCTTTCTGATCCTCAGGAAGGCCCCTGGGCCATGCCCTAGGTCCCAGGTCATCTGCAGGTTCCATTAGCAAGTCCACCCATTCTCCTTTGGGCCCCACTGGGCTCCCTGCTCCACCAAATTCTTTCTATGAAGCTAATGTCATAATAATCCCAAAACTTAATAAAGATACACTTAAAAAAGAAAATTATGGTCCAATCTCTTTGATGAACACAGATACAAAAATTCTCAACAAAATCTTAGCAAATCAAATTAGATTTAAAAACATATCAAAAAGATCATTCACTGTGATCAAGAAGGTTTTATCCCAGGCACATGAGGTTGGTTCAATGTAAGTAAATCAACAAATGTAATCCATCATATAAACCAGTCCAAAGTCCAAGACCATATGATACTCTCCATAGATGCCGAAAAAACTTTTGACAAGAGCCAACATCCTTTTATGATCAAAAGCCTACAGGCAATTGGAATGGAAGAAACTTATATCAACATAATAAAAGCTGTATAAAACAAGCCAATACCAAGGATTATACTAAAAGGGGAAAATCTTGAAGCATTCCTGCTTTGATCAGGAACTAGACAAGGCTGTCCATTCTCACCACTTCTATTCAATATTGTACCTGAAGTCTTAGCTAGAGCCATAAGCAAGACAGGGAGATAAAAGGGATTCTAATCAGACAGGAGGAAGTCAAAATACTTCTATTTGCAGATGCCATGATCATATACCTGGGTGATCTTTGAACTTTGGTTAGGAAGTGACCTTCTATACCAATGGATATCAATCAGAATGCAGCTAAGGGCAATGCAGGCAGCAAAACTGAAAACAACAACCACCAACCATAATTCAGAAGAGCAAAGACCCTACATGATTCACCTAGACCCCGACCAGCCAAATCTCTTTCCATCCTAAAGCTCAGGGAACCTTGTGGAAGAGGGAGTGGCAAAATTTACAGAGCCTGAAGATGGGGAGGATCAAGGATATGCAAGATATTCCACACAAGTCAGGGCTGCAGTAGCCAGGATATAGCCACAATGTGATTGCACTTTGCCTGACTTGCACAATGGTTGACATGTCAACGACCCCCCAAAGTCTGGCAAGGACCACAGGGGAGAAGCCTTCAGGCAATATAATCCTTAGAGGCAAGGGGTTAAACAATCATAATAGAGCTCCTATACTAATGGGGAACCCAAGAAAGAGCCCCAGGCTATGCCACTGAATCCTGAACCCTCACTAGTGTAGATAACTCAGAGGGAGAATTGGCACCCACATAAAGGGATGCTTTGGGAATGGGGGCGCTGAGAAGAAGGGGTGAAAGTTCAATGGGAGATAACAGGGGAGAGGAGGGGGACGAAAATGAGGGGGTTACCTATTGAGCTTGTGTGATTAGGCAAAAAAAGTGAAATAAATAAATAAACAAACAAATAAATAGGGCTGTGAGATAGTTTGGCAGGTAGGGTGCCTGCTTGCAAAACTGGCAACCTCAGTTTAGTCCCCAGAAGCCTAGATATTGGAAGGAGAGAAATGACTTCCCAAAATTGTCTGCTGACTTCCACCTGTGTACAGTCATGGCATGCATGCATATTCTCTCTCTCTCTCTCTCTTTCTCTCTTTCTCTCTCTCCTCTTTAAAATAAATAAATAAACAAACAAACAAACTAGGTGGGGAGAACCATGTAGTTGACTCAGAGCAATAAAAACACTTGCCATGCAAATCTGATGATATGGGCCAGGATCCCCATAACTTACAGGCTTACATCTGTAATCCCAGCACTCTTATGGAGAGAGAGAGAAGAGGTGTATACAGGAGAAACAGCTTAAGGGCCATCTAGCCTGGGGTACTCCATGCAGTGACAGAAGCAACAAGATAAACATTGCCTCAACGAAGTGGAAAGTGAGAACAATTCTTTTGTCTTCTGACCTCCACATGTATGGCTTGGCACACATGTACCCAACTATAATAAATGAATAGATAAATTAAGTAATGACATTTTAAAATTAATCATATTTTTTAAAATTAAAAAGCCAGTAAAATTGAGGATACAGTTTAGGAACAACTGACATGGATTCCATACTCTATGCATTCACTGTTACAAACACATACACATGTAAACATATGTGCAGACCACATATACACACACATATCTAAATAGTGTGAGATCCTCAGTCCTAAAGTCTGGGGAGCCCAGATTCTGCCACAGCTGATTCTCTACAAAAATCCTCAGGGAAATAGGCAGCAATGAGAACCATTGGAACTACTTAGAACCAGAATGATGTAACTCAGTTTGTCAGGAGGAAAAAGGTAGGAGGAAAATTCCCATCTAGCATTTCTGGATTAATCTGGACTTGCAGGAGAAGACTTCAGAGGTGTGTGTCTCATGTTCTGTGCGTTAAGTGAGCATGTGGCCAGTAGAACACCATCAGACTCACTGTCCAGATCACATTTCACTCCACTTTATGCACATGTCTTTCTTTATATTCAGTGTCCTGGTAGACATTCCCAGCTCTGATTAGATCGAATACAGTCCGGACTTGATCTCAGTCCTTCTAAGGAATTAAGCCAGAATGAAATTGTAAGATCTGATACATCTCCACAGTAGAGACTGGCTAAAATCCTAAATAGGTATAGGAACTGAAGCACTAATTTCATTTTAGATCTGTGCAGACATTTGCTGTCATATAAATAGGTTTTAGGAAGCCCCCAACCTAACTTTCCCGTGGGATAAAACCCATACAGTGTATAAATGCATGAGAGAAGCAGACTGGAACTCCTTTTTTCCCCCTTCTTACTTTCTCTTTTACTATGCTAGGAGTGGAACTCAGGCCTCCTCAACTGTACTAAGGGAGTGCTGTACTTCTGAGCCACACCTCTAGGACCTGCACCAGTCTACACAGGAGAAAGCATCTATTTGCCAGGGTTTGGAGACCAAACAGGACTTAGAGCTCCCACTAGACCCAGCTTCCTTCTTAGGGTGTGGCAGGCCCTGACTTTGGCTCTTACAAGTTCCCAACAGGATTTGCCTACTAGCTGAAATCCAGAATCATGCAATGTCAATACAGCGCTCCTATGCAAATATTTGCTGCAGTGAAAATTTCTTTTATGCCTGCACAACCAATTTTTTGACAGGCTTCAAGATGAATTGAAGAATAAATGCACTCAGTAAAAGAATTTCTCCCAAGAGTCCAAACAATCCCTGAGCTGGCCTTCATCACAGCCCAGCCTTAATGCCCTCTCCTCTCCAACCACTCTTCCTCTTCACTCTGTTCCTCTAATGAAAAGTAGTCTGTGTCTTTAACTGTACTGGCAAGGAGAATTAAACTTCTATTTTCCCTCTGGTGTTATCTTACTTCGCATATTTCCAAACTACTTTTAAATCTCTCTTTGGGACTTGGGAGTTTAAATAAGAGAAAGAAGAAAAGACAGATGAGAGAAAAGAAATTGTACATTTCCTAACAGTTTCTTCCTCCTCCCTCCCTCCTTTCTTTTCTTTTCTTTTTCTTTTCTTTTTCTTTTCTTCTTTTCTTTCTTCCTTCTTCCTTCCTTCCTTCCTTTCTTTCTTTCTTTCTTTCTTTCTTTCTTTCTTTCTTTCTTTCTTTCTTTCTTTCTTTCTTTCTTTCTTTCTTTCTTTCTTTCTTTCTTTCCCTCCACTCTTTCTCTCTTTCCATTTGATTTTATCTATTTGTGAGAGAGGGAGAAAGAGAAAGAGAGGGAACAGGCAAATATGCACCACAGAGTGTGGAGGTCAGAGGACCTTCTTGCTTTCTTTTCTTTCCTTCTTGCTTTTCTTCTCTAGCTGGCTTCAGACTTGCAATGTAATAGAGGATGACCTTGAACTTCTGATTCTCTTGCTTTCACCTAGGAAGTGCTGGGATTACAGGAATGTGCCATTATGCCTATCTTTTACAAAAGTTTTATTTATTTATTTATTTAAGAGGGAGATACAAAGTGCATAGATGAGTGCCATGGTGAGTGGGCAGAGGTGAGATCAGAGGACAACTTTCAAATTCAGTTTTGTCCTTCCACCACATGGGTTCCTGGGGATGGAATTCAGGTCACCAAGTTTGAGAGCAGGCACCTTATCTGATGAGCTATCTTGCCAACCCATAACTCTGTTTTTTTTAAATTAATTTATTTATTTTTTCCATTTGTACACCCCTCCCCAGACCCCTTTGCTCCCTCCCCTTCTTCCCCTTTCTTTCCCCCTTCTGTCCTTTTCTCCCAGTGCCCCCTCTCTCCCCCATCCCTGGAGCATCCTTTAGTGTGAATGTCAAACTTCCCTGTGGGTCCTCCACTCTAATGAGGTGTAAGGACTCAGTAGGATTGCCTAGAGACCTTTCTTGTGTTCCCCTTTAGTATAGAAACACTATTGTGGCTGTTAATCCCTTGCTTCTAAGGATCCTAGTGCCTGTGATCCATGCTAGACTTTAGGGGGTCAATGATATGTCAGTCATTGCACAGGTCATGCAAAGTCTTATTATCCTAATTCCCTGTTTTTAAAATTTTCAATGCTCTGTATCCCCCTTCTAGTTTATTCAGAAAAATCTTTGTTGAAAACCATGATTACGTTCTTCATAGAAATTGATGAAACAATCTTGAAATTCATATGGAAGCACAAAAGGCCCAGGATAAAAAAATAATCCTCAGCAATAAAAACTCTGCTGGAGGTATTAATCATACTGGACCTTAAATTATACTATAAATCCATAGTAAGAAAAGTAGCATGATATTGGCTACAAAAGAGAGATACAGATCAATGGATTAGAATCAAAGACAAATATAAGCTCATACAGTCAACTGATCTTTGACATAGGTGACAAAAAAACCCATTGGAAAAAGGACATCTTTAACGAATTAGATAGCTCCATGCAAAAGAATGAAATTAGGCAATAATAACAAGCAAAGCCCCCACAAAATCTGAAAAAGTTGATAAAGAGAATATATCAACAAAGATCAGGGTAACACTTATGTAGGAAAAGTCTAGTATTTTCCAAAAGTATGTGTTCCTTTTTTTAAAAAAAATTTTATTACTTTATTCAATTGTGCGTGTGTGCGTGTGTGTAGAAACACGGGCGAATTCGGGAACCACCATGGACGCCTCCATCTTCTCCTTGTTTACTCTGCCCCAGGATTCACAGGCTCCGCCCTACCAGGACCAGAAACGCAGGCCGCCCCCACTTCTGCCTGGCGTCTATACGTGGGGTTCAGGATCCGAACTCAGGACCTTCTGCCTGCTAAGGCAGAGGCTTAACCCCTGAGCCATCTCTCCAGCCCCCCAAAAGTATATGTTCCTAATGGCATTTATAATTGATAAAAATGCATTTGCTCTTCTAAGGATCCATATTAAAATAAGCAAGGACGCTGGGATTTAGCTTAGTGCTCAAGCACTTGCCTAGGATCCTTAAGGCATGAACTTCATCTCTAGTGATTGCTTTATTTATTCATTCATATTTATTTATTTAATTAATTTTGCATGCCTGTGTTGGGTGTATGTGTGCATGTATATGGAAGCCAAAACTCAGCATTGAGTGTCTTTCTTTTCTTTTTAATTAATTTTTTTATTATTATTTATTCAATTGTGAGTGTGTGTGTGTGTATGTATGTGTGTGTCTGTGTGTGTAGAACCACGGACGAATTCGGGAACCACCATGGACGCCTCCACCTCCTCCTTGTTACTCTGCCCTGGGATTCACAGGCTCCGTCCTACCAGGACCGGAAACACAGGCCGCCCCCACTTCCGCCTGGCGTCTATACGTGGGGTCTAGGATCCGAACTCAGGACCTTCCGCCTGCAAGGCAGAAGCTTAACCCCTGAGCCACCTCTCCAGCCCCCGAGTGTCTTTCTTAATCACAAACACCTTCTTTCTTTTTTTGTCAAAACTTTTTTATTCTTTTTGTGTTATTTTTGAAGCTGGGCTCAACCTCAAGCAATCCTCCTCCATCAGTGTCCTGAATAGCTGGGCCTGTAAATTTGTGCTCTGATATCTGAAGAAAGCAAAGTTTTACTTCATTCTTCAAAAGTTTTTGCCGTTGTTCTGGGAATTGAACCCAGGTCTTCACACATGTTGAATACCTCTGAGCTATATATCCTGGCCCAATGCTATTTAGGTAGTATCATAGTTAGATACAAGTGTCAACTTGGCAATTAAAGGTTTAAGCTCTGGAAACATTTGTGAAGAATTAATAGTTGAGTTAAACCTGAGCAAGCCTGCAAGAGATTATCTAATTGATGGGAAAAGTCTAGTACATGGTAGGTGGGACTAGTTCCTAGGTAGGTGATGGCGGGAGCTGATTAAGAAAGTTGTCATTCATGCTGATCTGGTAAATGAAGACTGTCCTCTCAGTTCTGTGGATGATGTGGTCAGTTCCCTTGGCCCTGGTGTTGGTATGGGGTCTCCTGCTGAGCTAAACAAGGAAATTTTATCAAAATTCATAAACCAGAATATAACCCTTTGTTCCCTTAAGCTATTTGGTTGTGACTTTATCAGCAACACACAGAATAATTACGACAGGTATGGTAATCAGGAAAAGATCCCAGATGATGATACTTAAGCAGAGACCAACTAAAGTAAGGGAACAAATCACTCTGCTCACAGGAAGGGAACTCCAGCCAATCTCTGAGTTCAAAATCCCCACTCAGCAGCTGTAGGCACTTTGGTCAAGAAGGATGGGAGGGGAGCCACAGGAGAAGGCCACAGACCAGGAGTCAGTATGATGACTGATTAAAGACTATTTTCTGAGATGATAAGCCAGAGAGAAATTTTTACTTTTCATTGTATATATGCATCATACATGGTAGTATTGATCCCAACAAATACGGAACCTACAGTAAGATCTCTCTATCCCCACTAAAAAGAAAGCAGTATAGACAGCAGAATCAGTGAGGGAAGACTGAAAGAGCATAGGGCTGCAGTCACGTGGGGAACTTGTGGGACAGGTGTTTGTCTTTAAGATGGACTTGTACCAAATTGAAAAGAGGATTGAAGAGGGATTGGCTGAAGCATGTAGTGCAGTGACTCCAGGTGTGCTGTGAGATGCATCACACAGCTGGTAACTGAGGTGCTGAGGTGTCAGGAATACTCAAGCATTTCAAATGTGGCCAGCAAGTGCCCACTGAGGATGGAGTGGCTGTAGGTTGAGATGGGTAAGATTTCAGGAAGCAACCTCACCCTGTTTATATAAGTGGTTCCTGTTGGAGTGCATATATTAGCATAATGCCTTTTACATATAGTATTTTCTGGAGTTAAGCACTCCTAGGCCAACCTATCTGCATTTTGAAAACTGCAATTTAGCAGTGGTTTCTTATAAAAAATTCTTCACAATAAGATCATTCCAGAGTCCTACAACTGCCTGGGATTACTCTTTCCTTTCAGACCTAGTCTCACAGAAAGCTTGGCATTTGTCACATTGTATTTATTTATTTGGGGTCAGGATTCACCTAACCTATCAGTCTACCAATGCTAGAAGGTTGAGGAATATGTATTGGTACATGAATGAGGAAGTCTGGGGCATATGTAGAATCTGGGGCATATGTGGCCTCTGCAGAATCCGTTGTCCAGAGAAAAGGGCCTTAGCAAGTTCCTCCCAAGGAAGAGACTATCATAGGTACAATCTCAGGAGAATGATGGAGTCTACAGCATCCCAATACGTATCTGGCCCAGATAACCATGGCCTAAATTATAGGATTCATTTGTTCAAAAGCAAATTTTAGACACATGTAGGGAGAACTGGGGAATGGAGTTTGGTTGATAAAGCGTTTGAGTAGCATGCATGAGACCCTAGGTTGTATTCCCAGCACCATATAAATACATGTAGTGCAAAGACCTGTAACCCAACACTCAGGAGTTAGAGGCTAGAAGATCACCACAAGTTTGAGTCCAGTTGGTTAAACAGCAATTTTCAAGGAAACCAGTGTTTTAGATAAAGAAATTCTGTCTCAAAAACAAAGCAAAACAAAATTATAGGTAAAGTGCTAAAAACAAGATGTGGTAATTGAAACTATATGAACACAAACTTGGCACAAAGGCTTTCTACATAGTAAAGTTTAAACAAATATTTTCTCAACAGATACTGAAGTAGGGCTCCTACTTTGATTGGTAGTATGTGACCAAGGATTCTAGTGGCCTGGATAGGACTTTCAGTACTAAAAGTTGGAAAGTCCAGAAAACAGAGCAGAATGAGTCACCCTAGTTCAAAGGTGGGACAAAATAAAAAGCCTGGGACACAGTAGGTCTAATGAATCCCTGTTGAATGAATAAGTGCATCAATTCTGTAAGTCCAGGAATTTTGTCCATAATAAAATTTTCCTTTCTCTGTGAGGAAAGTTTAAAGGATTATTTAGTTGGGGCTGGAGAGCTGTCTCAGCGGTTAAGACTGCTTCACAAGCAGAAGGTCCTGAGTACAGATCTCAGGTCCCATGTAAAAACATCAGACAGAAACAGCGGTGGCCTGAACTTCTGGCCCTGGTGGGTGGAACCTGAGAAATCCCACAGCAAAACAAAAAGGAGATAAAAGCAATCCAGAATGATTTCCAAAGTCCTCCACAGTCCCCCACAGGGACACACAGTGCCCTCTCATTTACACACACAAAATAAAAAGGGATTATTTAGTTAAGTGAAGTAGAATATATCCAAACTAGTTCTAGCAAAGATCGTGGAAAGGCTACAGGAAGCCAATTCTCTATTCTCAGGAAGCCAATGTGGTAAGCACATGCAATTACAGCACTTGAAAATTAAAGGCCAGTCCAGTCTACGTAGTGAGACCTTGTTCTAAAACAAACCAAAGCGAAGCCAAGCACAAACTGAAAAGGAAAGGAGGCACACACAAACCCAAACAAGAATGATAAACTTTGCAAATGAAAAATAGGAAAGGTAGGCAAGCCTTATTAGGTTAAAGAGGGGAAATGGGAAACAATTGGAAATAAGGCAGAAAAAAAAAAACTGTCTCCTCGCTTCTCTGTCTGTCTCTCCCTCAGCGCCCCCTCTCTTACTCCCTTGTCTCCATTCTTCATTTCTTCCCATCCCTTCTAATTTTTTTCTAATTAAAAAAGTGAGCATGTGTGTGTGTGTGTATGTGTGTGTGGCACTGGGGAATGGGAAATGGGACCTAGGACTATATTGTCAATGCAAGGAAATTAATTGTCTTTGTGTTGGAAAGACTCACTTGAAAGTGAGAGACCCTTCTTGCATTGGAGGGTGAGGCTCCATTTTTACTCAAGACAAAGGAATAAAAATACATTAAAAATTCATATATGTATGCCTGTGCTAGTTAATATATAGGTGTCAACTTGACAATTGAAGTCAATTTGGGGCACATCTATGATGAACTGGTAGCTAAGGCAGCCCTAAGCAAGCCTGCAGGAAATTGTTTGATTTACGTGGAAAAATCCAGTTCATAGTAAGTGGAGCCACTTCCTGAGAAAGTGAGAAAAAGGGAGATGGCTTAGTACTTTAGCATACTTCTGCATATTGTGGCAGACTTGCAGTTTGGCAAGGGAGGTTTGGCTCTCTCTCAGCAATTCTTTTGTATATGGTGTAGTCAATTACCTGGTTCCTGTTGGTAAGAACTCTGCTGTCAAGCTGAACTTCAAACTCTCATGTAAGCAAAGATAAAATGCCCTTATTCTCCTAAACCATTCAGTTGAGAACTTATTAGGAACATGCAGGCAAACTGCAATAGTAGCATGCCTTTCTTTTCTTCTTTTTTTTTTTTTTTTAAGATAGGGTCTCATGGAGCCCAGGCTACCCTTGAACTTTCTATGCAGCCAAGGATGATCTTAAACTTCTGATCTTCCTCCCTGTACCTCCCAAGTGCTGTGATGACAGATGTGCACCACTTCTCTTGGTGTCTGAGATGTTGGAGATTGAACCTAGGTCTTCCTGTATACTGGGCAAACACTCTAGCAATTAAGCCACATCCTTGGCTTGATAACTTATTTTTATTTTCTGAATTCCTCTATGTAATGATAGATAGGTGGGCAAAACTTGGATGGGGCCAAGAATCTCCCTGGGAAGAAGTGGAAATCTAATTTTTCCTTTTCTTTTTCTCTTTCCTTCTTTGTAGCCCAGGACTTAAGCTTAGTCTATGACCCAAGCTGACTTTACACTCTTGATACTTTTCCATCTTCTCAGGTGCTTGGATTCTACATCTGTGCCACTATGCTCAGTAAACTAATCTTTAAAATTGAGATGGCATCAAGACATAGTCAGAACGCAGAGGGTGCTAGAGAGGGGATCTTCTAAGGATGGAGGAATATAGGTCTCTGTGAGAAAGCTAATCCTAAGAAGAGATCTACTCTGCAGATGGATCACTGCTGATGTCCCAGAGGGACATCAAGGGTGAGGGAGCCAATCCAAGATGAATTCAGGCATCTAGTAGCTTCAGCCCCACCCCAAAGCATGTAGTGTGGGAGTGACATTTATCTGTTTTTCAAAGTAGGAGCAAGGGTTGTGGAGCTAGTACAACACGTCCTAATGAATCTCAGCAGTAATATCAAACACAGCAGTGGGGTGATGTGATTGGTGAGCTGGCAGAGTGAGAATACTTCTGGCCGTGGGCAGACATAATAGAGATGCTGGACACTTGACCTGGACATGCTCAAAGTTGAGCCATCCCACTCCAAATCTTGGTTTCTGACCTGGTTATTCACTGCTTAAGGAAAATTGACATCTCACTCTGTTATTAGATTAGCTCTGAACCCACAGAAGGTACCCAGGGGAGGAGACTAATCACAGTGTATAGGGTCTATTTAGTGACACTGGAAGAAGGAGCATTTAATAACAGATTACCAAACCAGTAAGGTGTTCTTGGCTTTGTCAAAATATTTGGGAGATATGGTTCAGTTAGTAGAATCTTTGCATGTCATGCAGAAAGTTCTGGGTTCTATCCTCAGTGGAAAACCAACATAGTAGTATATGTGGGAGCATGTAGGAGATAGGAGCTCAAAATCAGAAATTCTAGATTATCCTTGGCTATATAAGAATTTCAAGCCTAGCCTGAACTATATGAGACACTACCTCAAAAAATAATAAATAAATAAGGCAGTGGAGAGTGGCAGTCTGAGGAGGGGGTAGGGTGACAAGATGACTCAGTGGGTAAAAGTGCTTGCTATACAAACTTGACAACCTGGATTTGATCATTGGGACATACAAAGTCAAAGGAAACAATTGTTTTCTAAAAGTTGTCACCTGACTTCCATCCTTTAAAAAATGTGTGTGTGTGTGTGTGTGTGTGTGTGTGTGTGTGTGTGTGTGTGTGTGTAAAGGGGAAGATTGCCTCCTTCCACCCAAGTAAATACCTCCATATATTTTGTTGATTTGATGGAAAGAGGAGAATCCAAGATAGGAAAGTAACTTCTTGGGTTTCTGGCAAGTAGAAACCGGAGCCAGTTCTGACTTGAAGGATGAAGCATTCTTAATTAATCTTCACCCCAAGCCAGTGAAGCAGGTCATACCAGTTACAAAAACAGGAAGAGAATTTCAAGTTGCAGTAAGTGCTATTACCGTCAAAGCTATGTTTCAATAAGAGAATAATGTGGGCATCAATGTGGATTTGGCAAGAAGGGATGAAAGAAATCAGTCTAACAATGAAACTAGCAGCAGACAGAATTGAACAATCAAAACCTCTTCTATGTTCATGGTTAAAGAAGAGATACCCCCTGAAAATTATCATGTAGCAAAAGAAACAGCACACTTCTGTCTTTCTTTAAATCTTATAATATGATGATACTTGTTATAATGTGTAGATTGGTGAGATTTGACAAATGTTTATGCCTGTATATAATCACCACAAGCATCAAGTAGAATATTTCTACTATTTTCCAGTTTCCCTCTAGTCTTTTTTTTCTAGAAAAATCTTACTTTGTCATATATCTGGCAACACTATAGACCATTGTTTTATGTTTTAGAAATTCTTACACATATGATCACATGGTGTATAGACTTCTAAATTTTAACTACCTCTACTCAGGTCCTTAAGTTTGCCAGGTATGTTACCTACCGACTGAGTCATTTTCCCAGTCCCCTTTGTGAACTCTTAATGTTCCCCATTCTCATGGGCATGTGCTTTTCATACTGCTTTATTGCACATTTCTCTGATGAGTAATGATATTGAGTATATTTCGTGCACTTTTTGGCACTACTATGTCTTCTTTTCTGAAATGTCAGTTGAATCTTTAGACTTTTTGTCATATCAACAGATGATAGGGGCCCAGAGCTGTGTCATCAGCTGACACAGGCTCTGTTAAATATTTAACAGTGGAGTTTGCACATTTAGAGCTACGCCAGTTTTGTGTATATACATGCATTAATCTCTGAGCCATCTCTCCAGCCCCAGCTACCGTACTTTCTGTCTCCCTGTTTGCCTAGATGAGGGCACATTCCTGTTTCAAATTTTTTTATTTTGGGGTGTGTATTCCACTCCTTTCTAATTTGAGATCTAATTTGATATCTGTTCACACTCTCATTACCTCATCCATATTTTTCTCCTTTAATTGAGATGACTTGACTTTTAGTTTTCATTTTCTGTTCTAAAGATTGCAAATGTTCACATGTGTTTCACAATAACATCTCTGTTTTCTTACTAGCCATCTGTCAAGGAAGCTCTTATGGGAAATAAAACCCAATCTGAAACAAGAGCTATCATTAAAGAAACAGTTTTACATTGAACTTCCTCTTAAAGCTTTTTTATTATTTTATTATTTATTCAATTGTGTGTGTGTGTGTGTGTGTGTGTGTGTGTGTAACCACAGATGAATTTGGGACAGCCTCCACCTCCTCCTTGTTTACTCTGCCCCGGGATTCACAGGCTCCTCCCTACCAGGACCAGAAACACAGGCCGCCCCCTCTTCCACCTGGAGTCTATATGTGCGGTCTAGGATCCGAACTCAGGACCTTCCACCTGCAAGGCAGAGGCTTAACCCCTGAGCCACCTCTCCAGCCCCTGAACTTCCTTTTAATAGAAAGAAAAAGCAAAACAATCTCTGGAGAAAAATAGTAGAATGCAAAATCTTCACAGGTTGTCATCCTATTATTCAATGTCGATTCATATTTCTCTTAGTTAAAAATTGAAGGGTCCTGCAAGATAATGTAAGGTATCTGATTCCAAACCTGGTGATCTGAGTTCTATCACTGATGCCCACATGGTAGAAGGAGAGAACTGACTTCTGAAGTTATCCTGTGACTTCTACCTATGTGCCATGACATGCATTCTCTGTCTCTGTCTCTCTTTCTCTCTCTCCAAATAATCACATGAAATATTTAAAAAAATAAATAGAAGCTACTTTTAGAACAAGATGTGCAGTTTCTGTAATAAAAATCTCACAGCATAGACCCAATAGTTAAATGAATATAACTAAGGACAAACTAAGTGAGATGCAAGATAGGTCAATAAAATTACCCAAGGTGAAAAACTCAAAGAACTATAAAAATTTGGAAAGGAAACTCAATCGTAAATGATGTTTGTGTCATTGGATATCAGAAAGGGATGAGGAAGACAATGGGCAGAAAAAACTGAGGAACTAAGGACCATGTCTTTCCTATACGCAATTAAGCACAACATTTACAAATATGAGACAATAAAGCAAACACTAGCATAAAGTTACCCATGAGGCAATTCGATTCAAAATGTTGAAAATACAGAATTGAGGTCATCTGGGAAAGGAGAGCTGTTCTTTAGGCTGGAGGGTTTAGCTTGGTGGCACAGCACTTGTCTATCATATATTTATCAATGCTCAATGATTATGTCTAACATGGAGAGGGGCCTGGATGGCATCTCCTCTGGAGCCAGTGCTTCCGCAGACAGAGTCCACTGCATTTCACACTCCAGGACTCTGTGTAAGAGGCAGCTAATTCCTGTCTTCAAATAATCGCACTATGTAAAAGAACTTTTGGTGTTACTCTCTGAAACTATTTAGAGTCCTGTTCGGCTCCTTGTAACAGTTCTTACATATCCTGCATAACCAGTTCCTTGAATTAAATTCTCCTTGTTCTAGGTTGTTTAGAGAGGCTTCTGTTTAATTTAGACAATTTGGGAGGGGAGAAAGCTCAGGGGTAAAGATTTTGTCTTGCAAGCAAAAGGACCTAAGTTTGGATCCCCAGATCTTCAAGTACAGGTATGGAGGCAGCCTACAATTCCAGCCCTGGAAAGCAGAGCCTGGGAAACCCCAGAGCAAAGCAATAAGGAGATAGAGAAATCCAAGATTATTTCTGATGTCACCCTTGGACTTCTACAGGCACACACACACACACACACACACACACACACACACACACACACAGCTAACAAGTCAACTACAAGCATAAAAAAACAGAATTGAGAGTAACATATTACATTATTGCCCCAAAAGACAAAGAAACATACTAATTTCTTCCCTCTTTTAGTATGGACCTAGTAGGTTCTCTCTCTCTCTCTCTCTCTCTCTCTCTCTCTCTCTCTCTCTCTCTCTCTCTCTCTCTCTCCTTTTGAGTCCAGGCTGCCCTTGAACTTTCAGGGTAGTTGAGGATTACCTTAAATTTCTAATTCTCCTGGCTCCATACCTTAAGTGTTGAGATTTCAGTACATGTCACTACACCTGCATAAATGAATAGAGGGTTAAAGGCTTGTGCAAAGTTGCCATTATAAAGGTATCTGCAAGGGAAAAATGCTACTTTTTCTAAATACTAGAAGATTGCACATAAAGATCAAAACAAAGAAACTGGTCATGATAGTGCACACCTTCAGTCCCAGCTACTCAAGAGGCAGAAACAGAAGGATCATTTGAGCCAAGCATTCACAGAAATATTGAGAACCTGTATCAAAACACAAGACAAGAAAAAAAAAAAAACAGAGCAAAGGAAGCTAACCAACAGTAACAATAGCAATGAAAAACAATTGTGTCAAGAGGAAACCAAGAGGCTGGGATATAGCTCGGAAGTAGCACATGTTCTTAGAACACACAAATCCTGGGATTAATATGCAGCACTTTATTAATCCTGGGATTAATAAAGCAGTAAGTGCTGAAGCTGTCATTTTTGTCATGTAGGGTCTTCTTAGCACATACAGTACTCTGGTTTCCATCAGCAGGGTGAGGACAAACAAATAACGTCAACAATGAAACACAACAAATAACAGAACAGCTAAGAACAAGCATGTGTTGGCCATATCAACAAAAACAAATGAAATTCTTACTGTCACAAAGAGAAAACAATTTTTACACCAAATCGTACAATTAAATCTAACTGTATTATAGGAAGCACATCTCAAACAAAACAGAATACAAGAAAGGAGGAGTAGCACAGGTCCACTTAGTGGGACAGTCCAGCAAAATGAAATAGGACCGTGGCTTTATGTCAGGTAAGTAGGCATTTAGGTCTCAAAATATAATAAGCAAGACCAATAAAAACTTTCAATGCTAAAGGATGTGGTTCACATGAAGAAACAATAGTTATAAATAGTTAATCACTCACTAAGGAAAAAACTGCACTCAAGCTTGAAATTATAGGGCATAAAGGGAGAATTCAGCAGGATCACACAGATATTATTGTTGTTTCTGTGGTACATAATAAATCAAGTGGATAATAAAGAGAGCAACAATACAGACTTGATAAAACCTATATCAACATGATCATTCTGCATATGAATATATAAAATACATAAATACCAAGTATATATTTCCTCCAAATAAAGCATATTATTATTCTCAGAACATAAAAGAATGCAATATTTAGACTGTTGATTGTATTGTTAGCCCCAAGAAAAGTCAATAAATTCCAAAAGCTAAAAACAGGATGAGGACATTCCCTATTTACAATACAAAAAAATGATAAATTGATTTATTTTTCCCTCCTTCTCTCCCATTCTTCCCTTCTTTCCCAAATCCATCCCTATCTCTCCCATCCTCATGACCTGTTGCTTGTGTGGCCCACAGGGCTCCTTTTGGGTTGTCTGTATTAGTAGTAGACCAGGCCTCTACAGCAGTATAAGTGGTCCTTCATTGGGTAGAACCCAACAGTGAGGATGCTTCTTTTCACCATCTAGCTCCTGCCCCTAAAATTCCCTCTGCATGCACTTATTTCTCCTGAGATCTTCCATGGGGGAATATTGATATGTCAGCCATTGCATAGATCTGATGGGGGTAGATTTCATTTCAGTGAGCTTCTAAGTACAGCAGCTCTGTCATGACCAGACTGATCTGGTCTGTAGCGTACTTCCTCATATTTAGGCTCTTACAATTTACCACCCACTGTTCTGCAAGGTTCCCTGAAGATGGAAATAGATTTTGATGGCCTGATTAGGACTGAGTGCTGATATTCTGCACTTAGACCAGTTGTGGTTTTTTGTTTCACTGTTCTTTCATTGCAATAGGCTCCATCTTGGTTGAGTGTTGAGATCTTTTCTTATATATATCCTTAGAGGATATAATGAGAGGTAGTTTATTATCAGATATTTGTGGTTAATACCAAGACATCTGATCCTGTCTTGTGTCTATTTTCTCCCCTTCTACTATTATACTGGACACGTGTTCCCTGGAATTAAGGTGATTGGTTACTTAAAGGCTAACCCTACTCTTTACTGTGTCCTATCTCTACCCTTCCCTCCCCTCTGAAACTTTGCTTTCATAGGTGCCTTATTAATAGATGATATTTGCCCTTGTTCTTTTGTCTCCACTCTTTTGGGATCATCCTCCATACCCCTGACTTACATCTTGCTGAGCAGAATCTTTTTAATTTCTGTAATCCAACTTGTTGAGTATTGGCCCTATTTTCTGTACATTTGGGTTCCTGATAAGGAAAACTTGGCCTACGCCAATTAGTTATTTATTTTTCTTTTAGGTATTTTATAGTCTCCAGTGTAACATTGAGGTTTTTGATCCATTTGGAGTTAATTTTCATGCAGGGTAACGAATAATGGTCCAGTTTCATTCCTCTGCATGTAGATATCCAATTTTGACAGCACCATTTGTAGAAGATGCTGTCCTTTTTCAGTGTTTTTTTTTTAACATTTATGTCAAAAATCAGTTAACTGTAGGATGAATGAACTTATATTTGAGTCCTCAATTCTAACCCATTGGTCTAGATCTCTGCTTTGAAGCTAATACCATGCTGTTTTTATTATTATAAATTGCAGTATATTTTAAGGTCTGGTATGGTGATACCTTTAAATAGAATTTTTATTACTCTGTTTTTATTATCCTGGGCCACTTATGCTTCCATGTGAACTTTGAGACTCTTTAATTTCTCTAAAGAATTTCCTTGGAATTTGTTTGATATTTCATTGAATCTATATGTTGTTTTTAGTAGGATGATCATTTTAACAATGTTAATTCTACCAATCCAGAAGCACGGGAGATCTTTCCACCTACTGGAGTCTTCTGTAATCTCTTTCTTTAGTTTTCGTTGTATGTATTTTTCACATCCTTTGTTAGATTTACACCAAGATATTTCATTTTTTAGGAGCTATGGTAAATGGAATTATTTCTTTCAGGTTTATCTTACTTTGTCCTTGGTGTATAAGAAAGCAATTGATCTTCGAACATTAATTTTGTAGCCTTCCACTGAACTATTTTTATTAGTTCCAGGAATTTCCTGGTGGAGTCCTTTGGGGTTCTTTCAAGTGTAGAATTAGGTCATCTGCCAAAAGGGATAATTTGACTTCTTCTTTTCCTGTTGATATCCTTTTTTCTCTTTCTTCTTTTGTGGCTCTAACTAAGACTTCAAGTACAGTAATAAATAGATGTGGCGAGAGTGGATAATGTTATAATTCCTTACTTCAAGTTTTTTGCCATTTAGCATGATTTTTAGCTATAGACTTGAAATATGTGGCCTTTATTATGCTGAGATATGTTCCTTCTGCCCCTATTTTCTCCAGAGCTTTTTAATCATAAAAGGGTTACTATATTGTGGCAAAAACTTTTTCAGCATCTGTGGAATGAATATGATTGTTGTTTTTGCATTTGTTTATATGAAGAGTTATATTTATTGATTTGTGTATGCTGAATCAACCTTGTGTGTCTGGAATAAATTCAGCCTTGTCACAGTGGATGACCTTTTTAATATGTTTTTGAATCTGGTTTGCTAAAACTTTGTTGACAATCTTTTCATCTGTGTTCATCAATTTAATTAGTCTATAGTTTTCTTTTTTGTTCTGTTTTTATTTGATTTGAAGGTCAGTGTAATATTGACTTCATAGGGGGGCTGGAGAGGTGGCTCAGGGGTTAAGCCTCTGCCTTGCAGGCGGAAGGTCCTGAGTTCGGATCCCAGATCGCACGTATAGACGCCAGGCGGAAGTGGGGGCGGCCTGGGCTTCTGGTCCTGGTAGGGCGAAGCCTGTGAATCCTGGGGCAGAGTAAACAAGAAGGAGGTGGAGGTGGTCCATGGGGGCTTCTGGTCCTGGTAGGGCGGAGCCTGTGAATCCTGGGGCAGAGTAAACAAGAAGGAGGTGGAGGTGGTCCATGGGGGTTCCCGAATTCGTCCATGGTTCTACACACACAAAGACACACACACGCGCGCGTGTGCACATACATACACACACATGCACAATTGAATAATAATAATAATTTTTTTTAAAAATATTGACTTCATAGGAAGAATTTGGAAGTGTTCCTTCCTTTTCTATTTTGTGGAATAATTGAAGTAGTGTGTAAGCTGTTCTTGAAATGTCTGGTAGAATTCTGCACTGTATCAGGTCCTGGGCTTGCTTCTTGCTTATTTATTTATTTATTTGTTTGTTTATTTATTTATTTATTATTTATTTATTTATTTTAAGGAGATTTGCAATTACTGCTATAATTTCATCACTTGTTATAGTACTGTTTAAATAATCCAATTCATTATGATTCAACATTCATGTGTTGTATGTACTTAGATATTCATGCATTCTGTTCTGTATCAATTTTGGTAGAATGTAAATTTTTGATGCATGATCTTATGATTCTCTGAATTTGTTTAGTATCCATTGTGATAGCTCCATTTTCATTTCTAATTTTATAATTTGGGTTTTCTTTCTTTTGTTTTTAGTTAATTTGGCTAGGGGTTTGTCAATGTCAATTTTCTTAAAAAAAAAACTCTTTGCTTGCTTGATTCTTTGTTTTCTTTGTCTCAATTTCAGTTATTTCTCCTCTGATCTTACTAATCTCTGCCTGTCTGTTACTTTTGGTGGTTGGTTTATTCTTTTCTGTAAAGCATTGTTAAGTTATTTACTTGTGATGATTCTATTATTCTGATGGAGGTGAAGAATGCTATAAACTTTTCTCTTAGAACCACTTTAAACTTTTATACGTTGTGTCTTTAATATTATTGAGTTCTAGGAATTTTTGAGTTTCTATTTTTACTTCTGTTTAACCTCCTTCCTCATTCAGTAGCATATTGTTTACCTCCCAGAGTTTGAGTACCTTTTATTGTTTACTTTGCTTTATTCTCTAGTGGTCAGATAGAGCACAGGATGGGATTTCAATTTTCATGTACTTGTGTAGGCTGGCTTTGTGGCTATTTTGTGTTAGGATGGAAAGTTCAGATGTCAGTCAGATCCATTTTGTTTATGGTTTGATTCAGTTTCAATGTGTCTTTTTTTCAGTTTTTAGTCTGCGTTGACCTATCAGTGAGTGAAGTGTCAGAATCTCCCATTATAATCATGTTTGGATTGGTTTCTTGTTTTACAAGTTGTAGTGTTTGTTTAATGAATGGAGATGAGCCTGTGTTTGGAATATATGTGTTTAAAATTGTGAAGTTTTCTTGATGGATTGTTTCATCAATGAGTATATAGTATCCTTTTGTGTCTCTCATAATTCGTTTTGGTTTAAAATCTATTTTATGAAATATCGGGATGGCTACTTCTGCTTGATTCCTAGTTGCATTTGCTTGGCATGTCTTTGATCATCCTTTGACCCTGAAACAGTACCTATCTTTTAAGGTGAAGTGTATTTCTTGGAGGAAGCAAATTGATGGGTTGTGGCTTGTACCCCATGCTGTTAGTTTATCTCTCTCGTTTGGGGAAGTTGAATCCATTGAAGTTTTAGGTTTTAATTGAGAAGTGTTCGTTAGTTTCTGTCATTTTTGGAATTTAGTAGTTTTTGCGTTGGCAGTTCTCTGCTTGGTAGTTGTGTTGGCATTATTTTCCCCTTCTATTTTTTTCAGTGTATTGATTGATTTCTTGAGTCTTGAGTATTTTTTCTAGCATTTTCTACAGACCTGATTTGATAGATATGTAGGTCTTTAGCTTACTTTTATTGTGGAATATCTTGGCTGGATATAGAAACTTGGTTTGGCACTTTTGATCATTCATGACTTGAAAAATGCCTTTCCAGATCTTCTGACTTGGTATTTCCTTTAAAAACTCATCTGCTATTCTGATAGACTTGGCTTTAAATGTAACTTAATTTTTTCCCTTATAGCTCTCAGAGCATTCTCTTTATCCCATATCTGTGATGTTTGCTATTATCTGTGCTTCTATTTTGGTTATATCTGGTTAGCATGTCATATGTATCTTGTACATGAATGGGGATCTCTTTCCTTAGATGTGATAAGTTCCTTCCCACTTATGATTGTTTAAAAGACACATGCTGGAGTATTTTCTTGAGTTTATTGTTTTGGGATTCCATGGATGCACAAGGCTTGGCTCCTTCGTGGTGTCCCATAGCTTTTGATATTCCTTTCATATATATATTTTTAATTGAGCTTCTTTAATTGAGCAATCCTGTTCTGCCAGCTTGTCTTCCATATCTGTCATTCTATCTTCTACTTATTCAGTTCTTTTGGTGATACTCCCTGCTGAGTTTTGAATTGCAAAATACTTAGCTTTGATTTCAAATTTGATTTTGGTTCGCAATTTTTCATCTGTTCTAAGTTTGTTCTTGTTTCTTTTATTATCTTTTTTTTTTGGACTTATGGATTTTTATTTGTACTGTAGGTGATGGTCTGCTACTATTTGATGTGTTCATTCTTTTTTTTTTCCTCCCACATTTTATTTTTTTCCTAATCATACAAACTCAATAGGTACACTTGTCTTCTTCCTTCCCTGTCCCCTCCCGCATGGCCCTTCATTGCACTCTTCCACCTTTCTCCTTCCTTTAACATCCCTCCCTCCCTCCCCTTCTCCCATCCCCTGAAGCATCCTCCCTCTGAGTCCTCCGCCCTAATATTAAGGTCCTTGATCCATTTAGAATTAATTTTTGTGCATGGTGAAAAGTACGGGTCCAATTTTAATCTTCTGCATGTGGATATCCAGTTTTACCAGCACCATTTGTTAAAGATGCTGTTCTTTTTCCATTGAATTTTTTTGGGTCCCTTTGTCAAAGATAAAATGTCTGTAATTGTGTGGGCTTATATCTGGGTCTTCAACCCTTATCCATTGATCTGTGTGTCTATTTTGGAGTCAGTACCAGGTTGTTTTTATTACTATGGATTTGTAGTATAGATTTGGTAAGGTTTTTGTTACTCAGGATTATTTTTGCTATCATGGGCCTTTTGTGCTTCCATATGAAGTTTGAGATTGTTTGGTCAATTTCTTTTTTTTTTTTTTGGTCAATTTCTTTAAAGAATTGCTTGGGGATTTTGAGTGATATAGCATTGAATCTGTATATTGCCTTTATAGGATGGTCATTTTTATGATGTTGATTCTGCCGATCCAGGAGCAAGGGAGATCTTTCCACCTTCTGGTGAATTCTGTAATTTCTTTCTTTAGGGTTTTAAAGTTTTCATTAAAAAAGTCTCTTACTTCCTTAGTTAGATTTATGCCAAGGTATTTCATTTTTTAGGGGCTATAGTAAATGGGATTGTTTCTCATAGGACTTTTTCACCTTTTTCATGCTTGGTGTATAGAAAGACCACTAATTTTTGCACATGTATTGTAACCTGTCATTCTGCTGAACTTCTGTATTCATTCGAAGAGTTTCCTGGTGGAGTTTTTAGGATTACTCAGGTATATGATCATGTCATCTGCAAATAGAGATATCTTGACTTCTTCCTTGCCAACTTGAATCCCTTTTATCTCCCTCTTTTGTCTTATGGCTCTAGCTAAGACTTCAAATACAATGTTGAATAGAAGTGGTGAGAGTGGACAGCCTTGTCTAGTTCCTGATCGAAGCAAGAATGCTTCAAGTTTTTCCCATTTAATATAAATCCTTGCCGTTGGCTTGTTCTATACAGCTTTTATTATGTTGATATAAGTTCCTTCCACTCCACCTGTCTCTAGGGCTTTGATCATAAAAGGATGTTGGATCTCGTCAAGAGCTTTTTTCTGCATCTATGGAGAGTATCATGTAATCTTAGACTTTGGATTGGTTTATATGATGGGTTACATTTATTGATTTGCGCATGTTGAACCAACCTTGTGTGCCTGGAATAAAATCTACTTGATCACAGTGAATGATCTTTTTGGTATTTTTTTAATCCAATTTGCTAAGCTTTTGTTAAGAATCTTTGTATCTGTGTTCATCAAAGAGATTGGCCTATAGTTTTCTTTTTAAGTGTATCTTTATTAGATTTTGTGATTAGTATGATATTAGTTTTGTAGAAAGAATTTGGAAATTTTCCTTCCTTCACTGTTTTATGGAATAGTTTAAGGAGCAGTGGTGTTAGTTGTTCTTTAAATGTCTGGTAAAATTCTTTGCTGAATCTATCTAGCTCAAGATATTTTTTGGTGGGAAGATTTGAGATTACTTCATCAATTTCCTCATTGTTGTAGGACTATTTAAGCAATTCAGAACTTCCTGATTAAATTTAGGTAATGTACTTACTCAGGAATTCCTTTTGTGTTACCAAATTTCATGGAGTATAAGTTTTTTGAAATATGACCTTATAATTCTCTGAATTTCTTGGGTATCAGTTGTGATAACTCCATTTTTATCTCTAATTTTATTAATTTGTGTTTTCTCTCTCTTGATTTTGGTTAATTTAGCTAGGGGCATATTGATCTTACTGATTTTTTTCAAAGAACCAGCTTTTCATCTGATTGATTCTTTACATTGTTTTCCTTACCTCAATTTCAGATATTTCTCTCCTGATTTTTCTAATCTCCTCTCTTTTCCTGCTTTTGGAATTGGATTGCTCTTGTGTCTCTAAAGCTTTAGCTGCATCACTTACTTGTGAGGCTTCTTTTTTTTTTTCTCCCACATTTTATTTATTTTTTCCTAATCATACAAGCTCAATAGGTACCCCTGACCTCTCCCTCCCTCCTCCCTTTTTTTTTGATCTAGACATTGAGAGCTATAAACTTACCTCTTGAGATTTGGATATGTTATATTTTCATTATCATTTGCTTCTATGAAATCTTGAATTTCCTTTTTGATTTCTTTCTGAACCCATTTCTCATTCACTATCATGGTGTTTCATTTCCAAGAATCAGTGTACTTCCTAATATTTGTTGTGTTATGGATGTCAAGCTTTAGACCATGGTGGTCTGAGAGGATACAGGCTATAATTTCAACTTTCCTGTATATATGTAGATTCGTTTTGCGGCCCAATATGTGGTCTATTTTAGAGAAAGTTCCATGGACTGCTGAGAAGAATGTGTATTCCTTGGTGCTTGGATGGGAGTTTTGGTAGAGACTTGCCAGGTCCATTTTGGTAAAGGTTTGATTTAGTGCCAATGTGTCTCTGTTGAGTTTTTGGCCTGTTGACCTATCCCATGTTAAGAGTAGGGTATTGAAATCCCCAATTATTATTGTTTTTAGATTGATTTGTTGTTTTATATACTGTACTGTTTGTTTAATGAATGTGGAGGAGCCTATATTAGATGTGTGCATGTTCAGTGTTGTGAAGTCTTCCTGGTGAATTGTTCCTGTGACTAAAATGTAGTATCCTTCTGTTCTCTTATGATTTTCTTTGGTTTGAAGTCCGCTTTGTCAGACACCATATTGGCTACCTCTGCTTGTTTCTTTGTTCCATTAGCTTGAAGAATTTTTGATCAGCCTTTTACTTTTAGAATGTGCTATCTTTTGTGGTGTGATGTGTTTCCTAAAGGCAGCAGATGGATGGGTTTTGATTTCTAATCATATTTGTAACCTGTGTCTTTTGATTGGTGAGTTAATTCCATTGACATTTAGGGTTGTAATGGACAAATTACTTTTGATACCTGACATTTTTTGTGTTTAGTGGCTTTCATAAGTGTACTATTTAGCTTGTAGGTTGCAATGGTATTATACTTCTCTTCTGTCCTCCTGGATATGCTTGTTCTTTTCTTCAAGCTTGAGTATCTTGTCTAGCACTTTTTGAAGGCCTGGTTTGGTGATCATAGAAGCCTTCAACTTGTCTTTATGGTGGAAAATTTTTCTTTCACCCTTGATCATGGCTTACAGTTTTGATAGATATATCAGCTTGGATTGACATTTGTGCTCATTCAATACTTAAAGTGCATCTCTCCAAGCTCTTCTGGCTTTTACTGTTTTCATTGAAAAATCATTTGTTAATTTAATAGGTTTACCTTTAAAAATGACTTGTGTTTTTTCTGTTGAAGCTCTCAGCACATTCTCTTAGTCTTGTAAGTGTTGTGTTTTGACTATTATTTGCCTTGGGGAGTTTTTATTTTGGTCATCATATATATTTGGGGTGTGACTACCTCTTGTATTTGGGTGGGCCTCTCTTTCTTGAGGTGTGGAATGTTTTCCTTTATGATAATTTGAAAAACTTCCTCAGGTGTGGTATTTTGGGATTCTTGTGCTGGTATTCCATGAATGCGCATGTTAGGCTTCTTTAAGGTGTCCCATAACTCTTGAATATTCCTCTCAAGTATCTTTTTAGCTTTAACAATCTCTTTGATTGAATTGGTTTATTCTTCCACTTGTCTTGAAGATCTGATATTTTATTTTCTGCGTCATTAGTTCTGCTGAGAAGACTCTCTGTTGTGTTCTGGGTTGAAGATAGTTTGTCTTTTAGTTGGAGTTTAATCTCTGCTTGAGATTGTTCTGGTTTTTGTCTCTCATGGATTTGGGCTGTGACCTGGGCATTTTTGTTTTATCTCCTATGTCCTTCTTATTTTTTGTGTGTGTTTTGGGCTGAACTGAATGGCATTACTATACTTGGGCTGTTATTGTTATTATTTGCCTTGGAATCAGAGATGCCTGTCTGGTGTTCGTTTCCTACATGAGGCTATTGGACTGTTAGTACATCAATTAAGGTGAATTTAGTAGACAGGGATCGAAGATTAGTATGGTAGCACACTTTTTAGGTTTACTTCCTTGCCAATACGTGAGGGTGAATGGTATAGTTCCTGAAGTTATATGGGTTTTTGGGTGGACTATATGGAAATGTTAAACTATGGTGACTAAAAATTGAGAATAACAGGATGGTAAAAAGGGCTACTTATCTTGAGCTGGATGCAAAGATGGGATGATTTTAAAAGTCCTCAGATGCATGGGGTTGATCCCCTAGCCCATTTCTCTGGACTCTGTTGAATTATGAGAAGCAGGGAGTCCACCAAGGTCCAGAGCAGAAAGAATCACCCTTTTTTAAAGTAAGACAAAGATGGATCCATCTTAAAGGACCATGGTCCCAGAAGGCAAATCCAATAGGCCAATCAGGAGATGGGAGAATTGAAAGATGTGGGAGACTCATATCTCAACTTATGCATTTATTTGAGCCATTTGAAGAGCTTCCTGAACTTTTTGTAAAGCTATTGATGCCTCTGGTGTCATTTTTCTATAGGACTTGGATTGGAATCTCCTTTAGGAATATTAAATAAAAGTTATAATTCTTTAGTAGAAATATGCAACATAGTTCTAATCTAGTTAATGTCCCTGAGTAATTGTTGAAAATCATTTAAAGTCACTAGTTTATCAGCGTGTTTGAATTTTTTGTGGACAGATGACATCCTTACAATAACTTTTTCCTAAATAGCTAGCTGGCCACGTCCTCTGAATCTTCTTTTTTCTGGGCCAATTACAAATCCCCAGTCTTGTAAACTGGATTGTAAGTCAGCAAATATCTGTAATAGCGTTTGTTCAGAAGAGGTTAAAATATCATCCATGTAGTAGATTATTCATACTTGAAAAAACCTTTTTCTAGTTTCAAAAATACTCTGATCTACAAATTTTTGACACAGTGTGGGGTTATTGGCCATACCTTATGGTAAGACTTTCCATTGATCCCTACACATAGGAGATTCAAAATTTTTTGAAATACCACAAAAGCAAAGCGTTCGCAATCCTGAGGGGCTAAAGGAATAGCATAAAAACAATCTTTCAAATCTAGCACAATTAAAGGATATCCCCAACGAACAGAAATCAGAGTGGGAAGTCCAAGTTGTAATGTTCACATTAATTCCATTGTAAGATTTATTTGCCATAAATCTTGTAGTAGTCTCCATTTACCAGACTTTTTCTTTATTTTATTTTTATTATTATTTATACAACTGTGCGCATGTGCATATGTATGTGCGCGCGTGTGCGTGTGTGTGTCTGTGTGCGTGTGTGTGTTTATGTGTAGAACCGCGGACGAGTTTGGGAACCACCATGGACGCCTCCACCTTCTTCTGCCCCTGGATTCACAGGCTCCGCCCTACCAGGGCCAGAAGCGCAGCCGCCCCCCCCCACTTCCGCCTGACATCTATATGTGGGATCTGGGATTGGAACTCAGGACCTTCCGCCTGCAAGGCGGAGGCTTAACCCCTGAGCCACCTCTCCAGCCCCAGACTTTTTCTTTATAACAAATATAAGAGAACTCCAGGTGTTATTGGAAGGTTCTATGTGTCCTAGCTCCAATTGTTCTTTTACTAATGCATGAGCTGCTTTGAATCTTTCTTGATTTAAGAGCCACTGAACTACCCATACTGGCTCATATGGTAGCTAAGTTATGGGATCAGTGGCCCCTACTAAAAATACCCTAACTCTTTTCTATCTCATTTAGATTTAATTTCTAGTCATTTATGTCTGCCCTGTTCATACTTTCCAAAACCTTTTCCTGGTTGCCATCCTTGTGCTAGCATCATCTGTTCTACAGGAGTTGGAACATATAAATAAGCTCCCAAACTTTATAAAATATCTCTTCTCAATAAATTTATTGTTAAGGTGTCTAAAACATAAAGTTGAAAGGTTTCTTTTTAACCGTCTACAGTTTCCCCATTGCAACAAGGCTGTACCTTGTTGGGGTCCTGTGGACACACCAACACCTCTCAGCTCAGCAGACGTATAATGAGTCGGCCAAGAGAGTGGCCAATGTCTTTTAGCAATCACAGACACATCTGCTCCAAAATCCATCAATCCAGCAAACATTTTTCCATTTATGTTTAGTCATAAAGTGGGTCTTTCCTTTGTGATAGACTCTACCCAAGATATGTTCAGGGAACCAAACTCCTTTTGGTCCCTGGCCTGAGAAGAGACATGTTTTCCTAAAACTTTTATTGGTAAAAACAATAATTGAGCTATTCTTTGGCCTGTTCGATAGAAAAAATACCCATGGGTGATGATGCCATAATTAATATTTCACCAGTATAATCTGAATCAATAACTCCAGGATGAATGACTTAACCTTTTGTAGTCACACTGCCCCTCCCTAAAATTAGACTTGCCACTCCTTCTGGAAGTGGTCCCCAAACTGCGGTGGGAATTCTTTGCATTCCCATTTCAAGAGTTAGTAAGACTCTGGTGGAGGCACTGAGATCGTGTCCTGCGCTGCCAGAAGGTGGCGCTCTCCATGAGCTGTCAGCCAGCGACTTGTCCTACGGGAACGCTACAAGGTGGTAGTATTATTGACTGAGGAGACATTTGAATGACTGGGTGTACCCCAAATTTTATCGGAGTCTGGGGCTGGCCCCTCACCCAGTTTCCCTGCAGCAGAGGGTTGCCTTTTTTTTTATTAATACATTTTTTATTATTATTTCAGCTCATACAAACTTAATAGGTACACCAGTTCCCTCCCTCCCTCCTCCTCCCCCCCCCCGTACCCCCCTGCTCCTCCTCCCACCCCCCTCCTTTCCCATCCCCCAGTGCCTCCCGGCCCCCAATTCCCAGAGAGTCCTTTCTTGTGCATGCCTGATTTTCCTCTGGGCCCTCCTCTCCAATGACGTACAAGGACCCAGTGGCCTTTCCCTGAACCCATTCCCGTGTTCCCCTTAGGTATAGGAACACTGCTGTTGCTGCCAATCCCTTGCCTCCAAAGATCTTGGTGCCTTTAGCAGATGCTAGACTTTGTGGGGTCAACAGTGTGTTGGACAATGCACAGGGCATGTAAAGTCCAATTATGATTGCTTCAGCCCTAACTTGTATGGAGTAACTTACATATCATTGTTCCTCCCATTCTTTTGCTCTTACACTCTTACCGCTCCCTCTTCCGCAAATTTCCCTGAGCTTCAGGATGGGGAGAGATTAAGCTGGCCTAGTTCTAGGTGGTTGATATAGAGTCTCTGAAGTTCTGGATTGTGGTTTGTTGGTTTTCTTTTGCAGTTTTGCTGCTCCTGCAATGCCCTTCACTCCATCCTGGTGGGCATTGTATGTTACCCCCGGCCAGAGACAAAAAGCTGTTAAACTAGAGTCTTGTGATAAAAGCACATTCAAAAGTAGATGTAATAAAAGTGGGAAACCACAGTGAGGGAGGAGTCTATCACCAATTTGCACAACGGTTACTTGTTATCTGCCAGACTATATGCCTTCCTCTTCTGGTGAGATCATACCCCCTCAGTAGTAAATGATCAGGAACAAAAGTCTGTGAACTTAACCAGATGTCTCATTACTTATTTGAGTCCTTGATGGAGGCCTATTTTCTCTGCTGTAACATGGTCTCCTCTCTCCTTGTTTCTGGTGTGGCCTTCCTACCCCATCCCTCCTGTTCATAATCCTTGCAATTACTGTCTCTAGGTGGGCTGGGTGGGTTTGGTACTAGGAGCCACCTATTAGAGAGTACATACGGCGCTTAATTTTCTGGGTCTGGGATACTTCACTTAATATAATTGTTTCTAATGACATCCATTTCCCAGCAAATTCCAGTAATTCATCATTTTTGATGGCTGAGTAGTACTCCATTGCATAGATGTACCACCTTTTCCTTATCCACTCGTCAACTGTTGGACATTTGGGCTGATTCCATGACTTTGCTATTGTAAACAGTGCTGCTATGAACATGGTCGTGCTTGTGCTATCAAGGTGAACCTCTGCTGTATGGGGGGTTATACCCAAAAGTGGAATCGCAGGGTCATATGGCATTTCAATCTTTACTTTCTTTAAGAATCTCCAGACGACTCGCTAGAGTGGCTGTATGAGCCTGCATTCCCACCAGCAATGCAGGAGAGTTCCCCTCTCTCCACATCCTCTCCAGCATTTGTTGTTGTTTGTATTGTGGATTTTTGCCATCCTGACCAGGGTGAGATGATATCTCAGGGAAGTTTTGATTTGCATTTCCCTGATGGCTAAAGAACTGGAGCATTTTTTGAGATATTTGTTAGACATTTTAATGTCATCCCTGGTAAAGTTTCTTTTAAGTTCCAGGGCCCATTTTTTTAATTGGGCCATTGGTTTCCTTGATGTTTAGTTTTCTAAGTTCTTTGTGCACTCTGGACAGTAGAGCTCTATCAGATATGTGGTTAGTGAAGATTTTCTCCCATTCTGTGGGTTGCCTTTGAGCTCGTGTGACAATCTCTTTATCTGAACAGAAGCTCTTTAATTTCACAAGATCCCAACTGTTGAGAGTTGGTAGCAGTGACTGTGCCATTGGATGTCTGTTTAGGAACTGTTGGCCTAGCCCAATCAGCTCGAGGGAGTTCCCTATCCTTTCAACTATGGTTTTTATAGTCTCTGGCCTGATATCAAGGTCCTTGATCCGTTTGGAATTAAGTCTTGTACATGGTGACAAGTACGGGTCCAGCTTTAATCTTCTGCATGTGGAGGTCCAGTTTTGCCAGCACCATTTGTTGAAGATGCTGTTCTTTTTCCATTGGATTCTTTGGGCCCCTTTGTCAAAGACCAAATGGCTGTAATTTTGTGGGCTTATATCTGGGTCTTCAATCCTTATCCATTGATCTGTGTGTGTCTATTTTGGAGCCAGTACCAGGCTGTCTTTATTAACTATGGATTTGTAGTATAGACTTAGGTTTGGTATGGTAATACCTCCAGCAGTGTTTTTGTTACTCAGGATTGTCTTTGCTATCCTGGGTCTTTTGTGCCTCCATATGAACTTTGAGATTGTTTGGTCAACTTCTTTGAAGAATTGCTTTGGGATTTTGATTGGTATAGCATTGAATCTGTATATTGCCTTTGGTAGGATGGTCATTTTTACGATGTTGATTCTGCCAATCCAGGAACAAGGGAGGTCTTTCCACCTTCTGGTGTCTTCTGCTATTTCTTTCTTTAGGGTTTTAAAGTTTTCGTTGTAAAGGTCTTTTACCTCCTTGGTTAGGTTTATACCAAGGTATTTCATTTTTTTAGGGGCTATAGTAAATGGGATTGTTTCTCTCAAGGCTTTTTCACTTCTTTCATTTTGGGCATATAGGAAGACCTCTGATTTTTGCACATTTATTTTGTATCCTGCCACCCTGCTGAACTTTTCAATTAGTTCCAGGAGCTTCCTGGTGGAGTTTTTGGGATCACTCAGGTATACGATCATGTCATCTGCAAATAGGGATAGCTTGACTTCTTCCTTGCTGATTTGAATCCCTCTTATATCCCTTTCTTGCCTTATGGCTTCAGCTAAGACTTCAAGTACAATATTGAATAGAAGTGGTGAGAGTGGACAGCCTTGTCTAGTTCCTGATCGAAGTGGGAATGCTTCCAATTGTTCCCCATTGAGTATAATCCTTGCTGTGGGCTTGTTGTATACAGCTTTTATTATATTGATAAAGGTTCCTTCCATTCCTACTGTCTCCAGCGTTTTGATCATAAAAGGCTGTTGGATCTTGTCAAAAGCTTTTTCTGCATCTATTGAGAGTATCATGTGGTCTTGGACTTTGGATTGGTTTACATGATGAATTACATTTATTGATTTGCGTATGTTGAACCAACCTTGTGTGCTGGGGATGAAGCCTACTTGGTCCCCATGAATGATCTTTTTAATATGTTTTTGAATCCGATTTGCTAAAACTTTGTTGAGAATCTTTGCGTCTGTGTTCATCAGAGAGATCGGCCTATAGTTTTCGTTTTTAAGTGAATCTTTATTAGGTTTTGGGATTAAAACGATATTAGCTTCATAGAAGGAATTTGGTAGTGTTCCTTCCTTTGCTATTTGATGGAACAGTTTAAGGAGTATTGGTGTTATTAACTCCTTAAATGTCTGGTAGAACTCTGTACTGAATCCATCTGGTCCAGGACATTTTTTGGTGGGAAGATTTGAGATTACTTCCTCAATTTCCTTATATGTTATAGGACTATTTAAATAATTCACAACTTCCTGATTCAATTTAGATAAGTTGTGTTTACTTAGAAATTCATCCATCTCTTTTGTGTTGTCAAACTTCACAGAGTATAAGTTTTTGAAATATGATGTAATAATTCTCTAGATTTCTTGGGTATCAGTAGTGATAACTCCATGTTCATTTCTAATTTTGTTAATTTGGGTTTTCTCTCTCCTGCTTTTGGTTAATTTAGCCAGGGGTGTATCAATCTTATTGATTCTTTCAAAGAACCAGCTTTTTGACTGGTTGATTTTTTCTATCGTTTTCTTAATCTCGATTTCAGATATTTCTCCCCTTATTTTGCTAATCTCCTCTCTTCTACTACTTTTGGGATCAGATTGCTCTAGTTTCTCTAAAGCTTTAAGCTGCATTGTTAAGTTGTTTATTTCTGATGTTTCCATTTTTTTGATGTAAGCATTAAGAGCTATGAACTTACCTCTTAGAACAGCTTTCATTGTGTCCCAGAGATTTTGGTAAGTTGTATTTTCATTATCATTCACTTTCAGGAAATCTTGAATTTCCTTTTTAATTTCTTCCTGAATCCAGTTCTCATTCAGCATCATATTGTTAAGTTTCCAGGAGTTAGTGTATTTTCTCTTGTTTGTTGTGTTGTAGATGTCCAGCTTTAGGCCATGGTGGTCTGACAGAGCACAGGTTAGAATTTCAACTTTTTTGTACATGTGTAGATTCGTTTTGTGGCCCAGTATGTGATCTATTTTAGAGAAAGTTCCGTGTGCTGCTGAGAAAAATGTGTATTCTTTGGTGCGTGGGTGAAAAGTTCGATAGAGATCTGTAAGGTCCATTTCTTTAAGGGTTTGATTTAGGTCCAAAGTGTCTCTGTTAAGCTTTTGACCTGTTGATCTATTCCATGTTGAGAGGGCGGTGTTGAAGTCCCCAAGAATTATCGTTTGAGGGTTGATTTCTTGCTTTAGATGCTGTAGGGTTTTCTTAATGAATGTGGAGGGGCCCGTATTGGGTGCATATGTGTTCAGTATTGTGAAGTCTTCCTGGTGAATTGTACCTGTGACTAAAATGTAGTATCCATCCGTGTCTCTTATAATTTTCTTTGGTTTGAAGTCCACTTTGTCTGATAGCATAATGGCTACCCCTGCCTCTTTTCTGCTTCCATTAGCTTGTAGAATTGTTGACCAGCCTTTTATTTTTAGAGGTGCCTATCTTTTGTGGTGAGATGGGTTTCCTGCAGGCAGCAGATTGATGGATTGTGATTTTTAATCCAAGTTTGTAATCTGTGTCTCTTGATCGGTGAGTTAATTCCATTAACATTTAGTGTTATAATGGTGAAACTATTTTTGATTCCAGACATTTATTATGTTTAGTAGTTTTTATAAGTATATTGCTTCGCTTTTAATGGTGTTATACTTGCCTTCTGCTCTCCTGGATATGCCTGTTTTTTTCTTCAAGCTTGAGTATCATTTCTAGCATTTTTTGAAGGCCTGGTTTGTTGGACATGTATCCCTTCAAGTTGTCTTTGTGCTGGAAGATTTTTCTTTCTCCCTCGATCATGACTGATAGTTTTGCAGGGTAAATCAGCCTAGGTTGACATTTTTGCTCATTCAATACTTGAAGTATGTCTCTCCAAGCTCTTCGTGCTTTTACTGTTTCGACTGAGAAGTCATTTGTTATTTTAATAGGTTTACCTTTAAAAGTGACTTGTTTTTTCTCCCTTGAAGCTCTCAGCACCAGTTCTTTATCTTGAATGTGGAGTGTTTTGACTATTATTTGCCGTGGCGAGCTTCTGTTTTGGTCATATCTATTTGGGGTGCGGAATGCCTCTTGTATATGGATGGGCCTGTCTTTTTTTAGATGAGGAAAGTTTTCCTTGATGATCATTTGAAAAATTTCCTCAGGGGTGGTGTTTTGAGATTCTTGCTCTGGTATTCCATGAATACGCATGTTGGGCTTCTTCAGGGTGTCCCATATCTCCTGGATATTTCTCTCAAGCATCTTTTTGGCTTTAACAATCTCTTCCATTGAGCTGGTTAATACTCCCACTTTTTCTTCAAGATCTGAAATTCTGTTTTCTGCTTCATTAGTTCTGCTGATAAGACTCTCTGTGGAGTTCTGGGTTGAAGATAACTTGTCTTTTAGCTCAGTTTTAAACTCTGCTTGAGTCTGCTTTAACTGCTCTATGCCAGTTTTTGATTCTTGCACTGTTTTTCTCAACTCCTCCATGTGTCCGTTGTGTTCCTCCTCAAAGCGATTGATTCGATTATTTAATTCCTCCCTGATTTCCTCTTTCAAAGTATTGAACATGGTAATGATCATATTTTGAAGGTCGTTATCCTGGGTCAGGCTTTCTTGGCCATTTTCCATGGGTTTGTTCTGGTTGGAGTCTAACATTATGGGATTAATTCCTTCAGTGGGAGATTTGTTTACTTGAGTGTTGTTTCTCATGGATTTGCACTTAGACTTTGGCATTTTCGTTTTAACTCTTAAGATCTTTTAATTTCTGTGCGTTTTTCACTAAACTGAATTATTTGGCCTGGGGCTCTGGGGGCGGGCAGGGACCGAGCTTACCTGGGTCGCAGCGCGGTGAGGCCAGGCGGGACCCCGCGCGCGCGTCCCGGGGCGGCGGAGTGGAGGGGAAGGGGGGATGAGGCGTCAGCGGGGCGCTATTTAAACCTGGGCCACCCGAGGGCGGGGCCGGGCGCGGAGGGGGTGCCCTCTCCTCCTCCCAGGCCCTGCGCGGCGGCTCCGGCTGGATGGTGGGAGGAGCTGGGTCCACTCGGGCGGCCTGGGGCTCTGGGGGCGGGCGGGGACCGATCTTACCTGGTTCGCTGCGCGGTGAGGCCCGTCTGGACCACGCGCGCGCGTCCCGGGCGGCAGAGTGGAGGGGAAGGGAGAGAGTTGCCTTCTATATCCCTTTCTGATTTACCTTCATTCCAATAATATCGCCTTTTACATCTAGGCATAATTTTGGCTGTCAATAGCACGAGGCTCTGAATGCTGGGTTTTGTCTATTCTTTTTGACCAAGAGTCGGGGCACAGTAGTTCCTTGCATGGCAGCAGCAATAGAAAGTCCCTGAGTATAGTTAGGTCCTATGTCAGCACAAAGAGGAATGTATTCAGTCAAATCTTCCTTTTTTCTAAAAGGTCTGATAGCAGTCTGACAAGCACTATTTGCATTTTCAAATGCTAATCCTTTTACTGTTAACATTCCTGCTTCTCCATCTGAGACTGTCCTGCCCACAGCCTGCAGTATCTGGAGATAAAATCTTGATAAGGCTCATCTGGCCCTTCCTTAATCTTTGAAACTTCCTCTGTCTTTTTTCCTGAGTCAGGGAGTCTCCTTCTCGGAGGACCAAAGTATTAATTTATACATAAGCTTAGGAGAAGAGTTTATTTGTTGAATATTATCTCCATATCACCCTTCCCCAGATATGTTATATAGTTGACTGCTACTCAATTTCTGACAGTTTTGCTAAACTGTATTAAACATCCTTCATAATGTCCTGGGAAGGCCAGCTATAGCCCCTTCATTCCCCCCTCCCCTTTTTTTTTTACCTTTTTAATTTTCAAGCAAGTATCCACACTCGTGCAGTATAGCATTATACCAATAAATTAGGCAGTAAATTACCAATACAACAATCAAACCAAAACCAATGACTACCAAAGCACAGCTAACAGACCAAAATTTTGCATTAAATTCAGTATTACAAAACCAAGTGCTAAGGCCATCATAAAACATTTTTGATGATTAACATGACAATGTAGTGATTTCCATATCTTTAAATTTTGAACTTCTGCGCCAATGGCAATGATACTTAGCTTCGTATCAATCTTTTGATTAGTTCTTCATTGGATTTGTAGAGCTGTAGATAAATTCTTATTTAATATTAGAATAGATCCTAAAGTCACAGTTTCAGAGTCCCATTTGTAAATGTCCTATCATTTCAGACCAAAGTCAGGCATGAAAACCTACTTTAGAAAAAAATCTTCTTGTTTCTGTCATTTTTGAGTCTGGCACAGACCAATCCAAGAAAGCCTGTCCTTTTTCTACATCGTGACATATGGCTTCTTGATAAATACAGGTTCTCCATCGAGTAAAAAAAGAATGAACAGGTGATTTAATTGTTTGCGTGCAGTTCTCCACCTTCTACTAATGTAACCAAGCATTCTGGAAACCAAATTAGAAGTTTACCTGGAGAAACACAAACATCTCTCCAGCTCCAGTGTAACACTGGGTCGGGGCCATTCCACTGTCCTGTTAAGACATCTTTCCATATTTTATGTGCCTTAAGGTAGTCAGGTGAATGCTAAAGCATGCTCTGCTCTGCTGTAAGTCCCTCCTTGCCTATGTTTAAAAAATTTAAAGTATATAGTATGGAGGAAAGTATAGTATGAGAAGTGTCATTAGTAGTCCTCCCTTCCCTCTCTTTAATTTTTAAATAAGGCTTAATCATGCCATTAGCTTGTTCCACAAAACCTCATCCTTGAGGATTGTATTAAATTCCTGTAATATGAGAAATCTCACAAGTGGAAAGTTTTTTAATGCAGTGGAAGTATATGCAGGTGCATTACCAGTTTTCAGTATTTAATATTGTCCCATTACTGCTGAAGCCCTTATAAGAAAAGAGGTAACATGTTTACTGCTTCTCCTGATAATGGTAAAATGAACATAAACAAAGAGTAAGTGTCAACAGTAACGTGAACACATTGTGATTTTCCCAAAGAAGGCACATGGGTAACATCCACATGCCAAATGTGATTTGGAGGCAATCTCTGGGTAACTCTGCAAAGGAAGGTGAGGGCTGAGTAGACACTTTTATGCAAGAAGGACATGGTTTAACAATTAATCTAGCTTGTTCTTTTGTTAAATGGAATTTGGCACATTTTGAGGATAAAGAGCATGTGATTGTTTCCCAGCTGCCATCTTATCCCCATGAACAATTCCTGTAAGTAAAGAATCAGCCAAGTTATTTCCTTCAGTCAAAGGGCCTAAGAAAAATAGCAATAAAAAAAGGAGTTCTTTCTGGAACCAGAGTTCGAATCTGATTAAAAAAAAAAAAAAGGTGATGTACAAGGTGCATCCTATCCACCAACCATGCAGTTTCCAAACATTGTGCTCCTAAAACTGTATACCTAGAATTAGAAAAAGTAGTTTAATAGCTGAGGAAATCTCAATAAAGCAATACATACCATACACAATTCCATTCACTGCACAGAAACATCCTCTTGTTGAATCAAAAAAAATCTATTGATCTCCTGGGGCCAATCAATGCTCCTTGGCCCCATGGGTGGCATCCATAAAGACTGTCACTAAAAGGGGTGGCAGAGGGAGTGTCTCTGTAAGGTAAGGAAAAACAAACAAATGTCTAGAGGCAAAATCCAAAAGCTTATTAAAAGGAAAATGATTATCAATCTTATAAGGATGTAGAGCTAAAGCAATAGCAAAAGGACCAGAAGTTTGCTGTAAATAATAAATTTGAAAGGCATCATAAGTTAGAACAATTTTCTGAGTTTTTGTCCAAACATTTATTTTCTATGTTTTCTACCCATGATGATTAAATCTGCAACCATTATCCAATAAAGATTAATCACCCTTTTTTCCTGCCGTACTTTGTTTTTCCTAATCATACAAGCTCAATAGGTGTCCCTGTCCTCTCCCTCCTTCTTCCCTCTCCCCTCATCCTCCATTGCACTCTCCTCCCTTCTTTTCATCCCCCCCTCCATTTCCCTCTCTGGGGTGCCATCCCTTTCCTCCCTCCTATCCCCTAGAGCATCCCATTATGTGGATGCCCATCCCACCAACCTCCCTCTGAGTCCTCCACCCTAGTGAGGGTTCAGGACTCAGTAGCATAGCTTGGGGCCCCATCTTGTGCTCCCCATTAGCATGGGAACTCTATTATGACTATTTAATCCTTGCCTCTAAGACTCCTACTACCTGAAGCCTTCTCCCTTGTGATCCCTACTAGACTTTGGGGCGTGGTTGACATGTCAGCCATTGTGCAGGTCATATACATGTATACAGGTATATGCATATGTTTGCAAACATATAGACACATACACATATGTACACATATACACTTGATTCTAGCTATGCAGAGGTAAAAATCTTGTGTCTTTGTCTTGCATTTTTGCCACTCTGATGAGCATAGGACCATCTAGGTAAGAAGAACTTTCCATGCTCACTTGTAGTTTACAGTATGCTCTGATGTCAGGGAAGTTAATACCGACTTAGATCAGGAGTCAAGGAAACCGCCCCCATCATATCCACAGGAAGAACTGAGAGAGGGGCATGCTTTCTACCTTGCCCAAATTCCCACCAGCCTCTCTCTGTTGTATCCGCCCATTTGGGGAATGGTCCTGCCCACTGTGGGCTGGGCCTTCCACAACAACTAGCTAAATCTTCTATAGGCTTGTTCCAAGGCTCGTCTTCTTAATAGTTTCTCATAGGTGTTCATAAAGGCTCATTAAAATTTTCAGGTTGACACCTACATGTAATGGGCACATCTGGTGTTGTCAAAACATGCTTAAATCTGTGGTAAAAGTATAAAGAGATTCAGGGACAATGTTGGAGAGACACAAGGACACCCCCCCCCAGAATTCCATGATTCTGTGTGTTTCAGCTGGAGTTGATGGACTCCTGGGTGTTCTACATTAATGAGCAGACTCATTATTGTGCAAATACTCCATTTCATTAGTGGGGGGATGATTTTAATCCTTATAAGATGAAAATTTATATAGACACCCTAAGTAACTTGAACCTAAGCCAATCGCTGTTCTGCTACTTTCTGGTTCCCCTCCCTCCCCTCCCTTCCCTTCTCTTCATTCCCCTCCCTCTTGCTCTTACTTTTTCCTTTGGTGCTGGGTAGCAGTACCCCAGCTCTGTGCAGGTCAGACAAGAGTTACACTGCTGAGCTGCACGTCAGTCCTTTCTTCAGCTGCTTTCAAGTGTTTGCCAACTAAGTCCAACTCCAAGATGGGCTCTGTTTTCACTGGAGTAGTTTATATTCTTCTTCTTCTTTTTTTCTATATCATAATTTTTACTTAATACTGTGCATCTTAGATAACAGAGAAACTCTAAAATCTAATATTTCCCTACTGAAGATTGGTGCTAGATTTTATGTTTTTAAATTTTATTTTTCTTTTCTCCATACTTGTGTGTGTGTGTGTGTGTGTGTGTGTGTGTGTGTGTGTAAGTGTTCTCTCTCTCTCTCTTTCTCTCTCTCTTCCTTTTTCTCTCTTTCTCTCTGACTGAAGTTGATATCGGGAATCAGTGTTGATCATTTTTCCCTTTTATTCAGTTGAGACCAGGTGTCCAACAAGCCCAGAGCTCGCCTGTAGATGGCTCTGGCTCCCCAGGTTGCTGTGGGGTTTACCAGCTCTGTCTTCTAGGGCTGTAATCACAGACGGGCTGACACACCCATTCTGCCGTTTTATGTGGAATCTGCAGATCTGAACTTGACTCCTTTCACTTGTGTGGCAACTGCCTTAGCCACGGACTGAACTGTTTCCCCAGACCTATTTTTATGGTTGAGTCAAGTTTCTTAATCATTGTAGACAATGATTTCTACAGCCGATTTAAAAAAAAGAAAATTCTCCTTTTTTCATAAGACACATTTCTTAGACACATTTCTTAGCCACATTCCTGTTCGTGCATGACATTCCCCAGCAATGCAGGTTTTGATCTCACAGGTTGGTGAGGGCTGACACTTGAGGTTGTGCTCTGACCTCCATGTGTACAGTATACACATGAACAACACACACACACACATATACACACACACTCGCACCCCTCAATCAGAAAATTGAAGAGGGGGGCTGGAGAGGTGGCTCAGGGGTTAAGTCTCTGCCTTGCAGGCAGAAGGTCCTGAGTTTGGATCCTAGACCCCACGCATAGACGCCAGGCCGAATCGGGGGCGGCCTGCATTTCTGGTCCTGGTAGGGCGGAACCTGTGAATCCCGGGGCAGTGTAAACAAGGAGGAGGCGGTCCATGGTGGTTCCCGAATTCGTCCGTGGTTCTACAGACACATACACACGTACACACACACACACACACATACACATGCACAATTGAATAAATAATAAAAAAATTTAAAAAAAAGAAAAGAAAATTGAAGAGGGACTGGGGTGCAGTGAGACAATGTCTTCTGGCCATGACAGGGTTGTTGCCTCTATGAACTCGTTGCAGCTATCTGTTCTTTCACAAGTCCTGCACAAGATTTGTCATATCATATTTTACCATGGAAGACAGAGATCTCAAGAGACCTCACGTCTTATGGAGAGACTGTTGAGGGTTAATGCTGGATGTTGGAGCTGGGGGCTGCTTTCTTCATGTACTCATGCTCCGACAAGTACTCAGGCACATGCCACCGAAGGCAACCCAGACAAAACTCAGTGGGCCACACATATAAAAAAGATGAAAATAGGAGAGAAAATTATTTAAAAGGGGGGGATATGATGGGAAAAGGTGAGTGGCAGGGTTGTATAATAAAGGTAAAAGTGATATAAATTCATTGCATTCATGTATAGAACTCTAAAAGAATAAAACTATATTCAATTTAAAAAAGGAAAATGTTGTTCATCCCTTCTACAGAAATGGTGACTATCTCTGCAGACATTTCGGGAAAGAGCCCTGCGTCTCCACATAGCCCCACTACCCCATAGCCCACCAGAAGGCATCATTTCATCAGTGCCTGATGCTTTGTTCCCTCTTGTCTGTCTACAGAGGGCTTGTCCCAGCTCATGAACTTCTGTAATGGCTCTGACCCCAGAGACACCCAGTGGGATGTTTGCAACCCAGATTCATAGGTAATGTGTTTTAGAGCAGGCTCACGCTCACATTGGGCTTTGAGCTATCCATCACTGAGACTGACTCTAAAGGACAGGAATATAAAATCAACCCTGAGCCAGGCCAAAGTGACCTGTGGGGCAAGATGTCTTGGTTCAGCCATGGCTTGTCACTCAGTGTTCTGACTGTGCATTTCTGAAGCAGGCAAGTGATGCTTTTGATGTGGAGTTGTGATGAGCATTAGGGTGTGCACAGAGAAGGTGCTTTAAGAGGTGATACAGGGGGCGGGGGACTTAACACAGAGATGCATGAAGAGGCGATAAAGGAGTCTGGGGAGAAGGTTCAGTGGGCTAAGTGCTTGCCTCACATGAATTTGATCCCCAGAATCCATGCAAAACCATGCTGTGATGTGCATCTCTAACACCAGAGCTGGGGAGGTGGGACAGGCAGATTTCGGGGCTCACTTTCCAACCAATTTAGCCAAATCAGTGAGGTCCAGACCAGCGAAGAATGGGTGTCAGGGTTGTCTCCTGGCCTCCATATGCATATGTGTATACATATGTTATTCAAACATATGCATCCATTCTTGAGACACCTGCCTAATATATATGTATGTGTGTATACATATATATATGTGTGTTGCAGTTTGCCTGCATGGTTGCTGATAAATGACCATCAAATGGTTTAAGGGAACAAGAGGTTTATTTCCATATGACAGTCTAGTTATGGTTCTCAGTCCAGCTTGAAGAGAGAGCACGCACCAACACCAGGGCAGAGGGAACTGGCCATACTATCACTGTATAATGGCTGAGAGATGGACAATCCTTACATGCCAGAGCAGCATGTCTGGCCAAGTGAACAGAAGGATGCCAGCTCTCTCAACTAGCTCTCTGTGATTTATCCAGGGCCTAATCCTACCCACCATGGGCTGGGTCTTCCCCATCAGCTAGACAGTCTCCTTCAGGTTTGCTCTGGGCTTAACTCAATCATCAACTCTCTACAACTGTGCCCAGAGTTCAAACCCTCGACAGTCAAGTTGACACCTGTTCTTAACTATGGCAATGTGTATACCACACACACACTTGTATAATACATATGTGTATATATACACATGTATATATGTGTGTAGTACACACACACACACACACGCACGCACACACACACATACACACACACACTTTGTTGTTGTTAAGACAATGTCTCAAGTATCTTGGTTGAGCTCAAACTCTACCCTGTAACTGAGAATGACTTTGAAATCCTCCTGCTTCCTCTTCCTGGGATTCCAGGCTGTATCACCACATAGTGTGGGAATGGAGCCTGAGGCTGTGTGCATACTAGCCAGCACTCTCCCAGTGGGACTGCATCCCTAGCCCTCTGCCTGTTACTCGGGGCTCAGTCCCAGCAGGAGAAACCCAGTCTCTGAGCTTCCCATGAGCATCTTACTTTTACAGTCCCGTGGACCACTGCTCCTTCGTGGTGTCTCGTGCTCAAAGGGGGTGTGAACAGATTGGATATGGACAGAATTATTGTTCCATGTGCACTCAAGAGGCATGATGGGGCAGAGCGGTCACATGAGCAGACTTCTAGTTTTGCACAGACATTTTTTTAAAAGATAAATATTTAGAAAAAGTTAAGCTGCCCTATCTATCCAGATCTGATTAGACATGAAGGTGTTGTTTTGGGGAATATGGAAGCCACGAGGCAAATTGAACACCGTGCCAACCCCATGTTCCTCATGCACTTACCAGGATCATCATAATTAAGTGCTAAATTGGTGCAGCTGTGGCCTTTGAGAAGCTGTGTCCTGCTGATGACCACTCATTTAAGTCTACCGGTGGCCCCGCCACACACACACAAAGAATGCCAAACTCAGCATCTTCAGCTCCTTTGGATACCTAGAGACTGGAGGACCCTGTGTGTATCAGCTTCTTTCATTCTCGCTGTTCGTCCTTGTCTAGCAAAGAATTCACGGACACAAGAAGATGGTTCTTTCCAAGTGCAGTCCTGTTAACCCCGAGTTGCAGGGGGTGATGAAGGAGAAAGACATAGGTTAGGGCTGTGGGAAGGTGGAACAGTGCTAAGCACTGGCCTCACAAGTGTAAGGACCTGGATTCGGATCCCCAGAGCCCAAGTGGAGCTGGACATGGTAGCCCGTGTCTGTCCTCCTGGCCCTCTGACAGCAAGGTGTAGAGGAGACAGGGATCCCTGGGAGCTCACAGCTGGTTAGAGAAACAGAGACTCTGCATTCAACTTGGTCTTCTGTTGCAGATATAAATACATGTCCAGAACAACTTGGGGGAACAAGTTTATTCTTGTTTATTCTTGCTTGTGATTCTCAGTCATAGTTCATGGGTGTGTCAGTTCATACCATCGGGAGCCAAGGGAACTGGTCACACCACATTCACTGACAGAGCTGATACAGGAACATATCTTTTGATTGCCAGCGAGCCTGTGTGCCAATTCCCAATTACTCTCCATCTTATCTGCCTGTTCAGGCACTGGTCCCACCCGCTACAGGCTTGGTGTTTTCATGTCAATTAAATCCTCTCCTTCAGATTTGCTCAGGACTTGCCTTAACTAAACAGCTCCTTACAGATGTTCTCCAAGGCTCAGCCTTCAGTTGTCTAGTTGGCATCTGTAACTGACAGCCATACCTACCTCCAACAAGGTGGAGGTAGGACCAACACCTGAGAGTGTCCTCTGATCGCCAGATAGGTACTAACATTCACACATACACACACCTACACACATACCCCACACACACACCTACACACATACACATACACACACACACACACACACACACACACACACACACACACACACACGCACATGCATACGGCCTTGGGACTTTCAACATCTGTGGAAGCATACAAATGACATCATTTCCAGGCTGGGAAGGTGGAATGCTATGACTGGAGTGTGAATCTGTGGACAATGCAAATGCAGCTTTTCCACAGGCCTAGTTGACACCTTTCCCACTGTGTGCCCTGCAGGTCAGCAGCTGCAGCCCACCATGTGTCCTGCAGGTCAGCCAGCTGCAACCCACAGTTTTATTATTATTGGGGACTATTTTGAACATTTGAAAGATGTTCACTCCCCACCTGGCACATGAAATTTGATCTGGTCTATATCTCCCGTTAGTAAATGAACAACTTTATTTTGGTGCTTCGATGCGCCCTCAGTTCACTGAGGAGTTGACCTCATTGGTCGCAGGAGCTTGACAGAAGCCACTCAGCTGATGGACAGCTGGGCAGGCTGCCTCAGTCCAAGGCCATCTGCTGTGCTTTGAAGAGCTGCACCCCTCACCTGCTTCCCACATGTCTTGGCCAACCAGCTGACTCCTTCTCAATTTACACCTCCAAGATTTCCGAGTTTTTTATTTAATTTAGGGTTTTCTTAAATTGGAGAGATAAAATTTTATTTTATTGGCATTTTTTTCAGTTCTGAAGATGTGGTCTTTCTTATTTGAGCTTCACAGTGATGCTTGGAAGTGCAGGTGTTCTTTGACAGTGGGGTTCTATGAGAACAAGGCATGCAACTCCCTGGGCACCAGAGGACCTGATGCCAAACCTCATCCATGCCATGGAACTTCCACCAGGCCAATGAGACAGACCCTGCTTTGTGGTTCTTCTAGAGAATTCGCTCTCCTAAGATTAGGGACATTTGCTGGGTTGAGGAGGTGGGTGAGCAGCCATCAGAGCTGCACATGGCTGAGCTGCCAGTATGCTGTCTGCTGGCTTTTGCAACATAGACACATCTTGGTGAAATTGGTATTGTCTCAGTATCCAAAGTGTTGGTAACCTTCGGTGGACCTGCATTGGTCACATTCTGGGCAGATGTTTGCACACACATAGAAAGACTGAATTACTCTGATTCAATTTCATACCAGGCACTGTTGAGGATAGTGCGCCCAGGGTTGATTGCTTCCTCTTTGAGATCTTGTCTGGACTGTGAAGGGAGCAGAAAGGGATGCACGGCTCCTGTAGAGTGGCACCAGCATCCCTTGCTCTGGGATAGACATAGAGCAGGACACCCAACCCAAGGAAAATACACCTTGACCTTGTGCACAAGAAGCCCTTGTGAACTCTTGCCTTGATTCAGTTTCCTATTTGCATACCTTCAGTCTTAATTTGAGAACAGCATTATTTTCTCTGTCCTTTCAAATGTCTTTTTAATCAGCAGGCTGCTTGGTAAGTTTTAGAAATAAATTCTTGAGAGGTAGAGAAAGCTGGATTCTAAAACTGCCTTGAATATGTAATTCCAGGGCTTTAGAAAAGTCACATGATGTCTCTTTTTTTTGTGCCCACACACCTTGTTGCAGCAATGCCAGGTATATGGGTACAGATGTTATGTGTAAAGTGTCAAGCATGATGTGTACCAGGTAGGCGTCCGGCAACGCAGAACCTTTGTTTTCCAGGAGTTTGAACACGCTGATGTGTCCCAAGCACATGTCTGTGCAGACAGCCCCAGAGAAAGCTCTGTGGGCCACACACAGAAAGGTTTGAAAGTAGAAGGGAGACTTGTTTGGAAGACAAAGGTTTTTAATGGGGGAAAAGAGTGGGGTGGAATCAGGTATTATGGGATGAAAATGACTTAAACTTGTTATGCTATATATAATTCTATGTTATATATTCGTGGATGAAACTGATGAATAAAAAGATAAATTTAAAAAGTATTAAATGTGGTCTAGGGAGAGAGCTCGGGTGGTAAATTCATTGCCTTACACCATGAGGATAAGTTCAATCCCAGCACCTATACCAAAAGCAAAGCATGGTGGTGCGTGTTTGTGATCTCAGCCCTGAGGAGATGGAGGCACAAGATCATTGGAACTTGCTGACTGCTGACATGGCCTTGTTCCAAAAGAATGGAAAGGTAGATGACACGTGATGAATGACAACATAGGCCGACCTCTGATTTACATGTGCATGTGCACACAAGGCATAGTCATGCACATGTACATACACATATGCATGCACACAGGCATATGCATGCAAATGTACACACATGTACCTAGACACACATGCAAATAGTATTCTCACACATGCACGTACACACGTGAATATATGTGTACAACATGAACACATTTCTATGTATACATGCATGCTAACACATATGTATACACATGCACATGAACACATTCACAAACTGTGGAAGCTAGCTTCAGGTATCAACTTGACAATTGACTCCAGCACTGGGCACATTTATGAAGAATTCGTGGTTGTGTTAAACCCTAAGCAAGCCTGCAGCAGTTTGTCTAATCGATGGGCAAGACCCAGCTTATGGTGTGTGTGACATTTCCTGGGGCAGGTAGATAAGATGGAAGGAACTGATTCAGGGAGTTGGCATACTTCAGCGTACTTAGACAGATGTGCTATCTGTTTGACAAATGAGGATTGTCCTTCTCTCAGCAGTCCTATGGATATGGTGTGGCCACTTCCATCTACTCCTGGCGTTGCTGCAGGCTTTCCTGAATAATCATAAGCCAGAATAAAACCCTTTGTCTCCTTAAGCTGTTTGCAGTGAATTTATCAACAACATGCATGATAATGACAACATATACACATGCATATGTACACGTGTGTATGTGTATACATTCATATACATGCACATAGACAACACATGCACATACCTACACATAAAGTTTCCATGTACACACGTATACTCATAGTCACATGACTATATACACAGTTCTCATGCACACACAGACATACACATTCATATACACATGCATGCACACATGTACATACCTACACATAGAGCCTCCACATACACACAGTATTGTAAAACTGCATTTTCTTCACTTCAACATCTTGGAAAGATCTTTTCTCTCTCCTAAACAATGAGGTTGAACGAGGCAAGTTCTATATGGTAAATGATTTGAAATATGCACACCTGCATATATCTATACACATAGCCCCAATATACACACATGCATGAACACAGACAGATCATAAGAACAGTGTATCACGACAGGAATGTGCCAGGTGTGGGAGGTGGTGAGAGTGTGCGAGGGAACGATGCTGTGGACATTAGCCTGCTTGCATGCTTGACGAAAGTGTCACACTGACATCTATCCCTCTTTCCATACAGAATGTATCCCCAGGCCTGTCCATCTGCACCTTTGTGTTGGAGCAGTCCCTTTTGGTGTGTTTTCTGCAGGAGATGCTGGCCAATACGGTGAAGAAGTTGGAAGAGGCAAGTACCCACTTTTCAGACTTGTGTGCTCCGAGGGTTCAGCTGTGTGTTGCTCCCACCTTCTTTTTGCTAAGTCAGTGGCTTCTATGTATGGTATCCCTAGATTTGACTTTCTGCATTAGACACCAGATTTGGATGTCTTAAAGATCCCATCAAGCAATCCTACCTCAGCTCATTCCCGCTGTTTGTGATGCAGAGCAGAGCTGGGGGAGGGGAGGCAGCTGTGTCTGCGCTTATGTTGCCATTGTTACTGTCCAACTCGCTGTGCACCTGTCTAGTCATCACTGATGTTAGCTTGCTGTCAGATGCCTCTAAGCAGATGATGTGTCCAAGCTTCCTGCAGCTACTGGGATTTCATGGCACTGTTAGTAGCTCAAGTACTGAAACTACGGTGTTAGAGTTAGTGAATTGTCTTGTCAAAAACAGCACAGCATCTGCTGGAAATGGAAGCTCTTCTTTCCTACTGAAGATGTTTTCTCTTTGAGGGCCTATTGGCTTATTTGAATTATTTCCCATGAGTTGTATAATTACCATATTCTGTGCTGTTTCTCATTACCTCACTTGCCAGTTCATTAAAATATAGAGACACTAAAAAGAAAAGTGGACCATCATTTTTCCAATTTTGCCAGTTACAGCAGTGTTCCACAATCTAATAAATTATTTGTTTATAGTAATATAAATGGAGATTTTTCTTTTTGTCATTATTGACCACTATATTGTTATTAGCATGGAACTGTTTTTTTTAATTTGAATGGACAGATAGATTTAAAAAGTGATTATAGACTGCAGTGATGGCTCAGCAGTTAAAATGTTTGCTGGGAAAGGGTAAGAATCTGAGTTCACATCCCCAGATTCCACATATAAAAGGCATGTGCATGTAGTGGTCCACCCAAGGCTAATCCCACCCTTGGAAAGTAGAGACTGGGAATCCTCAGCGCAAACTGGCCAGTCAGACTAGTCCTATAGGTGAGTATCTGGGTTTAATTAGAGACCCAGCCTCGTGAAGTAAGGTGAAGGGTGATAGCGGTAAATCTTCAATATTGACCTTAAGCTTTTAACACGTGCACACAAGTACATGCACACATATACACACACACTCACACTCACATACATATGAGAATGCAAAAAACAGTGACAATACATGATTCTATATGAATGAATGACCAACTTTCTCAACCTTAAAGTTTTAAATTATATTTTAGGATGTCAGTCATTCATTTAAAATTGGCTTTAACATTTAGCACCTACTATATAGGGAAGAGGAACTTCATGCTCTTTATTAGAAATTAGACTGAAAAGCTGTCTTATAAAGTTCCAAAAATGTTACATTTGTTTCAGTATTTCATTGTTTTGAATTGCAACAAAGTATAAACCACATTACCACAATGACGCTCCCTTGAAAATTCAACTCTTCTTTGGTAAATGTTTATTGTTTTAGGCCATGCTTATTTATTGTTTTAGGCCATGCTTACATTAAGAATGAATGAAAATCTCTCAATGCAAATTTCTACCTAGAATAATTTTTCTTAGTTATCATAAAGGTATATTATTTTCAAATGCAAATCTGTCTTTTTAAAAAAAACCCATATTTTGATATGCATGTAGAAAAATCTTTTTTATTTATTTTTATTTTTTTAAATAATTTAACATATGGACATTTCATGTAGAAAAATCTTGAAGCTGGTGCTTTCCTCAACTGCCCCAAATTTAACTTTTGTATTTTAAAACTGCATTTTCTTCTCTTCAACATCTTGGAAAGATCTTTTCTCTCTCCTAAACAATGAGGTTGAATGAGGCAAGTTCTATATAGTAAATGATTTGAAATACTATCTTAGGATTTGTGTCTTTATGATATTTTTATTAGAATTTCTGAACTTCTTTAAGTTCAGCTAAATAAAATCTGTGAATCACTTTCTAAAGGGAAAATTTCCACCATACATAAGTGGTAACTTATGTGACATGTGTATTGTCATTTTATTATACCCAGTATAAGCTGCCAGAAGGTGTTTTATTAGAATATACAATTTAGGAACAATATGTTCAGGAAATCAATATATTTCTTTCAGCTGAATATTCCTTTGCAAATACAGGATCTTTTAGGAAGAGACCACTGTCCAATAACTACACTCAATACTATATTTTAGGAAAATAAGGGTTTTCTTCTTAAACTGATATGCAGGTTTGATTATACTTAGGAATGATGTTCAAGATATTTGATAAACGCTTTGGCATATATACCAGCTAATCAGAGTGGCCCTGGGGCAGCAATATGGGTGTGGCATGTCTGCCGGGACCCTTAGGGTCCTCTGGTGAGACAGCACTTGTGGGCTGGGACTAGTGTTTACCAAGAGACAGCTGTTATTCACATCTGCTGCCATTTCCACCCTGTGTGAGAGCTGAGCATTCTGTTACATGATTAGTGGTACTGCTGGCTTTTGTGGAAATCACATCTTAGGGATTCTGTGGACAGACATGCCACCTTCTTGTCTCATAATGCCTCTTTAAACTTATAATGGGATGGAGTACAGAGTTCTCTCATCAAGCAGATTGTTATCACCAACTTGCAACATCATTGGTAACATAGTGACTGAAATAAAAATCCCTTTTCCCAGAACAAAGTGAATCTGCAAGGAAATGCTGATGCTCATGAATTCATTTCTTTCTAAGTTGAGTGCATCAGAAATCCCTCCAGAACATCCTGACTCCACCTCTTTCCCCATCATCTTTCTTGATTCCATTCTTTCTGTTAACTCATGTTTCCTGAATTCTTTTTGTACCCTGGTGTGGCACAGTGCTGTTGCTACTTGGTGTTCAGAGTCTTGAGATGTGTCTGTTGTAGCTCAACACACTTGGAAGTGAAACAAGGAGGTTTCCACTAGCAAACCACCTTTGCTTCATGTGGCGAAGGACTACTTTACTCCTTTTCAAGGGTCTGTGGTCTTCAAAGATGTATAGATCTGGGAGGAACTTGTCAATTTTATCCATGACAAAACCATACAGCTTGCTGGCAAAACAAGAAATGGACAAGATGGAACCCGGACATGAATCTGAACTTGCAGGGTGGGTTCCCTAAAGAGTTCTTGCTGTGACTCTACATTTTTGAGGCCTTTGCAGACACTTGATCTGAAGGTGTTTTTATTTAATGTTTAAAAAAAAAATGTAGCAAGACAGAGACAGAACTGAGCTGTGTTTTATGTTCCATTGAGTGCCGCTCAGTGCCTTTTCTTATTTTCAGCTTGTGAAGAGCATAGACTGGCTGACCAGCTGGCTGCAGGCCTTTGAAGGTGCTACGGCTGGACACCACCCATGGGCCCAGTGTGAGTGTGCACCTGCCACAGGATACTCATCGTGTCTATTCTGCCCGGTTTTGCCTGGACTTCTGTCTTCCTGCTGTGCTCCCTGGATTCCCTGGGCTTCTTTAAGCTTGTCTGCTTCTGAGCCTTTGAATACTATTTCTTCCTCAGTTCCCTTGATGTGCAGTGCTGGAAGAAGGGTCTAAGACCCCAGCTCTTCTTTGATTAGATCTGCAATTGTGCCAGAGGGAAGGCAAATCTGGGTGTGGTTTTCAGCACTGTGGAGGCTGAAAACATTCCTGCCTAGGGACTGACTCCCAGGCCAGCGTGGGATAGAAGTATGACATTCTATGTCAACAAACAAACATAAAGGTCATTACCATTATTGCACTTAGTTTTCCATTCTGCTTCAGTGCTTGGTTGTCCCCTTATTAACTCTTGACTAGTTGTTTTTCAAGCTCAGTGGCTTCATTTCATTTTGATTTATCCAGTACTTGATTTATCCAGTACTCCTTCCCACACCACTATCCCAACAGGCTGTGCCAAAGGGAGTTTGATAGTTTAGCGATGAACTAATCATGCTGAAATATGGAGTCATTTATAGCATTTTCTTTTCTAAATTTATAAATTTATTGATTTTATTTTAGGTAACTTACAAAAGCTTCTGACGAACATTTTCTTCATATGGTTTTATTTGATTTTTAACTTTTTTATTATAAGAGAGACAGAGAGAGAATGAAAGAGAGAGAGAGAGAATACAGGTAGAGAGTCAGAAGACATTTTTCCTTCCATCTTGTGGAAGGCATTGAACTCAAGTTGTCATATTTATAAGCATATGCCTGACTCCCTGAGCTATCTCACTAGCCCAATTTTATTTTTAACACCAATTGGGTTCCAGCATTCGATTTCCCATGAAATTTATTGGCAATTCTAATTTGAATAGTAATTCTGATAATTTTTGGAAAGGTATTCATTTAATGCCACAAGTATAACACTAACTTTATAAGTCCTTTTTGAGGAACTACATATAAAGAACATGAAGTTGACTGTGCCTTCTGTGTTTTGGTTTGTTGTTTCTATTATAGACCCTTGTCACTGTTGACTTTGGCTATTTGATTAATGATTGAATGGGCTGTTGAAAGTACTAAAGTATAATCCAGGAATTAAAAGTAACCAATACTTGCCCCTTATATCTGCTCTTGGATGGGGAAATGTGTTGACATTGTTCCATTCACTTATGGTACATATTTCTCATTATCACAGCTCTTGGAAATTTATTGTAATGTAAATTATGAATGAAGTTGTTAATCTGGATAAAATTCAGAATATGATAAAATATTATGAACAACTGATATACAATTGATTCTTGAATGAACTTAATCCCAATTATTCATTTATTTAATTCAAACTTTCCAAAGCATTTGTAAAATATATGATATAATAAAGGACTTTTTAGTTAGAAAAATGAGCAACAGTTTTATCATCAGGCATGTAAGTATAGGTTTAGAAGATTAAGCATAGTGTTCCCAAGAGGAATTAAGCATGTGGAGAATTTTATTTCTTGAATTTTCTCTTCATTTTTAGATTCGCCTCCACAACAGTTTGGGTTCATATTGAAATATTAACATAAAAACCATTTCAGGGGCTGGAGAGGTGGCTCAGGGATTAAGCCTCTGCCTTGCAAGCGGAAGGTCCTGAGTTCAGTTCCTGGACCCCACGTATAGATGCCGGGTGGAAGCAGGGGCAGCCTGCATTTCTGGTCTTAGTAGGGCAGAGCCTGTGAATCCCGGAACAGTAAACAAGGAGGTGGAGACCGTCCATGGTGGTTCCCGAATTCGCTCGTGGTTCTACACACACACACACACACACACACACACACACACACACACACACATACATACATACACATGAACACACACACACATATGCACAATTGAATAAAATAATTTAAAAAATTTCAGATTTGTTCCCAGGAACAATTTGATCTCATTGGGCTTCTTTAAATTCAAATAGAAAATAAAACTCAGCAGAAAGACCACACACAATGTTTCCAGCAATATTTTTTCTGAGAAAAAGCTTCATCTAGGTTACTGCACACATAAGAGGCTCTGTGTAGCCCATAATGGCTCAACACTCATAGCAGTCCTCCTGCCTCACTGTCCCAAGTTCTGGGCTTAGAAGGTGTGAGCACATCTGGCTCAGAGATAGGAAGAGTGACTATCAGAGCAGGCCTGGTGCTCAGCCAGGTGCTGTGGAAACAATCTGTTCTTGCTTTGCTCAGCCTTCAAAATCCTTGCTGTGACCTGTCCTCTCTCTGTGCTTGTATGCTGTAGCATGCTCACATGCTCCAGAGACGGGGATGTAGATACACTGAGCTGGCACCTCATGGAGGTACCAAGGTCTTTAGTAAGATTTTGCTGGCAAGATCTAGTGACAAACAGAACAATCCAGTAGCTCTGACTGGACAGAAGCTAGGTTCCCTACAAAAACTTATTATTAATTTTAATCCATCTTCTATCTGTCTGTCTGTCCATATCCACTGTAGCACATCTCCTGGTCTCTTTCTGGCACCAAGGGGCTCTCTTCTTGAAGCCCACAACTATGTGTACATGTGCAAATGCCCATGGTGAGTTATTGTGGCACAGCTGGCCATCTCGCCATCCTGCAGGGCTCAAGATGAGAAGGATGAGGTGAGGTCTGTGGAAGATGAGTGACTTTCAAAGTCCTCTTGTGTCCTTCACTCACCCTTGCTTCCCAGAACATGGAGCCAGGGGTTAAGAATTAGGTCAAGGCCATTGGCATTATAGGAATGTGGATTTCTTGAAGATCAGAATTCTGTCCCTTCCTCCTAGTAGTTAAGCAATAAACCCAAAATTGTCTGTCCTTCACACCTGCAATTTCATATGGCCTTACCTTACCTCTTGAGACTGGTAATGCAATTAATTTCCTGTATGTTACCATTTTGCCTGTTGTACAGTTCCATCAGCTGGAGAAAAGCACAGAATCAGAATGTCTAACCATGAGCACACTTTCATAAACACCAGCACAGGAGGTGATGTGTCCTTGGGGAGGCTATAGACTGAGCAAGATTCCTGCTTAACCTGGAAACACAGCCCTTCACCATTTCCATTGTACCTTGGAGCAAAGATGACATGGGGGTCTCCTGTTCCTGCATGATCCTTTTTCATGCATTCCCAGAACCGTGAAATACTTAGTGGGCAGTGTGATGGTCACAAGCTATGTGTATGAGAAGCTGTGATTCTTGTATCTACTGTAACTTACATGAACTTTGGAGGTCACAGTCCATGCTTTTACCTGCTTAGGGGCACTCCTCTCCGTGGAGCATAAAGACTTCCTTGGGAAGACCAAGGAAGACCTTACTGATGGACATTCATTCTGTATCTGGTTTAAAGCCTTTGTCCATTGCCATTCCCTACTTAAAGATGACTTCCACTGTGATCTTGCAGATGGCTCATCACTGAAATATTTGTTGCACAACAACTCCTTATTTGTTGTGTATGTAAATGTGGAAATCTGTCTGTGAGTGGATACCATCCTTTATCTATTGATACTCTCTGTTTTACAATCTTGTTTTTTTCTGGAAAGGCACTTCTTGTGCTGAGCTGTAGGATGATGTGAAAACTCATGAGGAGGTCAATTCAACAAACATATAAATATAATCATCAGCGACTGGCTATGTGCTGTTTTGAATTATGGTTCTTAAATGTATAGATTACCTTTATTTGATTACTGTCATTCAATTTGGACATTTATCCCAGTTTTTTTGGGAGGATGTACAAAACATAAAGATAATTTTGTATATAAATATGTGTTAGTAAATGAATAATTTACTTTAGTAAATTATTTTACTTTTAGTAAATTATTTACTATGGTAAACTATTTCAGAAATAGTGGCTTGAAGATGTTTGGAACCATTTTTTTTTTAAATTTTAGCTTTTTAAATTTCTTTTAAATATTTTATTACTATTCTTTTAGTGTCTTGTACATGAATATAGTCAACTTACATTATTTTCTCACCTTAATCCCCAATCCTGTCCCCCTTCCCATTACAACCATTCTACCCTGTCAATCTTCCTTCTACTTTCAAGTCTTTCACATGTGTAGCCCACTGCATTTCATCTGGTTTGCCTTTCCTGCTCCACTAACTTTATTTTTTTGTAACAAACACTCTCATTTAGTTGGGTAGGATACTTTGTTCCTCACTGTATGAAAAAAAAATACTTCCATTATTCTCTTTCCTAAAACAACTAGCAAAGCGCAACCAGGACCCCTTCTTAACTTGGAGTATTCTGTAAAGCTGCCTCACGGTGGCACACGGTGAATGAGTAGCTTGCTCACTGGCTTCCTATCTGCTTAGCTTTCTGCCCACATTAGAGTTTGAACCAGGAGGCCTGGGTGTGGTCTGTCGGGTCCACTTGCTTCACAGTAATGCACAAGACAAGGTGATTTGCAGTGGCTAGCTGGTAAATGTTTCTGACTGGAGGACTACAAGATCCATTTCATAGCATGCTGATCCCCATGATTCTGGAAAACTATTGTGTGCAAAAACTCCTCTAAAGTACTGACTACCTGCCAGGAGAGAAATATTCAATGTCTACCCTAATGAGGAGACTGGGAAGGCACTTTTTTTGGCACATGTTAGATACATGTCCTTGCATAAGAATATGTTTTTAATGCTTGCATTGTTTTTTTAAGACTGAATGGCTCTTTTTTATTATGCATTGTTTTTATTTCATATTTTACAGCAGTTTCTATATTATTGGATATGATTGGGTAGTGCAGTTCTTTCGCACGCACACTCTATCACTTTAGCTTTCTACACAGCCCCATCTTGAGTGAGTATGAGAATGACTGGAATCTGCCGATAGTTTTCTTAGGTTTCCTTATACATTGTTTTCTAGGATGTCATAGGACTTGAACCCTCTAGCACAGATTCTTTACATACCGGGTCTTTCATGTTGCAGCATTCAGTGAAGATCCCTTCACTTCTTTTCATAGTTCATTAACCCCCCTCATACTTCCCCTAGCGACATTCCATCCTTTGGATATGTTAAATTTATCCTAAGAACATCTCTGTAGCTTTTATCTTTTGTTGATGATGGCTGTTGTAGTTTCTCTGGCATGTCACTGATAAATTCATGATCAAACAACTTAGGGGAACAAGAGAGTTTTATTCTTGCTTATAGTTGTCTGGTTATAGTTCATGGTCCAGCTCGGCAGGAGAGTCCATATCAACACCAGGACAGAAGGAAACTGATTACACCATCTCCCCAGGGATTGATGAGAGAGGGGCAAACCTCACTCACCTGACTATTAGTCTGTCACAGTATGCTAAAGTGTGCCAAGATACTGAACCAGCTCTCGCCATCTTACCCAAGGACCCACTTGCCCAAGGACTGTTTCCATCCGCCATGGACTGGGTTGCCCCTCATCAACTAGATAATCTCCTGCAGGTGTGCTTCTGCCCATTCTTCACAGATGTGCCCAGAGCTGAGGCTTCGATCATCAAGTTCACACCTGTATCTAACTAGCACATTGGTAGAGCTTCTAGCAATGTGTGCACAGTTTTTTCAAAGGGACGCATGTTTCTGGCTTGTTTGGGTAAACAGTGAGGACCATGATTATATGATTATATGTGAAAAAGTGCCAAGCTGATTTTCCAGGTGATTGTGCCATGGCTCATTCCAGAGAGTGGCAAATGGCAGTTCCTGTTGCTCCATACTCTGACATCAGTGTTTGATGTCTTTTCTAGATTTCACTCGTCCTCTGAGATGCGCACTTACAGTCTCTTGCTTTAATTCATAGTGTGTTGCTCCCCTTTTGTAGGAACATCTTTTTAGAGGGTGTCATTACAGTTTCCTAATTTGTGGCAACTCAGAAGCTTGGGGGAAGAAAGGGTTTGTTCCAGACCGCCATCCATCATGGCAGGAAAATCACCGTGGCAGGAGGCCAAGACAATATCAGTCCACAGTCAAGGCAGGAAAAAAGAATGAATGCATGCCCAAAGCCTGGCTCCCTATACACTAATGCAGTCCATGCGTTAATATAAACCACCTGCCTAGAGAATGGCATTGCACATATGGACAAGTGTTCCCACTTTGATGAATGCCATCAAAATAGTCACCCAAGAGCTCACTGGGAGGCCCTCCTCCCAAGCTGTTTCCTTGTTGTTGGGCTATAAGAGTTCTTCATATATTATAGACACTGCTTCTTTGTCATATCTGTGCTATGCCAAGATTTTACAGGAGCCACAGCTTGTCTTCCATTGAGCGAGCAATACTATTCACAGAGAGAAGTTACCAATGTGTGTGTGTATCTTGCTTTTGGTCCCAGACCTAAAAAGTCATCATCCAACTCCAAGTCATGTAGATTTAATCCTGTGTTACCATTTTGGAATGTTTTTTATTTTATGAGTATGTCCAAGTTAACTTTGATAAAATATAGATTGAGCTGCTTTCCAGGATCATTATTTTTCATGTGTAGCTTGTCCAGTTGTTTCCTTTTTTGTGTGTGCATATGTGTCTCTCTGTGTGTCTGCGTGTGTGTGTCTGTGTGTAGAAGAAAGCACTTGAGAATGTGTGCCTGTGGAAGACCAAGAGTGACTCCAGGAATCATCCTGGATTATTCTATCTCCTTTTCGTTTGCAGAAACCAGAAACTCTGCTGGGGGTTCCACTTTCCAGGGTAGGAAAGGCAGGCCACTGCCATTTTCTTGTGGGACCTGGGATTTGAACTCAGGTCCTTTTGTTTGCAAGGGAAAAGCATAACCTCAGATTCATCTCTCCGGGTTGCTATCCAGTTGTTTCAAAGCTTATGGCTTCCCTGTCAAAGACAAGCTGACTCTGCTGTTATGGTCCTTTCTCTGGCCCCTTCTTTCTCATACTTCATGTGTCTCCTTCACACACACACACACATGCATACATGTAACCATGCACACATGAATACATACAACCACACACATGCACATACACACAGACAGACAGACATGTACATCCACACACGTGTACATGCGCATACACACTCAGAGCAGGGTACATTGCTTACTCTGGTGGTCTCAAGAGCTGTGTGGAGCCTGAGCTCTGTGCACATCTGGAGTTTCCATATTCTTCATGGCACATCTTCTGACCTCCTTGAGTCCCTGAAGGGTTTTCTTCCTGAAGCCCACCCCACCAGTACATGTGCTGATGGTGAATTCCTGGGTAGCCTTCTGGTCTGTAGCACAGCTGGCCACCTTCTCACCATCCTGTAGGGCCCAAGATGGGAAGGCAGAGGGTGAGAGTCTGTAGAAGAGGAATGGTTTAAAAATTCCCATGTGCCTCTTTCACTCATCATTGCTTCCCAGTGCCCGGAGACAGAGGTTAAGGATTACATCAAGTCCGTTAGCCTTCATAGGAATGTAGACTTTCTTAAAGATTAGAACTTGGATTTCCCCCCCCTCCAAATAGTTAAGCCATAGTCACATCATCACTCAGGATGGATGACTTCCTCCTTGACATTAATTGACTCCTTTCATGCATGCATTCGATTCTTACATGGTCCCAGGTTTGCTGTTCTGTACGGTGTACTGTCTTGCACTCCCATGCCTATGGCAGTGCTACATGGTAACTGCTAGCATGTCATGATTTGACAGATTATTTATTTATTTACTTTTGTGTGTGTGTGCATGTGTGTGTACACACGTGCATGCATGTGTGTGTCTGTTTCTCTGTGTCTCTGTGTGTATCAGAAGGCACTGTGTGTGCCGGTGGAAACCGAACGGTGACTTCAGCAATCATCCTGGATTGTTTCTACCTCCTCTTTTTTTTTTTTTGCTCCAGAGTTTCTGACTCCACCTTCCAGGATCAGAAGTACAGGCTACCACCATTTCTGCCTGTAGTTTTTATATGAGATCTGGGATCCGAACTCAGGACCTTCTGTTTTTGGGCCAGAGGCTTAACCCATGAGCCTTTTTTTCTAGTCCTGACTTGCTAGTTAGATGTTCAGCCACATTGTTCAGTGTTCTCCTCCAGGGGCAGGGGAAGTGGGGAGATCCTCCTGTCTTTTCATGAATAATTCCTTGCGGTATTTAATTGTATTTGGTAACCTTGGCGACCTGCCCAGCTGGCAGAGAGATGCTGTTATTCACTTAGCACATGTCATTTGAATGTGTTGACACGTGCTGGCATTTGGGGAGTGGAAGGAAGATGTTCCATGCTTCCGGGAAGTGTTGATTACTCTGAGCCAGAAGTGTATTTCCAGTAGTGTTCCTAAGCTTAAGGGGAACACAGGAAAGGGTTCTGGGAAATGCCCCTGGGTCCTTGCACCTCATCGGAGAGGAGGACCCAGAGGAGAGTTTGGCATGCACAATTAAAGGATACTTCGGGGATTGGGGGGGGGGGAGACACTGGCGGATGGGGAAGGGGGGAAGGTGAGGGGAAAGCAGGGGGTTCGGGGGGGAAGTGGAGGGAGGGAGGGGACCGGTGTACCTATTAAGTTTGTATGAGCGGAAATAAAAAAATAATAATAAAAAATAAAAATAAAAAAAGAAGTGTGTGTGTTTCCCCCAGGGCCAGACATATTCAGGAAACACTGAAGTTGCACTTACATGGCTGATTCCTATTCTATAAGAGGAATAGCTTAGGAAGCAGATGATTTTAATCCTCTGTGGCTTTGCTGGAATTCTAAAGGAAAAAGAAACACAGTTGTGAACAAAAGGTTTGACACTTTCTGTTGAAAGCAGTGGCAGGCATGCCCCCGGCCAGGATGCCTGAGGTGATCACGGTCATCTGTATCTATGTCATTCACACAGATTGAAACTTTGGACTTTCTGCTGAGCTGCTGTGTTCAGAGGAATATTGACTTACTTTTGTGACTTCATTTGCCTAATTGATTTTCTTTTGTCAAAGTCATGGCAGGAAGGATATTTCCAACCACTGCCATTGAAAGTACAAATCATGGCCAGTGACCCTTGTAGCATCTATAATCTCCTCTAATATGTCCATGTGTCCTAACTTAGCACTTTCTGTTTTCCATTTGGAAATTATTTGGCCCATTCTGGGAGCATCTACAAACTCACTTTGAGATCCAGAGAGTCTATAATCTGTCACTGGAAAATGTATGTTAAGATGAGCAAGAAAGGAACAATGAAGGATTCAGGGTTCATGGCTTTTGAGTCAAAAGTTGCAGGAAAGAAAGTGGGGCTGCAGAGTTGCTCCATAGGCGAGAACACCTGCCAGGCAGCCAGGAGGCCCTGAGTGTGAATCCCAAGCACCCTTGTAAAAACTGGGCGTGGCTGGGTGACACTGGGCATGGCTAGGCGTGGCTGCCTCTATAATCCAAAGCTGTAAAGGAATGGGGGAGGGTTGGGGAAGAGCAGGAATGGAGGCTCTCTGGGGCTTGCTGGCTGTCAGCCCAGCTCCAAGTTCACTGAGAGACGCTGAAGGTGGAACATGAGCAGCAGGATCCCTGTTGCCCTTCCCTAGCTTGTGCACATGCATGCTTTATGTGCTGTATGTACACACGCACATGCAACACACATGGTAGAAGGAAAGTTGTCCTCTGTCTTTCATTCATGAATCATGGCATGCATGTGTGGATATCTCTCTCTCTCTTTCTCTCTCTCATACTTGCATAAACACTCTCACACACACAAGAGAATGAAATATTTAAAAATTCTAAATCTCATTTTCAAAGATAGTCATAATTTAGGTATATTTATATATCCTTATCTGTTCCCATCAGTGAAATGTGGCCCTTCACAATTTCACTTTAAGAATTCTGAACCACTTCTAGAGTACAGAGCACAAAGTCCCCAAGTCCCTTCACCCATGTCTTAGTAAGACACAGTGCAGGTGTTGTGTGCTTGCTTGCAGGTGTTGTGTGCTTGTTTGATGGGGGCTTTTCTTTTCCTTAATTTATTGGAATGTTTTAATGACCTGGTAATAATACAGGCATACCTTCTTAGCACGTCCATACATAAAATGTTACATTTAGGAATGACGTCACACTCTTGTAGTTAGCTCAATATATAGCTCCATAGAAAGAAAGGCATGCTGTTTGGACAGCTGTTAACTGGCTTTAAGTTGCATTGTAAGAACTTCTGGGTACATTGTACTATTTTTTCATCTCAGTGTTATTTTCTTGTTAAAATCTCCAGCATAAGAACTGGACTACCTATCCATTCTAAATTAAATATAAATGAAAACTTTGAAAGCAAATAGAAAAGTGACACATGTTGGGTTTATCAATCATTGATTCACAGATTTAGGCTCAAGATCTAGTTTCATCATCAATAACGATGGTCCTTTTGGTGGAGGCGGTGGGAGGTTCACAATAACTTTCTACGTCATTGCTTCCTTGCATGATGTGCAAGCAGTGAGGTCATCTGTAAAGAGTGGCACAGCCTGGCAAATGGTTCAGCATTACCTCTCACCTGTGGTTCTTTTCCCTGGTTTCAGTTACCTTGCTCTATATGGTCTGAAAGTATTGAGTGAAAGATTCCAAAAGCAAACAATTCCTAAAGTTTTCCATTGCACACCTTTCTGAGCACATGATGAGACCTAGTCATGTCCTGCTTAATCCTGCTCAGGATGCAACTCATGTTGCTATACAGAGTATCCGCATTGTATACACTACCTTCCTGTTCATCATGCCAGCTCTTACTATTGTTGCCAGGTTAAATGCCACAGTATCGTAATGCTATGTTCAAACTGCTCTCATTTTACATAGTAATGGCCTCTGGATCTGGGCATATAGAAAAACACATTTTTAATCTAAATTTGCTATTCTCTGTTGTTTCAAGCACCCACTAGAATCTTGGTAGAGAGTGGTTGCCATAGCATGTAAATTATCTATAGATTTCAGTGGCAACAGACTTCTCCATCTGTCATATGACTCCTTGCAAAGATATAAACAAAAGTTTCTATGTTCTGGGCAGGGGATATGGCTGGGGACCTGAGTTCAAATCCCTAGATCCCACGTAAAAATGCTAGATGGAAATGATGAGGACTGCAGTTCTGGCCCTGGAAGGCAGAGCCTAGGAAACTCCAGATCAAAGCAATAAGGAGATAGAGCAATCCAGGATGATTCCTGATGTCATCCTTGGGCCTCCACAGGCACACACACTCAAGTGTTTTACACACACACACACACACACACACACACACACACACACACACACACACACGGTGCATTAATTCCAAACAGAGCACTGATGACAGATCAAAAAAAATTCTACTCACAAACCAGTGAGTTTATTGGGGTCACTTAGGGAGTAAGAGTGACTAAAAGCAGATGCATGGACAGCAAATCTGACCCTAGCATGACAACTCCTATGTCCCTGAACTCTCAGTTCAGCATGAACATAGTTGCACTGAAGATCCCTGCCCCTTCCCCCAGCAACTGTTTTGTGCTTCGGTAACCCCAGGAAAGGGCCACCCTGCCCGCTCCAGAATGGAGTGATTTGGAGGAAGGGGCTCCACTGTCCCGTCGTAAACAAAACACAAAACTGAATGACTTAGAAAAAGCCACAAAAACTGTACACGTTAAGGAAGATTTCCTGCTTCTGCTCCCTGAATTTGTCATTAAGATATGAATGTAGAATAGAGTTGCTCTAGGAATCACACAGTTTTCGTTAATGACAGGACTTAGAATGTGTTGCTTTGGAAGTGAATTCTTAAATTACATTTTCTGCTCACCCAAACTGGCATTTGAATGCTCTTCCTGGAAGGAAATTTTAGTTTTATTTTTAAAATGAGGTTGGCATTTATATGAAATGTACATATGATAAAACATTTCATATGATTTCTACAAATATTAAAGCACTTGTTTCCTCAAATGCAATGGGATTGGCGTATTTTTTAAAAATTCCACAAATGGATAGTAAGTTATTAAACACAATATCCATTTGTCTCATGTTTTATGAATTTGGTAATTGTTTAGATTCAAAATTCAAATTACTTGTGTGTAAATTTCATATTTCACTTCTTGAGTTCTATCTAAATCATTTTTCTCCTCACCATTTGCAGGAATGGAATTGATAGGAGAGAAGGGTGTTATGAAGTCACTCTGCTGCACGTAGGCGTGGTCTCTGAGTTATTGAATGTTGGTCTCTGTGGGCTGGACCATCTGTCTTGGCATACGTTTCTGTCTGACCATCTACCCCTAGCCCTGCTGTTGCTTAGCCTCTATGTGTTTGGGCTTTGAGTCTTAGATGTTATTTCTGCTAAAGCTTGCTACTTGTGATGTGCATTGTTAAAGAGCTGGTAATGAATGGTTTACTGTGAATTTTGATGGTCAATTCTTTCTTCCAGTGAGTCTCACAGTTTTTGTGTGCTTGTCTTATAACTGATGTATGTGTGTGTGTGTGTGTGTGTGTGTGTGAGAGAGAGAGAGAGAGAGAGAGAGAGAGAGAGAGAGAGAAAATATATATGTTACCAAATGCCTAATATTTGCAAATGAACATGAGGGCATAATATCTTTTTTAAAAAATCATTAGCATCACTAAAATATGGCATTTCTAATTTTCTTGATAAATATTGAAATTATATAATCATTTTCCTTTAAGGAAACAAATGTAAGGATTTGTTCTTTCTGGGTAGGGATAGCTTTTTTTCTTTTCTTGTTAAATTTTATTCATTCAGCTCCAAAGGAAAGGGTGGATGACTGACAGTCCATGGTAGAACACGAAGCGCGTGAAGTCTCTGAGAGAGCAAATGTGTCTTGTGTAAACCAGGCTTCCCCACTCATGAAGTATTCCTTCATAAATCACAGCAGCATGTTTTCAAAAAGTCCAGGAGAGGGCAGGCTTAGCGCAGACCTTTCTAGTGACAAAATAAAATGACTAAGAAAGACAGAATGCTCTGTTAGAAGGAACTTAGCAACTTTCACGGAGGCTTCAGAGAAACCCACCTGTGTATTTAGGTTTATATTGTTAACATTAAAAAAATTTTTTTAAAAATCCTTATGCTCTATGTTCAATTTTTATATATCACAGCTTCCAAGACTTGTTTGTTACAACAATGAGTTAACTTAAGCATTGGAGGCTGGAGTAGACCTTCGACTCTCATGTAGCGTCAATCCTGTGTTCTGCAGAAGTGAGCAAGTGATGGAAATACATCTTCAGAAATGAGTGTTTCCTCCATCATGGAGTTTACCATTCTGAAGATCTCTGAGAAATCTGGGAACACTGTGCAGGAGCTCTGTGGGTGCTGGGAGCACAGAAGGAAGGACCGAGGAAGAGCACCGTGTTGTTTGCTGATACAAGATTTTTTTCTGTTTGATTTACCCCATGGTAGAATCATAGTCACTTATTTTTGAAAGCGTTGCAAAATCATTTTGAAATCAACATACAATCATGAATAGACAGAACTTTACAATTAATGTGATTGTCACATAAGTTCATAATTATTTCTCAAAGCAGGATTCTTTGTTACACTGTAGAATGAAGAATAAGGATGAGGTAAGAAATGCTTTGTGTGTTGCAAGAGACCTGGTGGCCACATGTCCAAATGGTTCTTTTCAATGAAGCAGCTTGGTAGGAATGCTCCTAAAACAGCAGGCCTGCTGTTTGAGAAATAGATCACTGCAGGCTGCTTCTGGGTGCAGCCACGTTCCATGTTTCCTGCACTTCACATTTTGAAGTTCTGACTGTTCACTTCGTTGAGTTTGCTTTTGTTTGTTGGATAAACTGGTGCTAATGACAAGTTTGCACACTTTCTTTTGCTTTAAAATCAGAAGTAGGTTTGGAGTCAGAGTCACTTGATTTAAACCACAGTCAGCAAAATGTTGTTTCCATTTGGTTATTTTTTAATTTATTTTTTTTTCTTTCCATAGCAAGTGGATGTACCAGAACCTTACTGAGAAGTGTATGTCCACTGCTGCCTCTTGATTTTGCTTCCTAGTGTGGCTTGTCCGTTCAGCCTGGAACTAACCTCTGCTGTGATGGATGAGTGTCCACAGGCCTTAGGGAGAGCTACCGTGTCCAGAGCTAAAAGTGTCCCTGTCTAGAACTGAGCTTCCATGTCCCTGAGCTAAGAGCTTTCTGTGTCTTTGGGCTGAGAGTCTTCTGTGTCTCTGAGCTAACTTCCTCTGACATGGATTCTGTTGAAATTCTCAGTCTTCTTCCCAGAGCCCCACAGTTTTATGTGGTTAGCTTCACATATAGAAGCAGTATTGCTCTACCTATGTGTTATGGTTGCATTTTGGTGTCAACTTGACAGTTACAGACTGTTTGGGGTGCAGCTGTGGAAGGTTAATGGTTGGAATAGCCTCTGAGCAAGTCTGTAGGTGATTGATTGCTGTGGAGAATCCAACCTATAGTTGGTGGTACTTTCCAGTGATGGACTAGATAGTAGGAGGTGTAAGGAGGAGGGACTTGTTCTTCCCTTTTCTTGTGTCTACTTGCTGTGGAATCCACTCTGCCAGCATTGTTCACTTTTAGAGCACTGCGGTCTTCTTTGTTGCTGCTGCTGCTGCTTCTGTCCCTGGCTGACTCGAAGCTTCATCTTTTCCACCACGTTGTTGCTGTTCCCACTGCCTTTGGAGCCTGGTCTCTGGGCCTTGCTGCTGTTTGCTGTTCATCTACCTATCATCACTCTATCATCTATCATCATGATCCATCTATCTTAAATCTATCTATTAGAACCCTAAGAAAATGTGAATCTATAAATACATACACATGTACAGATTAAAATGCTTTCTTTCGAGAATATCTGATACTCTATGATACTCTGATTTCAGAGTGCTTCTTTAAAATCTACTTTCCTCTTTTTCTCACCCCTTCCTCCCTCTTCATCCCTTCTTTTCCCACTCCCTTCCTTTCTCCTATCTTAAACCCTCCTTTCCTCCCTCCTTCCCTTTGTTTCTCCTTCCCTTCCCTCCTTCCAATCTTATCCCCTCTCTCTTTCTTCTGTTACTCCTCTTACTTCCCTTCATTCCTCAATTCTTCCTTTTCCTTCACCCAGGCCTCTTTGGAGAATCCTTGCACTTATTCGAACACAAGCCCACAGAACTCTCTAAAACTGCTCTTCACACCACAAGTGAGCAGTTCTGAATTCTGGATCCTGCCTGAAAGAAGATATAGTTATTATTTCCATCCAGTGACCCAGCCATTTCCTAGCCTGTAGCATTGATTTCCCAAGTGACACTTTTTCCTTACTGCTTTTCAACAATAATGAAGTTACTATAATTGTGAAGATACAAAATTATTCCAAGTGTCCTTAGCTCAATTACAAATTGTATTTCACATCTAGGTTTTACTTACGGGCAGGTGAAGTGCTCCATGTCGCCAAGGTACATTCATGCTTAAACTGTTTTCTTTTTATCACATGTGGAATATCTATAACTTACTCTAGAAAGCATGCATTTTGATCTGCATACTTTAATATGTAGGTGGTAGTCTGAATATAAGTCAGACTTCTTTATCTTCTGGTCATGGTGACCCAGATGTCCTCTGTAAAGGTCACTTATTCCTTCTTTCCTAGAAGAATTTTCTATGGAGGCAAGCTGGCAAAGGAGAGACTACAGACAACTTTTTCAGGCAGCACTGAGATCTATAAAGCACATATGTCAGGGGATAAAATGGCTAGTCTTATTGTAGCTTATTAGCAGCATTTATTTCTCTTCACCCTTCAGAGGCAGAACTAATTATATAAACATATATATGTCAAATCCGTTAAGCTGAGAAGGAAATATGGGCTGTTTCAATGCTGCACATAGTTATTGATAGGTTGACAGAGAAAACAGTTGCTGTGAATCTGCTAGAAAATCTGGTGTATTCCTTTGAAGCATTCTCTGTATGCACACTTAGCCAGATGCCGGTGAGTCCCACAATCACCTCTGTGGTACCTTACATGTGAACAATGCAAGAATGTTCTATGGGAACAGGCATCATACCTGTAACTGCTGTTCGTGGGTTGGGAACTTACTGAGCCCTTGTCAATACCATCTAGACCTAGAAGTTGCCATTCTTGTCTCCTCTGAGCAGGCTTGGATATTTTCCAAAAGTTAGCTATTCATACTGAGTATTTTCATAATAAGACTGATACTGGACATTTTTCACAAGTATATCTCTGTGCATGCTAGAAGTTAGTGTATGTTTGAATTTGTAATTGGTCTTGCTAGATTACTTACGTCTCTTAAAAATATTGGGAACATTACTAATTAATTATTGCCACCAACACACCCAAACCCTTGATGATATAATACCTCCCCTCTCATTCATTGTCATTACTCACCAAGGAAAGGAGATGGAAGATCTTGCTTGGAAAGGCCAGCACCTTACTACATGGAGAAAAGAGATGTCAAGAAAGGTCTTGCTCATAACCAACATCTTGTGTAGAGCAGGATGTTCTATTTCCTTCAAGGACAGCTTATTTTAGAAGGATCCCAAACCTGCATTTCCCCCATTCTCCAGGCATTGTGTCTAGCTCTTTTTAGTGACAAGCCTTTCTAATTCATGCATATGTGGTTAATTCCTTGTTTAGCAAGGACAGTCCGATACACATTCACTTGGAAAATTTAAGATGGGCTCTTATGGAGAATGATTGATATCTAAAACTTTTAAACTGAATTATCAATTAAAAATAGCAAGGCTGAAACCCAGGCTGAATCCAGGCTACCATTATGGTATAAGTGCTGCTGCATTACCTTTTTCCAGCTTTGCACTGAGAGCAAATTGAGTATGATCTAGAATATTCTCTTGATGCCCAGTATTTGTGAACAACTAGTCTTGCTTTCTACCCGGCTCATCTGTGTTAGCCAAGAAAATCCCTTGGGTCTCTCTGATCTACTGTGTCGGGTGACATGTTAGAGCCACCACAGCAACCTGCTGCTCTGGAACCAGAATTGTCTTAGATTTATCTCAGTGTGTCTGATATGAAGACATGACCCTAGCAATTTAGAGGAACCCGTGCTTTGCTCACGTGCACAGCTCTAGGTTCTAGTTAATCATCATGAGGCACGTTCCCAGGAGGAGCCAAGGGAACTGACACCGAATGCACAGGAAGAGCTGAGAGATGGGCCATACTTCCTAGCTTCAGTCTGCAGTGATCAACGAGTTCTCCCTTCATTATATCCTCCTGCCCAGGAAATTAGTGGTCCTGCCCACTAGAGGCTGAGTCTTTCCACATCACTGAGATAATCTCTCACCAGCTTCCTCACAGGCTTACCTTAACTAAATAATCCTTCATAGGGCGTGCCTAAAGACACAGCCCTGGATGTCAGGGTGACATCTCAAAGTCACTGCCGCAGGCGACTTCAGCTTCTGGATCAACCCTGCGTCAGAGGCACCGCACCTCCCATGTGCCAGGCAGCACTGTCTGTGTCTATTAGGGAAGGCTGACACTTTCTCTCCCAGTTTTCCCGTTGACAGGATGTCTGGCCATACCTCAGCTCCTGCTCCTAATGGGTAGGAACTTATTTCACCTGTGATACCTATAGCACCCCAGCTACTCTGGATACACAGTTCTATCCCAAAGAGTAAATATAGTGTAAAAACTATAGTGACCTTTGTTTCTGTGCAAATCTGTCACCAAACAAGACTCTCTGGGACAAGCGTCAGGCCAGGATCTAAGCCTGCAGTGCTGCCCCCACTTACGACCCTTCACCTTCTCCACCAAAATACAGCTCTGTCCGATGCTGTGAAACCAGCCAATGACTGACTTCATTACATTTATCGTGAGCCTCAAAGGGCACTGAGCACCCAGAGGGGCCATGCAGTCCTCGGCATCCCTCTGCATCCGTAGTTTTCTCCTTTTTCCCTCCTGTCATGTCATCACATTTGTTTAAAGGATCATTTTCCTTGTTGTTCTTTGTCTCTCTGTTGCTTCTCAACAGAATTGAGCAGTACATAGATGGAGTAAGAAATAACGGATCTGCTCTTTTTGTTTTAATGGGCTTCCCTGGCATCCTTGGCCACCAGCCATGCCTGGACAGTGCCCGAGGATGCCATCCCTTTTATAGCTCTCCAGAACTGAAGACAAGGCATCCAACGAGAAGTTTGCACAGTCGCTTGTCCAGCAGTGTTTCCTGCACTGGCTGGCCTTTCTCCTTCCGTGATTCTGTGGAGGCATTTAGCCTTTGCTCATTTGAACCATTTGTTTTGATCTATTGGATCTGTTTCCTATAGGTTGTATCTCTTTCTCCTGTCTCGCTTGCTTGGAGGGTCTCAAAGGCAAACCTAGGTTTTCACACATAGACTGCAATTTTGACTTCGGTAACTGACAAAACCAAACAGGATAGTTTTTAAGGAAAAAATTCCTCAAACCTAGCTCAGTTAAAAAAAGACTGGGGGGCTGGAAAGGTGGCTCAGGGGTTAAGCCTCTGCCTTGCAGGCAAACGTCCTGAGTTCGGTTCCTAGACCCCACTTATAGACACCTGGCAGAACCGAGCGGGGTGGATAGTGGCCTGCGTTTCCGGTCCTGATAGGGCGGAGCCTGTGAATCCCGGGGCAGAGTAAACAGGAGGAGGTGGAGGCGTCCATGGTGGTTCCCAATTCGTCTGTGGTTCTACACACACATACATACATACATACATACATACATACATACAAACACTCGCACACCTGCATACACGCACAATTGAATAATAAAAAAATTTTTAAAATTCTCCTTCTAGAAACAACTCTAAGAAAAATTCAAAGATGTAGAGAGCAAGGCAGGATTACTTCTACATTGCGAGCATCATGTTTTACTCAAACTGATTGTGACATTTTAAGAGAGTCATTCTCTGGTAGCTTTTCCTGGAGTGTTGGGGAACTGATTCTTCATCTGCATGAAGGATGCTCAGCTCCCCGTTTGAAAGCCACCTTACCTGCTTCTTCTTGCCTACTGATTTTTACTTATTTATTTATTTATTTATTTATTTATTTATTTATTTATTTATTTATTTATTTATTTTTGCGTGTGTGTGGATGCTTGTGTATGGTTAGGTGTATGTGTGTGTGTTGCATGTGGGTGGGTGCACATGTATATATGGGCATGTATACAAGGAGATGCTTGAGTGTGCTTGCCTGTGGAGGCTCAAAGGTGACATTGGGATGTTGGGCCTCATAGAGCTTGAGCCTGACTTGAGGCCTGGTGGAAATTCCTGAGCCTGACTGAAGTTTGGCGACCTGTCTCTGACCTGCAAATTCCACATCAGGGTGACTCAGGTTCTGACACCCTGATAAGGAGTAGCCCCTACCCAGTTACTGTTTTCGTGGTGACCCTTTATTGGCCCTTACACCTCGATCTCCATCCCTATACCCACACCCCTTCCCCCAACTCTATATAAGTGCCTGCCTGATACAATAAAGTGAGATCCTGCTTCGACAAGTCTCTCGACCTGGTGTGTTTCTCCCCGGTGGTGAGGGGGTCCGGGCCATCAACACTCATCATCCCACTCAGCCCCAGGGTCTGCCCAGCTGGTCTGTGCAGCTCCTACACATCCCTTGTCGAGGAATTCGGCATTGGGAATCGTCTGGAATTTCTCTGCCCCCATCACTCTGCCTTCCCAGAAAGGAATTTCAGGCCACCGGAATATCTGCCTGGTGTTTTTAAAGTGGGATCTGGGGATTCAAATTCAGGTCTTTTTCTTGTAAGGCAAAAGCTTTAACTCCTGAGTCATCTCCCCAGCCCTATTTTGTATACTTCAGTGGTTATACTCATTCATTTTATTTTGGAACTCATAGCAACTTTCTTTACATTTTAAAAATGAAATCAAACATTGGAAACTTTAGTAAATAACTCACCTGTGTAGATTTTACAAGTTAAACAACTTTTAATGTCTTTGGGCTATACTATAGCACAATAAGTTTAATCAGTCAGCGTTAAGAATTTCTTTCATTGAAATACTTTTTTATTTCTGTCTATTGAAAATGCTCACTCAGAGGTGATATTACTTACACTGGGAAATGAGAAGAAGCATCAATCGATTACTTTTAATTATTTTAGAAGTGAAAATAACCGAACCTCTTTTTTTTAATATTTTTTATTATTATTTCAGCTCATACAAATTTAATAGGTACACCAGTTCCCTCCCTCCCTCCTCCTCCCCCCCGAACCCCCTACTCCCCCTCCCCTCACCTCTCCCTCCCCATCCCCCCGTGCCTCCCGCCCCAATTCCCAGAGTCCTTTCTTGTGCATGCCTGACTCTCCTCTGGGCCCTCCTCTCCGATGACGTGCAAGGACCCAGTGGCATTTCCCTGAACCCTTTCCTGTGTTCCCCTTAAGCATAGGAACACTACTGTGGCTGTCAATCCCTTGCCTCCAAGAATCTTGGTGCCTTTAGCAGATGCTAGACTTTGTGAGGTCAATAGTGTGTTGGACATTGCGCCAGGCATGCAATGTCCAATTATGATTGCTTCGGCCCTAACTTGTGTGGAGTATCTTGCAAATCATTGATCCTCCCATCCTTTTGCTCTTACACTCTTACCGCCCCCTCTTCCGCAAATGACCCTGAGCTTCAGGATGGGGAGAGATTAGTCTGGCCTAGTTCTAGGTGGTTGATATAGAGTCTCTGAAGTTCTGGATAGTGGTTTGTTGATTTTCTTTTGCAGTTTTGTTGCTCCTGTAATGCCCTTCACTCCATCGTGATGGGCACTGTATGTCACCCCCTGGTCAGAGACAGAAAGCTGTTAAACTGGAGTCTTATTATAAGAGCACATTCAAGGGTAGATGTAATACTTATACCCAAAAGTGGAATCGCAGGGTCATATGGCATTTGGCAATGGGAGGGGTCAATCACCCATTTGCAAAATGGTTACTTTTTAATCTGCCGGACTATATGCCCTCCCCTTCTGGTGAGTTCATACCCCCTTAGTTGTAAATGATCAGGAACGAATGTCTGTGAACTTAACTAGGTGTCACATTACTTTCTTGCAATCCTTGATGGAGGCCTATTTTCTCTACTGTAACATGGTCACTTCTCTCCTTGTTTCTGGTGTGGCCCTCCAACCCCATCCCTCCTGTTCATAATCCTTGCAATTACTGTAGGTAATACATAGATTTACCTATGAGTGTCTCAAGATGGGCTGGGTGGGTTTGGTATTAGGAGCCACCTATTAGGAAGTACATATGGCACTTAATTTTCTGGGTTTGGGATACTTCACTTAATATAATTCTTTCTAATGACATCCATTTCCCAGCAAATTCCAGTAATTCATCATTTTTGATGGCTGAGTAGTATTCCATTGTATAGATGTACCACCTTTTCCTTATCCACTCATCAACTGTTGGACATTTGGGTTGATACCATGACTTTGCTATTGTAAACAGTGCTGCTATGAACATGGTCGTGCTTGTGCTATCAAGGTGAACCTCTGCTATATGGGGGGTTATACCCAAAAGTGGAATTGCAGGGTCATATGGCATTTCAATCTTTAATTTCTTTAAGAATCTCCAGACGGCTCGCCAGAGTGGCTGTATGAGCCTGCATTCCCACCAGCAATGCAGGAGAGTTCCCCTCTCTCCACATCCTCTCCAGCATTTGTTGTTGTTTGTATTGTGGATTTTTGCCATCCTGATCGGGGTGAGATGATATTTCAGGGAGATTTTGATTTGCATTTCCCTGATGGCTAAGGATGTGGAGCATTTTTTAGATATTTGTTTCACGTTTTAATTTTGTCCCTGGTAAAGTTTTTTTTAAGTTCCAAGGCCCATTTTTTAATTGGCCCATTTGTTTCCATGGTGTTTAGTTTTCTAAGTTCTTTGTGCACTCTGGACAGTAGAGCTCTATCAGATATGTGGTTAGTGAACATCTTCTCCCATTCTGTGGGTTGCCTTTGTGCTCGAGTTACAATTTCTTTATCTGAATAGAAGCTCTTTAATTTCACAAGATCCCATCTGTTTAGTGTTGGTTGTAGTGAGTGTGCTATTGGATTTCTGTTTAGGAACTGTTGGCATAGCCCAATCAGCTCGAGGGAGTTCCCTATCCTTTCAACTATGGTTTTTATAGTCTCTGGCCTTATATTGAGGTCCTTGATCCATTTGGAATTAAGTCTTGTACATGGTGACAAGTACGGATCCAGTTTTAATCTTCTGCATGTGGAGATCCAGTTTTGCCAGCACCATTTGTTGAAGATGCTGTTTTTTTTCCCATTGGATTCTTTGGGCCCCTTTGTCAAAGACCAAATTGCTGTAATTGTGTGGGCTTATATCTGGGTCTTCAATCCTTATCCATTGATCTGTGTGTCTATTTTGGAGCCAGTACCAGGCTGTTTTTATAATTATGGTTAGACTAAGGTTAACCGAACCTCTTTTATGATTGACTAAATTAGAAAAATTTTCCTAATTTTATAAGCATATTGAGTATTTATCCTAAATTTATGACATGCAGTGGAAAATCTTTGTTTCATTTTTACATTTCAGCCACTTTCCACTGTAATATTCTTGATACTTCCCTTCTTTAATCTTAAAAGTGGAGAAATGTGAAAGACATTTATTTGTATTCAGTTAATAAAGCTTTGATGTAATTCATGATCTTAAAAGAACATCATTCCGAATATGTATATCTCACGAACTACTAGTGAATTTTCTAGTTGACAGATGGAGGAAGCTGCTTCAAAGTCAGGAAAGTGTCCTCTTCTGGACCTGGGAGGGGTCAGAGCTTCTATTTCCGTCTTACAAACATCTGGGCCAGGTGCACTGTGGGTTATTCTGGGTTAGACCTATTGATCACTAACAGTGCCAACATGGCAACTGGTATCAGAAGGTAGAATCCAGTGTTCATTTGAATGTACACTATCAGCACAGGTTCAACATCTTCCACACTTTCATGTGCCTTCAGCTTGGACTTTGTAACAGAAAACATGACTCATGGAGCTGGACAGAGGGTTCAGTGGCATCATATACCAAGGGACAGATCCTCAGATCCCATGTAAAAATGCTGGGCAGATATGAAAGCATCATTCTGGCCTTGGAAGGTGGAGCCTGGGAAACCCCAAAGCAAAGCAATAAAGTGGAAGAGCAATCCAGAATAATTCTCAATGCCACCCTTGGGCCTCCATAGGCCCACACTCAAGTATCCTCTTGTGTACACACCCCCACACACCCCCCCACACACATGCAAAAAAATGTTAACATGACTGGTATACTGTACACTGAGAACATTGGGCGCCATATTAGGACACAAGTGTTTGGGAAATATTGTAGCTATAATATTGATCTATAAATATGCGACCTCTCCTTGCTCATATTCACAACGGTAAAACTGGGTTTGAAAAATCAGTTTTTCTCCCTAAATATACAGTTGCTGATCTTATTTCTGTCTCATCCTAACCTCTGGGCCCTGCCCTAGCCACAGTGATTCTAGGGGCTGGTTCCTTGAAAAATTCGTCCCAACAGGAAAGTGGTGTAGACCACTTAAAACCAGGTGTGATGCCTGAAATGATGTAATTAGGCTCTGATGACTTATCAAGTGAGAGGCAGAGCCTGGCCTATTGCATGATGGGAAAGGTCAGCCTCTGACAAAGAGAGGGGCAGGTATACTCAATTTAGCAGTGGGAACCAATTAGCCAGAAAACAGTGAGCACAACTGAGATTTCACCTTCTGCCCTGAGTCATCCATCTGGAAAGTCTTGGATAGCTTAGACTCAGAGAGATGCTGCTTGCTCCCCAAGCCACTTGTTCCCTAAGCCCATTTCTGCATGCTAAAGCTAAGTGGGATGAGCTAGTCCTGCAGGAAGTCTGATAGGTTTGCTAGTCACCCCCACACGTGAGTCTCCCCTGGTCATGTGGCTGTCTGCTAGTGGCTAACTAATTTGCTCAGGCAGACTGATTTCATAGTGACCTGTGGTTGTCATGTAATTTGTGATTCATGTGGGAGTCACGCTCAAAGATGGCAAGTTGTGTGAGCATCTGTGTGACTGGAGACCTTTGGTAAAGGGAACTGCCAGACCAAGGTAGATACTGCTGGTCCCATCCTATGGTTTCCCTCCCATTGTTCCTTCACAAGGGGAAGGTTAAGCTTGAGATATTTCTCTGTGTTTCCGGACTGTTCCAATTAAACAACAGAATTGTCTGTATTCCATAGGTTAACATTTGCCTGTTAATCTTTTAAAAGCCTCTCACTTTTCTTGATTCTCTAATGTCTGTTGTTGAGGGTGTGGATCATCATTGTGTGAGGAAGCAAAGGCATTTCCAGATTCTATTTTACCTTCTAAAGTTATGTGAGATGTGGTCACCAGGCAATGAAGACAAGTTATATTAAAGTTCCTCCTTTCCTTCTTCCTTTTCCTTTTCACCTACCTCCTTTTCTCCTCATCTTCCCCCTCTCTCCCTCCCTCCCTTCTTCCCTTTTCTCTCCCTCCCTCCCTTCCCCCTTCCCTTCCCTCTCCCTTCTTCCCCCCTCTCCCTCCCTCCCTTCTCCCTTCCCTCTCCCTTCTTCCCCCCTCTCCCTCCCTCCCTTCCCCCTCCCTTCTTTCCCCCTCCCTTCCCCCTCCCTTGTTTCCCCCTCCCTTCCCCCCCTTCTTCCCCTCCCTTCCCCCTCCCTTCCTCCTCCTCTCTCCCTCCCTCCCTTCCCCCTCCCTTTTTCCCCCTCCCTCCCCCTCCATTCTTTCCCCCTCCCTTCCCCCTCCCTTCTTTCCCCCTCCCTTACCCCTCCCTTCCTCCCCCTCTCTCCCTCCCTCCCTTCCTCCCTTCCTCCTTTCCCTCCCTTCCCTCCCTTCCTTCCCTTCCTTCCTTCCTTCCTTCCTTCCTTCCTTCCTTCCTCCCTCCCTCCCTTCTTTCCTTCCTTCCTTCCTTCCTTCCTTCCTTCCTTCTTCTTTCCTTCCCTTGTCTCAGGATCAAACCTAGGGATTTCTACATGCTTCAGCAACAACTCTGAATTATTTATTTTTTAGATCTCTTGCATAATGTCAGCCTCAAGTTTTGGCATTACATTTTCTTTCTTTTTATTTATTTATTTATTTCTTCCACTCATACAAAGTTGATAAGCACCCCATTCTCCTCCCTCCCTCCACCCCTCTCTGGATCCCCTTGTTCCCTTCCCCTTTTTCCCTTTCCTACCCCCCCTCCCTCCCTTTCTCCCAGTGCTCCCTCCCTCCTCCCTCCATTCCTGGAGCATCCTTTAGTGTGCATGTCAAACTTCCCTCTGGGTCCTCTTCTCTGATGAGGTGTAAGGACTCAGTGGCATTGCCTAGAGCTCTTTTTTTGTTCCCCTTTAGTATAGGAACACTATTGTGGCTGTTAATCCCTTGCCTCTAAGAATCTTAGTGCCTGTGATCCATGCTAGACTTTGGGAGTTCAATGATATGTTGGTAATTGCGCAGGTCATGCAAAGTCCTATTATGATTACTTCGGCCCTAACTTGTATGGAATATCTTCCATATCGTTGCTCCTCCCCATCTTTAGTCTCTTACAATCTCACCACCCCCTCTTCTGCAAATTTCCCTGAGCTTTAGAATGGGGAGAGATTAGGCTGACCTGGTTCCAAGTGGTTGATGTAGAGTCTATGTTTTTTCTGAATTATGGTTTGTGATTTTATTTTTCAGTTTTGCTGCTCCTGCACCACCCTTGGCTCCATCCTGATAGGTATTGGATATCACCCCCTGGCCAGAGATAGAGTCTTATTATAAGAGCAGATTCGAAGGTAGATGAAATAAAAGTAGGAGACTGCTGTGAGGCCCCCCATTTGCAGGATAGTTACCTTCTATCTGCCAGACTGTATGCCCTCCTTTCTGGTGAGATCATACTCCATCAGACGCAAGTGACTAGTAAGGAGAATCTGCGAGCCCACCAGATGTCTCATTACTTACTTGCAGTCCTTGATGGTGACCTATTTTCTCTGCTGTAGCATGATCCCCTCTCTCCTTGTTTCTGGCGAGGCCCTCCTTCCCTTTCTCTCTCTGCTTATAATCTTTGCAATTACTGTAGGTATTACAGAGATTTATCTTTGAGTGTGTCACTAAGTGGGTTTGGTACTAGGATCCACCAATTAGGGAGTACATATGGCACTTGATTTTCTATGTCTGGAATACTTCACTTAATATAATTTTTTCTAATTCCATCCATTTCCTGGCATATTTCATTAATTCATCATTTTTGATGGCTGAGTAGTATTCCATTGTATAAATGTACCACATTTTCCTCATCCACTCGTCAACTGTTGGGCATTTGGGTTGATTCCATGACTTTGCTATTGTAAACAGTGCTGCTATGAACATGGTCGTGCTTGTGCTATTGAGGTGAATTTTTGCTGTATGGGGGATTATTCCCAATAGTGGAATAGCAGGATCTTTTATAAGAATCACCAGACGGCTCACCAGAGTAGTTGTATAAGCCTGCATTCCCACCAGCAATGTAGGAGAGTTCCCTTCTCTCAACATCCTCTCCAGCATTTGGTTTGTTAGTATTGTGGATTTTTGCCATCCTGATCGGGGTGAGATGATATTTCAGGGAGATTTTGATTTGCATTTCCCTGATGGCTAAGGATGTGGAGCATTTTTTAGATATTTGTTTCACGTTTTAATTTTGTCCCTGGTAAAGTTTTTTTTAAGTTCCAAGGCCCATTTTTTAATTGGCCCATTTGTTTCCATGGTGTTTAGTTTTCTAAGTTCTTTGTGCACTCTGGACAGTAGAGCTCTATCAGATATGTGGTTAGTGAACATCTTCTCCCATTCTGTGGGTTGCCTTTGTGCTCGAGTTACAATCTCTTTATCTGAATAGAAGCTCTTTAATTTCACAAGATCCCATCTGTTTAGTGTTGGTTGTAGTGAGTGTGCTATTGGATTTCTGTTTAGGAACTGTTGGCATAGCCCAATCAGCTCGAGGGAGTTCCCTACCCTTTCAACTATGGTTTTTATAGTCTCTGGCCTTATATTGAGGTCCTTGATCCATTTGGAATTAAGTCTTGTACATGGTGACAAGTACGGGTCCAGTTTTAATCTTCTGCATGTGGAGATCCAGTTTTGCCAGCATCATTTGTTGAAGATGCTGTTCTTTTTCCATTGGATTTTTTGGGCCCCTTTATCAAAGATCAAATCTGTAATTGTGTGGGCTTATATCTGGGTCTTCAACCCTTATCCATTAATCTGTGTGTCTATTTTGGAGCCAGTACCAGGCTATTTTTATAACTATGGATTTGTAGTATAGACTAAGGTTTGGTATGATGATACCTCCAGCATTGTTTTTGTTACTCAGGATTTCTTTTGCTATTCTGGGTCTTTTGTGCCTCCATATGAATTTTGAGATTATTTGATCAACCTCTTTAAAGAATTGCTTTGGGATTTTGATTGGTATAGCATTGAATTTATATATTGTGGCATCACATTTTCTTACAGAGGACCTGAAGCCTTAAAATGCTTGGGTGTTGGGGCTGGAGAGATGGCTCAGGGGTTAAGCCTCTGCCTTGCAGGCAGAGGCTCCTGAGTTCGGATACCAGATCCCACGTATAGATGCTGGACGGAAGCAGGGGTGGGGGGGCAGCCTGCATTTCTGGTCCTGGTAGGGCCAAGCCTGTGAATCCCGGGGCAGAGTAAAGAAGGAGGAGGTGGAGGAGGTCCATGGTGTTTCCTCTAATTCGCTGGTGGTTCTACACACACACACATACACGCACATACACACACATACATACACATACGCGCATACGTGCATACGCACAATTGAATAAATAATAAAAAAAAATTTTTTAAATGCTTGGGTGCTACATGCCTACTGAACAAGTGATGTTAGTCAGCAATAATACATGAGGCAGGTTAATAATCCAGTATATATTACAAGCATATATTTTAACAACACAGAGCCAGAATAATCCTAGAAAAGTAATAATAAAGAGTAGAGCCAGAAATTTTTGTGTGTGAATCTTACCTTTGTAGATCTTCATTTCTATGTTAATTTTATATTTTTATGGTTTTTTATGGTTTTTTTTGCATTGGTATGCTTTAAGCTTCTGACAGTAATGTCTCAAAAGGTGCTGTAAAAATGCATTTGTTCCCTTCCCCATGAAGAATAATGAGTGTTACTCTAAGTCAATGTGAATGTGGACTGCACATTAAGCACAAATGCAAACACTTACATTGAATTTCCAGTTCACAACATGAGTTCCCTAACTGGGCAATCTAACAAAATCCTAGAAATCTGAAGGCCTAGAAGAAGGCCTAATAATAGTAAGTTGCTATTTTAAATGATTTGTGAATTTAGGTGAGGTTTCGTTAGAAGACAGTCATGTTGCACAGAGCTTGTTTGAAGGTTTGCACATTTCATCCATTCATATTTTATGAATGTGTTTCACACTGTTACGTCCTGTCAGTCAGTTCAGAGAGAATGTGATCGTCCTCACTCCCCTAAATGGGAATGCCCCCCTTCTGAATATTGTTTTTAGGAAGCTGAATTTTACCTTTTTACATGACTGAGCAGGATCAGGTTGGATCACTTTTCAAGTCAAGCTCAACCTTTAAAAGTTAGATCAGAGGTGAGCCCACCACAGGGGGGATCCTCCACACCTTCCTAACAAGAACTGAGCCCCAGTACTCATACTTTGGGGCACATTCCTTCCCACCCAGCTTTCTGTTGCATGGAAGAACATTTCTCAATTCAGTTGAATTTGCTCATTTGTGTTTCTTCTCTCTGTCCTTTTCTCTACACAGACTGCTCAAGGTGGTGGCCACCAGACACTCCTCTATGGGCATGCCATATTGCTGCACCATTCCTACAGTGGCATGGTAGTGGACTTTTTGATACCATCTTTCTCATTGCTGTACTGACCTATCTCGACAGGGTGTGGACAATACCATTTCAGCAGTTATTAATAAAATTGTGCCCAGTTCACTTTTCCCAATCATCAGTCAACTAGCTTGGATGGTCCGTAAGGTTGTTGTCAGTCTTCAGCTGCACTTAATTCCATACATTTACATTTTAATTAATCAGCCTGCACACACAGGAATGCACACATACACACAACTTGACAATTCATATTAGGCATAGCTCCTGTTTTCAATGTCTTTCAATAGAGTATGTTTAGAAAGAAGGAGGTAGACGTGTGAATTAATAATTCCCTCCCTTTTCTGATTTTGTTTAAAAATAATTCATTGATAAATGAACCATTACATCCTCCTGAAAAATAAGGTGAAATTCTACTATTAAGCCTCAGAGTCAGATCAATCCACTCATTCCATTTCCCTCTTCAGCAGGCAACTTTTGTATAGAGCAACCATACATTAAAATCTCATGGATATAATTCTACTTTCTGGGATAATCAAAGGACATAAACTACATAGAGTAATAAATTAGAAATAACATATATTTTAAGAAAACTCTCTTAATCATGGAGGAATTCGGTATTTAGGTCTAGATTCAGTATCCCTCTGACATTACTGGACAGTCATGGATTCCTTGCCGGGCCTCTGTAAGCCCGTATCTGAATATTTTATGTATCACTTAGTAAGTGCTAGTCATCATCAGCTGTGAACTAGGCACTGTTGCAGGCACTGAGGACAGGGTTGACTAGGCCAGGTAGCTAGTAATACTTAATAGACCAACTAACTACAGCACCTTTCTCTGTGTTGCTGTTAAGAGCGGAAGACAAGGTGCATGGTACTAGTTACAGTGCCTAGTGCCACAATATTGTGAGAAAAAATCTGGAAGAGCCAAGTCTCACCTTGTGTTTTTGCCTGGGAAGTCTGAGTATGGCACAGTTGTAACTTTGGCGCACATCAACAGACTTTTACAGCTTGTAAACATCAGGGAACTCTGTGGTCTTCCTATCTTGGGCTCAGACTTACACTCCTGGTCAAAAGCAGGTTTAGGAATCTTCATGTTCCTCATCCCTCCTCCCATGCTTTGCAGCCATTTTGTAAAATGAGCATCCACAGGTCAGTTCCCAGCCGGGATGATCTTGACTTGGGCCTGCTATGCTGCTAGCTCCGCCCTCTCATTTACAGGAGTGTCCACTGGCTTGCATCATCTCTTCTGGAATAGACATGCTGTGTTCTTGGCAGTAGTTACCCAGACTCCAATGGGGTTTCCTGGAACCATTTCTGGTTCTCTCCTGTTCTTGCTGGCAGTGACTTCTTTTAAGCAGATGGTCAGGCATTTGAAACTCATGTCACATTCATCTTAGTGTCCTCATTCTTATGCCACTCAGCAAGGTTTCTGAAGTTAGAGTGAGGCAGGGAACTTAATTGGTCTTAAAAATGATCCCTTAGGGCCAAGAGTAGAATGCATAGGGAATCCTGGAGTGCAGGGAAGCCCTTGTGTAAGGTATACACTGCTAGGATGTGGCAGTCAATTTGCCCAGAGGGACACAAGCATACAGTGTCTTGACAAGCACATTTTAGCAAGACACCTTACTGCACATACCAATAAAGTCTAAGTAAGTCGCAAAGAATTAATTTTAAAAAGTGATGACAAAAGTAGAAGATAAAACTCAGTAACATTCAGATGTCTCTTTGGAAGGGGTGTCTAGCTGGGAGATTGCATTGTGTATGCGCTAATGGTCTCAAATATCACAGGAAAGGACCTCTGTGTGGACAAGACCCATCGCTGATCTCTGGCACTTATAGAGTGGATTTCCTCGGTCTTCATTGAGGAGGACAAAAGACTGAAGTCTCTCTAAAACGCTGCTTCTGAAGCATATCTTGCAGGAATTGCTCTGCCCCAAACAAACCCTCTTGTTTGTAGAGGTCGCAAGCTGGCTAGAAACAGACTCACAAGAGATAGATCATGCCAACTTACATGCTCTGATCTAACTGCAAAGTGTTTATAATTTACTTTTATTTAGCAAATAAAGCAAATGCAAAGGAGCAGGTTTAATTATGCCCTGTGCATTACACTTCCTTTTCTTCCTCCCTACTTACTATCTCTCCTCCTGACCTTGCTGAGTCCTTTTTGTCCTCCAGGTATGCCCTTTCTGCTTTCTTATTATGTGCATTTTTCATCTTTTCCTGTCTCTCCTCACTCCCTTCTGTTGTCCTCTCACAGTCCCTTTCCTAGTTTCGTGCCACACACGTGCACACATAGACACAGCCATATACATACATACACATGCATTGAGCCATATATATACATGCACATATGTACACATATCCTTACACACAATGCACATACGCTGCCATACACAGAGCCATATATACATACATACATACTCATATGCACACATATACATAGCACACAGTCATACACATATATATACACACAGAGCCAAACATGTGCATGCATACATGCATGCACACACACACACACACATTACACAGAGCCATATACATGCCCTATGCACACCATACATACCCACTCATACACCAGACCCATACATGCACACATTACACACCCATATACACTACACGCATGTGCACATGTGCACACGCATGTACACTATACTTGTCCTTTCACTCAGAATGGCCATCCTCAAGATATCAAATGTCAGATGAAAGCAAAGAGAGATCTGATAGAGCTTTATCACTCTTGCACATGTCCTAAAAGGATTCTGAGTCTCACTACATGGTGGTATTTGTTTATCCGTACGTAAGTACTACACTAATAACACTAACTACATTGTGACTGTCTACTTTTTGTGTCCACTGCTGATTCTGTGTTTTTGGTATCTGTGTTGCCTGTCCACCTCCTGGTCTTCAACTGACAAATTGTCCTTCGACATTGGCTTGAAGGAGCATACCACAGGTGAGTGCCTTAAATCACCATGATGTGATCTACAGAAAGATCGGGAAAGGTTCCAAGACATAGTCCAAGCCACGCTAGATGGGTGTTCTTCCAAATACAGTTTGGAAAGTGACTTTGCTTGTGACCTTTTTGATAGAGGAAGTATTGTAGTCAACCTTATTTTGCACAGGACAATACTTTTCACATTTAAGAGAGAAAGGAGTGTTCCTTTGGTTCACAGCTCCAGAAGGGATACCATCCATCATGGTGGAAATCACTTAGCAGAGGTGTGGCTGAAGGCAGAAGCAGGAGGCCTGTAGAAGTCACCACAGCCATCAGGAGGCATAGAGAAGGAGAGGGCTAGTGAGACAGTGCTACCTAACCTCAAGGCCCACCCCCTGTGCAATCCCTTCCCCCAGCAAGGCTCCACCTCTCAAAAGTGCCACAACTTTCCCAAACATCACCACCAGCTAAGGATTCAAGTATATGAGACTGTGGGGGTAAAGGACTCACATTCAGACCATGACAAGAGGAAGTGTGTGTTTTTCTTTGTGGTTTGGCTATTCCTTTGTAATTAGGTAGATATAAAAAATGAACCTCTAAACCTTTCTTCTGTGTTCTTCCCTTAGCACCACAAAATAAACAAAAAAACGAGGCACACATATACTCAAAGTTTCTGGAATGTTCTAGAATGTTCTGGAATGTCAAAGATGAAAATTATGATTACAGATGAATGACATCGCAAGCACACTATTGGGATGAGTGTGCGTAGAGATGATATTTAGGTCTTCAGTGAATTAGCTTATGTTTCAGGCAGCAACCTGAAGACTCATAAATGGACATGAGCTTCAGGATTCTGCTTGGTTTCTTGTAGGAGGGATTTTTGTCTGAAAGCACATCCAATTCTGTTCAAAGTGTGCCCTTCTGTTGTAAGATTCTCTTGCATTTCACTCAGATTAATAGGAACCAACCTATTTTAAAATAAAGCCAAAGGGGGCTGGAGAGGTGGCTCAGCAGTTAAGCCTCCGCCTTGCGGGGGGAAGGTCCCGAGTTCGGATCCCAGATCCCACGTATAGACGCCAGGCTGAAGCGGGGGGGGGCGGCCTTCGCTTCTGGTCCTGGTAGGGCGGAGCCTGTGAATCCCGGGGCGGAAGGAGGTGGAGGCGTCCATGGTGATTCCCGAATTCGTCCGTGGTTCTACACACACACATACACACACACACACACACACACACACCACAGACACGCGCGTGCGCACACACACAGTTGAATAAATAATAATAATAAAAAAATTAAAAAAAAATAAAGCCAAAGGGGCAGGAGAGTAAGACTCAAGTTAACAACTCTATGGATCGTCTTTTGAAGCAGCATCTCTCAACAGCATTGAAAGTTAATAAAAAATATGCCTATTGCAACCATCCTATCACAACAATCTCAAGTCCTTTTGAAAACTCATGTCACAAAAGTGCTGTTTTGCAAGGAGCTATATGAACAGTATAATAACACATGGTTACTGAGGAAATGAAATCATTCTGTGTTGACTGGTGGATTTGGCTTTATGTTAGAATGCATAAATACCCTTTCAACTCTTACATCTAGTTTCCATGAGATAAACTCTTTTGTTTCACTATATATATTATCTCAGGAGTCTTTGACTAAGATCTCTGGATTTTCATGGTCTAGAACAGTAATTCAATGAAATCTCATGTTTTCCAACACCCTGCATGGAATCTTACAGAAAGGAAAGGAATCAGAAGCTAACAGAAATTTCTCTGTGTTCCACACCTTCCACTCACAGGAGAAGCTTGCTGGTGGACCATACATCTTACCTCTAAGCAGCGGTCAGAAGGAGAAAAAGTGTGAGTTGGGGGTGACCTCATCTTGGTCAGTGTGTCTTCTGAAAGGTACTTGGTAAATGTGCAGAGTGTGACATTTGGCAGCAGGTTGCTGAAATGATCACTTTAAGATTTATCCTGCTCTTGACAGGACATTTGCAAACACATGAGCAAAGGTAAGTGAAATACATATAACCCTGTGTATCTTTGGGGCTAGATAAATGACTCAGGGGTCAAAGCCTTTGCCTCACAAGCAAAAGGACCTGAGTTTGGATCCCAGATACCATGTAAAAATGCTGGGTGAAAATAGTGGTGACCTGTACCTCTAGCCATAGAAGATGGAGTCTGGGAAACCCCAGAGAAACAAATAAGGAAATAAAACAATCCAGGATGATTACTGAAGTCATCCTTGGGTCTCCACAGTCAGGCACAGTGCCCTCTTCACACACAGGCATGCACACACCACACAAGTATACACGCAAGTTACATATGCAAAAACAACCCAACCAAGTCCTCAACCCTGTGTACCTCTATGTGGAGTGCTAGAATCTAGAACTCTCTGAGTGGAGAGGTACATGACGTAAGTGGGAAGGCAGTTCTCTAAATCTGTTTGGACAGAATTCCCCCCTCACCGTCATGAATATTCATGAAGCCCACAGTTATAAACTAGAATTCTTTTATTAATAGAATATAAATGTGACCTAATCAGGAATCCCAGACATCATGGTTTTTATGTTGTGTCTGTGTACACTATATAGACTAATGATTTTTGATTCTGTGTCTTGATACTTAGGAAAGTAATTTATCATGTGAGAAACCCTCATTCAGTGAAGGAGAAATAGACAAGAGAAATAGCTTGTCTCACTGGCACTGTAGTATGTCCAGCGATAGAAGCTGGAGCTAAAAGAATGAAGTTTAGACTACAATACTGAGCAAACTCTTATCTCTTCTAGTGGTCATTAGCATCTGATTTGACATATTTAATAAGTTGTCATTTTTCTAAAGAGTTGTTCTACACAGAGAGGCTGGAGAGGTGGCTTAGGGATTAAGCCTTTGCCTTACAGGTGGAAGGTCCTGAGTTCAGATCCTAGACTCCACATATAGACGCCGGGCGGAAGCAGGGGTGGCCTGTGTTTCTGGTCCTGGTAGGGCCGAGCCTGTGAATCCCGGGCCAGAGTAAACAAAGAGGAAGAGGAGGCAGTCCATGGTGGTTCCCGAATTCACCCGTGGTTCTACACACACACACACATATACATAGACACATGCGCGCACACACAAAATTGAATAAAAAAAAAAAAGAGTTGTTCTACACAGAAGACTGAAATCCACATGGAAAGATGAAGGATATCAGTACAAAATTCTCATCGTATTCCTTTTTATAACTTTTCTTTTGGGAAGGGTCTGATCATGCAGCCCAGCCTGGCCTCCTGCTTTCTGTGTGGTCCAGCCAGTCTTGAGCTCCTGCCTCTGCCCCCTGTGCAAGGTGATCCACATTCACCACTAGTCTAGCTGTACCCTTGCTGCTTGGCTGCTGTGCTGGAAACCCACCCCAAGGCCTTGCCCCTGCCCAGCAAGCCTGCTCACGAAGCTGTATCCCCTGCCCATTCTTTTGAATTTAACAAGTAAGAAAGCATAAAAGGAGACATTGTAAGGTTTTAGTGAATAAAAATTCAGATGGAGGAGCAGATGATAATTGAAAGAAAACAGGATACCAAGTATGTTACAGTGACACACATGCTGGGTTCTAGAAAGAACATCTTTGGTGCTATCAATCAGCATGTACCCTGTTTGTGTGTGTGTGTGTGTGTGTGTGTGTGTGTGTGTGTGTGTGTGTATGCACATATGTGTGTATGCATGTGTGCAACTGGCTCAGATGAAGTGAGTCATGGGTATCCTATGACTCTGGAACATGGGAGCAGAGTTGGGGAGATTGCTGTGGTGTAAATGGCTTACCATGCAAACATAAGGACCTGAGTCTGAGCTCTAGGATTTGTATAAGAAAAGCTGTGGGCAGCATGATGCATGCTTGTAGTCTCAGCACTGGGGAGGAGGAGACAGGCAGATCCCTGCATCTCAGTGGCCAGCCAGCCTAACCAAATAAGGGGTTTAGGTCTGTGGCAACCCAACCTCAAAAGCAAGGTGGATGGTGTTTTAGAAGAGACTAATGAAATCAATCTCTGGTCTCCACATTATGCACACATGTATTATTACTGACACACAATGAACATACACACATAGATTCTCATGCACACTCTAACAAACATGCACCTCCCCACACACAGAGATACACATAGACAACACACACATTCATACCCACATGCACACTCACACTCACACTCATAACCCCTGCTGTAGTCACTCAGTATTGTTGCTTCAAAAATCATGACAAAAAACTTAAGGGAACAAAGGGTTTTATTCTCTCTTAAGGCAATCTGGTTATAGTTGCTTATTCAGCTTAGCAGGAAAGCCCATTGCAACACCAAGGGCCAAGGGAACTGGTCACACCATACCCACATAATGCCTGAGAGAAACAATCCTAACTTGCCAGACCAGCATATTTGGCCAAGTAACAGAAGGATGGCGACTTTCTCAAACAGCTCCTGCCATTTTATTCCCCAACAGGGCCACCCACCATGGACTGGACCTTCCCCATCAACTAGACAATCTCTTACAGGTTTACTCTAGACTTAAGTCAACTACTAATTCTCTATAAATGTGCCCAGAGCTCAAATCCACAACCATCAAGTTGACACCTGTCTGATAACCATCTAAATATGACACCCCTCATACGCATACTCACACCCACCCACAACATACAGTCACACACACGTACTTGTACACATGCACACTTAGAAAACATGGAAATAAGGTAGGTTTGGGTGCATGGCAAGTGTTTACTGACACCTTTAGTTCTTTTTTAGATGTTTCTAGGAAGAAGTGCAACGTGAAAGGCCATAGTGATAAAGGCAGGATGGGTGTTAAAGGGCCTCATGTAATTGACAGGTGCTATTACTAGGAGTAGTGTCTGCTTCTGCATATCTGCAGGAAGGCCTAGGGCATTTCTCCATGCCTGCCCCTAAACCCACACAGCTAAAACAGTCCCCATGTAGACTTCACAACAATGTTGGCACCTTATTAAGTCCATGCTACTAACCACTATTAGGTGACTGGATATGTGGTGGATAAGTATGATGTCATATAGTCATGTTTAGAAGCTAATTACAATAGAGAGTGTTTGTGTATCCTTTTCAGCATGAAATTCCATTCTGAGCTCCTTTTGATTTTGACATGACTGTGGATGTCTGTTGAGGACACAGCTCGTACCTGCTAGGCAGCAGAGCTGGTTGGACAGGGAGTTGAAAAATCAGAACCTCACGGGTATCTGGATGCCCTTATAGATGATGGCCCAGGGAGTCTTTTAGCAACTTCCTGACCACCAACTTTCCCATTTGCAAAGTAAGCTAATTATAAGATGACCCCTAATGTCACTGTAAGGAAACAATGCGAGAAAGAAGTTGAATGTGCTTTGGATTGTGAGCACTGTAGAAATTATAGCCATAATAGCAATGTGCAGGACTTACCTCCTGTTAACTCTAGAAATTAACAATCTTTGCCATCAGCTAAAATTCACAGCTAGTTCAGGCTACATGCTGTATAGTTCTGCTCTTTTTGCTAGTTTCAATAAATACTTGTTTTCTTTTCTATTACTATGATACAATACCTAGGGATGATATAATATTTTGTTACTTTGCTGTGGCTATGATATAATACTTCATTCCTTTTATGTTGTTGTGATATAATACTTAGTTGCTCTTCTGTAGCTGTGATACAATACTTAGTTACTTTTCTGTGGCTGTAATATATTACTTAGCTGTTTTTTCTGCTGCTGTGATACAATACTTAGTTACTTTTCTGTGCCGTAATGTAATAGTTATATTTCTGTTGCTGCAATACAATACTCTGGCAAAACAATTTAAGGAAGGAAGGCTTTATTCTATGTTATACTTCATGGTGGGGATGCCAAGGCCCCAGGAGCTCCAAGCAGCTGGCCACATGGAACCCGCTGTCAGAAAATGATAGTGATGAATGCTAGTGCTTAGTTTGCTTTCTCCATTCTATGCACTTCAGGATCCCTGCCCAGGGAATGGTTGTACCCAGTATTTCTGCATCAATTAATCTAATCATGATCCCTCACAGTCATGCCTGGAGAGTGAATAATCCTTGGAGACTTGTCTCCTAGGTTATTCTAGATCCTGCCAAGCTGCCAATATGAACCATCTTGAAGAGAGAGAGAGAGAGAGAAAGAGAGAGAGAACACTCTGGTCTGAACTCAATATGCAGCCCAAGAGGTCTTGAATTCAAGGCAACCTTTCTACCTCAGCCTGTGGAATATAGGATTAAGGGCCGGAACTACCGCACCTAGTTCTGGCTGAATTTTAAAATAGAGGTTACAGAAGACGACTGTTAAGTAGCTGGAATTTTCTCACTCATTGGTGACCAAGTCAGTGGTTTTCTTAACATTCCTGTGGGTCTTAGCCCAGGACTCCCTGTCCATGGTGTCCCCCTCTGAGAATTCATGAGAACCACACTGTTTGTCACTGTTCTGTCCCTGTGACAAGCACCCAAGAGTTAACGATTTTCAAGGTTTGGGGGAGATTTGTTTTGATTCATGGTTCTGGAGGTTTCTGTCCTGGTCTCTTGGGCCATCGCTGTGGGCCTGTGATGGCAGGAAGGGCATATGGAGCAGAGCTCTTCATTGAGCCCCAGGTATAGAGAGGAAGGGGTAGGGATCCCAGTCTTCCCAAAGACCAAACTTCCTTCCACAAGGCCCCACATCCTAAAGGTGCCCCCTCACCTTGCTCCCAACAGTACCTTTAATACCTGGGCCTTTGGGAGACCTCAGAGATTAAAAACTACATTTCGAACTACACACATATAGAAATATATGAGAACACTGCAAGAAAATGATTAAATGTAGTAAGTTAGGGAATCTAACGGAAGACACAGGATCTCTTGTTATCTCATGTCACATTAGTAATGTGCTGAGTGGGATTGTGACGGGCTCAAGGGTGTACACAGTGGGTTATTACTGCAAAGGTTTTGGGAGAAATAGGCAAGAAAAGTAAGGTAGGGAAAGGACTTGAAAAAAAATATATATTTCCATACAGAGATACACACATAAAAAAATATTGGCAAGCATGAACCAGCAAAGAGCTTGTTGTCCTGGCTTTGTTTGAGACAGGGGTTTTGTGTATCCTAGGCTGGCCCTAGATTTGCTATGTAGCCAAGGATGAACTTGGACTTCTGATCCACACTTGAATGTGTTGTCCTTTCTGGTTTATGTGGTACTGGGAATAGAATCCAGGGTCTCCTGTTTGCTAAGCAGGCACTCTACTAACAAAAACACATCTCTAGGCCCCACGTGTAGCTTCTGGAAATCTTTAGCCCTTTGTGTGCAGTGTGAGCATCAAGAAGGGTTTATTTATCTGTACCCCCATCAAGACTCGGAACTCTTGCATAGTGAGTTGTTCTTCTAAGTGAGTCAGCAGGCAACATCTAAATCAAAGAGGAGCAAGTTGGGCATCTTTTAAATCCTCTTAAACAGGATCTGTCATGTGAGAGCAGGGTTCATATCCACGAAGGTGCAGATGAGGTTAAAAATAAAAACTCTCAGATGAGATTACTTGAAACTATGGAAAATATGTGTGTATAGCCAATGTCTTAGTAGCTTTGTAGTCAGTGGTGTCTGCTGAGCAAATCCCCCTTTCCTCTCAGCTACACCAATTATAAGCAGCCCATTGGCCCATCTGTTATGCATTTGGTACCTAAATAGGAGCAAGGAACTACAGAATACCAAGCTGATGGACTGATTTTTCTCCCCATCATCTGCACCTCCAGGACAGACAAGGGCTCCGTGGTAAAGAGCCCTGTGTGCTTTAGAAACTGGACATCGAGTTAAGATTCCCAGGGAAAAAAGGGACTTGCATCTGAAAATGGTTGTGCATATAATGTCTAGCTTATTTTTCCTGTCTCATCTTTCAACATGAGTCTGTATTTTAATCTTCTTTTCAGGGATATCCAAAAAGGAAAGATTTTTCTGTGGTTTGTGGGACCCTATTAGAAAATGTGTCTTCTCTTTAAGAAGCTTTAGCAAAGCAGCTTACATTAAAAGAAATTTATAGCTTAAAATAGAGAAAGTAGGGCAAGTAGTTATCAGTACTTTGAGTCCAGTTCAAACTAAGCACACTATGGTAAGGCACATGAATTATATTTTTTCAGATATGCTTCAGTTGTAAAATCTCCCCAGTAGGTATAAAAGTTTCTAGTCTGTGGATTAGGTGACTGGCATTGGAAATGTTGATTTCTGAAGGACCAGATCACTGTAGAGAGACAAAGAGCTCCTGATGTATGAAATGTGCCAAAGAACTGAAAATATATTAAGAGAGGCAGATCCCTCACAGCTGCAGAGGGAGGAACACTTCAAAGAAAGTAATGTGAGGGGCTATAAGAATGTATTCTATTTCTCTCCTATTTATCTGAATTTCTTTAAAAAATACAGATGTGCAACCTAGAAGTCTTCTTCTCCAACAGAGGTAGAGGATCTGAACATCTTGACAGGATGCAGCCTAGGGCAGTGAAAGAGCAGTGAAGTGGGCAACAACAGCCAGCCAGAAGGCAGAGAGTACCAGTGATCCTCCAATGTTCACTCAGAATCATCAGGCCAACCTAATCTCTCTCCAGCCTAAGGCTAAGAACCTTGCAGAAGAGAGGACAGTAAGATTTTAAGAGCCTAACAGTGGGAAAATCCACAATTAGACAAGACATTCCATTCAAGGCAGTGCTGCATCCAGGAACTCATTGCAAAGAGACTAGTCCTTACCAGACCTGTGTAAAGACTGACATACCAATGTGCCCCCATAGACTAGTGAGGATCTCAGGAGAGATAAGAACATGCAGTGGAAACCTTGGGAACTAGAGCTGAATGATGAAGGGGAATGCCCCTATCAGTGGAGTGGCCAGCCCAAGGAGGGCCTGAATCTTCACAAGAGTAGACAAGCCAGGGGGAACTCTGGGGCCCATAGAAGTGGCCAGGCAGGAGGGTGGGAGGGAGTAGGGAAGGAATAGGATGGATTGATGAAGGAAAAGGAGAGGGGATGGGAAAAGGGGGTGGGAGTAGGAAGGAAAGGATAAGTACTCAATATGCTGTAAATATAGGAAAATAGAAAATAAATTACTATAAAAATAAATCCTGCATGTCATGGTTTGAAATGTGTCCCCGCAGCCTCATGTGTTTAGCAAGGTCATGGCACCTTGAGAGGTGGAGCCTTGCTGAAGGAAGACAGTCACAAGACGTGAGCCTTGAGGTAAATTAGTCCCACCCTTCCTCCAGGAGAAGTCGGCCTTTGCCGCAAGCAGTCTCACAGGTCTCAGCTTCCAAGATGTCTGCAGTGACTTAGCCTTTCCAGCTTTAGCCAGCCAGCCATACCGCCTCCACTTTGAGAGACTGTTTTTCCCCTCTGGAACCATAAGCTGAATAAATCTCCCTTTCTCCTTTAAGTTGCTTGACTTTGAGTGTTCTCTCACAGCAATAGTTAAGAGTAACCATTACACTGCATAAGAAAAAAATAAAAATGAAAAATAGAGAAGCTTCCTCCTTAGCTAGACTGGGGCAAAGTCTAAGATGACAATAAGCTCTTTTAACAGGGGAAAAATGTGATGTAACAAAGGCTCAATGGTGATCCTACTGCATCTCCTAAAACCCTTGCCAAAAGAAATTCCATTTCTCTTGAGGAATGCCTCTAGGCCTAAGGATAAGGAAGTACTGTTTCCCAGTGACCCTGCATTATCCATTGTTGGCATTTTGTGTCTGTGGCTCATCTTTCTGTACAAGATCCCAAGTGGCCTCAGAGTCAAGAATGCATTCTCTTAATACTTAGAGCAATTTTTTATCCCTGGTACAGTCGATGCATCATGACAAATTAGCAAGTGGTTATCTGTCTACCATAACAGTGCATGGCTTTCAGTTGGTTTCAGAAGCAAAGTTAATTATAAGGAGTGTTCTGAGTTATTCTCAAATGGTTTATGCAGCATTATGTCATCTGTATACATACACAAGAATGTGTATACTTGAAGATATGAACATAGGAGACATGGTGTGATCTTTTGTTTTCAAAAGTCATTAGCTGAACACTATTTATGGAATAACTGCATTTTTTGCATTTATGCTGCTTGAATTTTAAAAATTTTTATTGACTTTTCTATTTGCTTATTGAATAATACAGGTTGGCCACCAGGCCAATTTTGATTGGCAGAACTACTAAAGGAGTAATACAATGTATATTATGATGACGGTGTAAAAAATTTCTTTATGGGAGAGTTCTAAATTGTTTTTGGTTAGCTTACCAAAAATGGACTTCAATGAGACATTTTCACCCACACACACACACATACGCACACACGCACATGCACACGCACACGTATTATGTTGTGATTGCATTTTGGTGTCAACTTCAGAGTTGCAGACTGTTTGGGGTGCAGCTGTGGAAGGTTAATGGTTGGAATGGCCCCTGAACAAGTTTACAGGTATTGGACTAATTGTTGTGGAGAACCTAGCCCATTGTGAGTGGTACTTTCCAGTGGTGGACTAGATAGTAGGAGGTGCAAGAAGGAAGGACTTGCTCTTCCCTTATCTTGTATTGACTTGCTGTGCAGTCCACTCTGTGAACCTCATTCACTTTTTGAACATCATGGCCTTCTTTGTTGCTGCTGCTGCCTCTGTCCTTGGCTGACTTGGACACCATGTTGTGGCTGTTCCCACTGCCTTTGGAGCCTGGTCTCTAGGCCTTCCTGCTGCTCATTGCTGATGTCAGAGTCTAGATGTTCTTCACCGATGTCAGAACCCAGTGTTTTTGACCCTCTAGAGAAACAAGGGCTTGAAAGCTTCTTGGGATCTTTCGGCTTTGTGGAACATTCCGGTCAAGAACAAAGCAGCTACAGGCAGCTACTTTGAAGGACACTATTTTTTATTGTGAGTTATTTTAATAAACTTATATATATATATATATACATATATATATGTTACATTCTATAGATTCTATTTTTTCAGAGAACCCTGACTAATGCAGATGTAATTTGTTCTTATTTGCCCCTCTGGCCTCCCCCTTCCTTCCTCTCTTACCTGGCTGGAACCCCTTCTGATATCTGCAGAGAAGATTTGGAGAAGAAAGAGGAGTTCTGTGTGTTTCTATAATTCTAGTTACATTTCACATGTCAGTTGTAGTGAGTAAGCTAAACAAGGCATGGCTGTGCTCATAATTCCCTCTCTGATATTACTTGATAAGTCATGGTATGGTTCTTAAAGATATAAAATATGTCATTGTTTAAACACAAATGTAGAGAGCATATGAATGTTATTTTTTTTATATGAGTGTGTACATGTTTTTGGTGTGGATAGATGTGTGTGTGTGTGTGTGTGTGTGTGTGTGTGTGTGTGTGTGTGTGTATAACAGAAGACATGGTGTGTTCCTATGGAGGCCCAAGGGTGACTCATTGGAATCATCTCAGATTGCTCTATATCATTGTTTTGCTCTACCTTCCATGGCTGCGAAGTGCGTAAGGCTACCCCCATTTCTGCTTGGCATTTTTTACATGGGATCTGGGATCCAAACTCAGGTCATTTTGCTTATCGGGCAAAGGCTTAACCCCTGAATCATCTTTCCAGTAGTAGCATGAAATTTAATAATCTGAGTTGTGAAAGTATTTTAGCCAAGCATAAATAGAAATTAAGAAATATCGCCATCTACAGGCTTTTATATCAAATTGCAGTTAACAGTAGTTGAGGGTCCATAAAATGAAGACACTTCATTGTGTGATACATAAAAGACAACATAAAATTTTCAGTGCCACCCCTCGATACCATTTTGTCCATTGACAAGCCTTAAGGCAAAAAAGTCTTTTCTTACAAATAAATGCACTTGCTGCTTTTATATTCATTTGTGTTTCCTGATGACTGACCAAAGTCAGCACCTCTTAGCATGAAACAGAAATGCCCAGAACCACAGAGTAACTTTTATTATTCTTTTTTTTCTACTGCTGTTCTAATTTGTTTCATTCAAGTTTATTTATTATTTTCGAGGCAGGGTCTTATACTGTGGTCTAACCTGACTTGAGTACAGGATGGTTTAGCTTCAGAGTGCTGAACTTTCTGAATTCTAGGTTCAAATACGTGTTTGCTGTGGGTAATACTGAATTACTTGCCCCAGCGTGCATATGTCAGGACTCCTGTGACGCTGCTCCCACCTCTTGCCTTGCAGTGTTTGTCCTATGGCAGCTTGCACGTGGATGCTGCCTTCCAGCAGACTCTCTTAAACGTGGCCCCAGTCACCTCAGGAAGTGAGGTAGCCCAAGGTAAGAGCTCTGCTTCGATTAGAAGACTTGCTCTTCATCTAGACTTTGATGCTCTTCTTTGGAATTGTGGTAATGATCTGGCTGGTAATTAGAGAGCTTTTGGTTCCAAATAGGCCATCGTGCGGAAACATGGTATTTGGAATCTCGTGTAAATGACTGCTTAAAAGTGAAGCTCAGGTGAGTTTCATTTCTCTGATGTTCATGGAGTCTTCAACATTATCTTACTTTTGTGATTCCTTGTAGTTCTCTGTGGCTCTTAGTGCTAATGTTGGGCATTGGGGGTGTTGTTCAATGAATCTAATGTTATTATTTCTCATTATCTGGGGTCCTGCCTTGTAGATGCATTCCCATGGAATTTATTCAACAAGGTCTCCTGGGATGAAATCTGCATGTGTCCTGATTCTCACTTGTAGAGCTTTAAATCTGGTCTGATGTACATCTGTATGCTTACATTCAAGTGCATGGGTACACATGTGTGTGCGTACATGCATGTTGGTGGCCACAGGTCAACCTTGGGTACTGTTCATCTTGTTATTTATTTATTTATTTTCATTTTGAGACAAGGCATGTTCCTTGCCCTGGAGCTTGCTGATCAGACTGGATGGCCAGCAACCCCTAGGGATCTGTCCCCCTTCCCTGGAGCTGGGGTTATCAATGTGTTTCACTACACCCGGGGCCTGAACTCAGGTCCTCACATTCATATGGCAGGCACTTTACCAATTGAGTTGTCTCCCGAGCCCCACATGTGTATGTTGAATGGCGAGTTTTATGTGGCTGAGACCATGTCCTCTAGTGGGAATGTTTCTAATGCCATTAACTGTGGGAGTAAAGGGGTCAACCAATGCTGTCTACCTTTGTGACTTTGACTGCAGGTCTCAGACCATTCACCAGACTTCCATTTCTCTGTCTTGTGAGTAAGAGATGCCATCAGCATCTGTCTAGGACAATCTAGATGCAAACAACTTTTGATCTTTGCAAGGTATCCTTTGCAGGGTATTTCATTGGAAGTGATGTCCTCAGGTTGCTACATGGACACATGGATGAGTGTCTCATGGTCCCTTCTGGAGAACATGGAGGAGCAGCAGAGGTTGGTACACAGTCTGCACCTTGCACTATTCAGTTTGGTAACATAGCACAGGAGGACCGAGTGCACATCAACTGTCCACTGAAGTGATCTATTTGGTGACTCTCTGAAGAGGTCTTTATAATGTTTGTCTGCATCAGAAAGACTGGATTTTTTCTCTCTCTCTAATTAAGTCACATAAAAAACATCAAGAATAAGAACCTGTGTGAGAAGAGGGAGCCCATGAAATTAAATTCTTTAAAATATCATTAAACACTCCTTAGCTTTGACTGTTCTTCTTTCTACAAGATGTAATCTCAAATTCAGTCTCAATGTTCTCAAACTGGTACAAAAAGAGAATCTCAGGACCTATTTCTATCATCTGCTATTTACTGACAAATAACAGAATTGACATGATAAAATAACTCTCTCATTAATATTATTTGGGGCACAGAAACAAGGTTAAAACTCAAGGTTAAAATTCTTCCAACGTGTACACTGGAAGAATTACATAGATACATGAATGTGTAAGAATATTGAGAAAAATTTGCTGTTACTTTGCTTCATTGTCAACATATACTGAGAGTTGGATATGTAAATTAGAGATCATAAATGATAGGAAGTAGTGCCACCTGGGTGTTTCATTTTGGGTTTTTATTGCTTTGGGTAGGAATTTCTCATGGTATTAATCTGAACACTTGAGCTGCTTGTTGAATTAGTTTCTCTTCAGCTATCATGGTAAAATGCTCTCACACAGACAACTTGAAGGAGAAAGGGTCTATTTGACCCTTAATGCAAAGTCACAGTCCATCATGCTAAGGAAGTCACAGCAGCAGGAGCCATGGCAAGAGTAGAGAGCAAATGATTGCATTCTTGCCAGTTAGCTCTCAGCTCTCTTCTCCATTTTTATATAATTCTGAATCTCTAGCCTAAGGGATGGTCCTTCCCACAATTAAGAGAAGTCTTCTCACATCAACTAAGATAATCAAGATAATGCCTCACAGGCATGCCCAGAGGAGCTTCTCCCCGGAGCTTCTAGATTGCACCAAGTCGACCTTTGAGACTGCCTGCTGCACTTGTTTAATAAGCATTCATTACTACTATGAGCAGTCAGGCAGTGGGAGAGATGCCTCCAGTATTAAGAGTCAGCAATTGATTCACTATATGCAACACGGTATTTCAATTAGTGTATTAAAAATAGACTTGCATTCCGGAGGCTTCCAATTCAATTATCAAATTGTATTTCAAGCTGTTGAATTTTCCATACTAGATTTTTATCTGTGCATCTCATTTTGACCCATAGCTTTGTGCGAAGGTGATAAGGTCTTTCTGTAAGTCCCACAATTACTTATGGGTGAGATATGCATACTGGAAATAAGTGTGCCCTATCTCAAGTTAGTACATTTCAATGTTTTTATTTTTTGTGATGCTGGATAGTAAACCCAGGATCTCTCACACAAGTTAATAACTTGGAAAATGAATAAAGTATGGTTTGAAAACTGCTTTTAGGTGAGTATTATGTGTCAGCATTATTTGTGTGTTAAAAACAAGTTTCCAAGGTAGCTTGTACATAGTTGAAGTCATTCAATAAAAAATGATTGTCATGTTCTGAATACTGGTGCTTTGGAGTGTATAGAGAAAGACGAAGTGCCTTCTCTTATTCTAGTGTGGATATGGGGCAATAAAACATGAAAATGTTTACTATGTTTAAAATCCATTGTACATACATTTGAAATATATTGGAGCATACTATGGTCGTCTGGAGGAAAATAAAGGAGAGAAGGGACATAGAGTGTTCCAGGGTGTTTCATGTTTTGTGGGTGTGATGGAGTAGAAGAGAACAAGGGATGGACAGGTAGGTTTTGTTCCCATGTGACTGGATGCTGCTCCTGGCTCTACCTTGCTTTTTTTTTTTTTTTTTTTTTTCTTCAAATGCAAGACAATTACAGCCATACCTAACAGTACACTGTAATCAATGCTGCACCTGCTTCCAGATTGTCACCTGGCTGACCAAAGCTGAGCTGTGCAAACTCATGGCATGGATTTTGCTTAATGCCTCTTTTCATATGATGATTATTTAATGAGCTGTCACTATGAATTACAGATAAGGCATGAGATGGGCTCTATAAGATGCACTGAAAAGCTCTCAGTGTGGCTCAGAAAGAGATGCCTGGTTTCTGTCTCTGGATACAGCGGGATGACTAATACCCTTGTGAGCATACAGCTTGTTATGGTTGCATTTTGGTATCAATTTGACAGCTGCAGACTGGGGCACAGCTGTGGAAGGTTAATGGTTGGAATGGCCCCTGAACGAGTCTGCAGGGACTTGATTGATTGCCGGAGAATACCCAGCCCAGAGTGGGTGGTACTTTCCAGTGGTAGACCAGATAACAGGAAGTGCAAGAGGAGGGACTTTGCTGTGCAGTCCACTCGTTGGCTTTTAGAGCATCTTGTCTTTCTTTGTTGCTACTGCTGCAGCTGCCTCCATCCTTGGCTGACTTGGAGCTTCACCTTTTCCATCATGTTGCTGTTCCCGCTGCCTTTGGAGCCTGGTCTCTAAGCCTTGCTGCTGTTTGCTGTTCATCGCCGGTGTCGGAGCCCAGCTGTTCTTTTTAACAATTTTTTTTTTTTTATTCAAGTGTGTGTGTGTGTGTGTGTGTGTGTAGAACCATGGGTGAATTCGGGAACCACCATGGACCACCTCCACCTCCACCTCCTCCTTGTTTACTCTGCCACAGGATTCACAGGCTCCGCCCTACCAGGGACCAGAAACGCAGGCCGCCCCTGTTTCTGCCTGGCGTTTATACGTGGAGTCTAGGGTCCGAACTCAGGACCTTCCGCCTGCAAGGCAGAGGTTTAACCCCTGAGCCACCTCTTCAGCTCCAAGCCCAGCTTGTTCTTCACTGACATCAGAACCCAGAGTCTTCAACCCTCCAGAGAAGAAAAGGTTTGAGACCTTCTTGGGATCTTCTGGCTTTGTGGAACATTCCAGTCAAGAATGAGGCTGCTGCAGGCATCTACCTTGAAGGACACTATTTTTATTGTGAGTTATTTTATTAAACTTATTTATATATATAATATTCTATAGATTCTGTTTCTTCAGAGAACCCTGACTGATACACAGCTCTTTTTTTGTCTGAATGCTCTTTATTTTAATTATTGATATTTAAATTATGTCTACTTTTTTGTTATTTATTTATTTATTTATTTATTTATTTATTTATTTATTTCCATTCATACAGACTTAATAGGTACACTGGTCCCCTCCCTCCCTCCACCTCTCCCTGAACCCCCTAGCTCCCTCCCTCTTTTTCCCCTTCCTTTCCCCCCTCTCCCTCCCTGTCTCCCAGTACCTCCTCCTCCCCATCCCTGGAGCATCTTTTAATGTGTATGTCAAACTTTCGTCTGATCCCTCCTCTCTGATGAGGTGTAAGAACTCAGTGGCATTTCCTAGAACTCTTTCTTATGTTCCCCATAAGTATAGGAACACTATTGTGGCTGTTAATCCCTAGCTTCTAAGTACTTTTAGTCCATGCTAGACTTTGAGGGGTCAATAATGTGTTGGTCATTGCACAGGTCATGCAAAGTCCTATTATGATTGCTTCGGCCCTAACTTGTGTGAAGTATCTTGCATATCATGACTCCTCCCCATCCTTGTGCTCTTACAATCTTACCGCCACCTCTTCCGCAATTTCCCTGAGCTTCAGGATGGGGAGCGATTAGGCAGGCCTGATTCCAGGTGGTTGTTATAGAGTCTCTGATGTTCTGAATTATGGTTTGTTGATGTTTTGCTGCTCCTGCAATGCCCTTGGCTCCATCCTGATGGGTATTGGATGTCACCACCTGGCCAGAGATAAAAAGCTGTTAAAATAAAGTCTTATTATAAGAGTATATTCAAAGATAGATGGAATAAAATATACTCTTATGATACACAGCTCTTGATACACTATCTAAGGGGAGCTTTCATGCCCCACCGAGATGAATGGGGAAGTTAACATTTTTATTGCTTTTGAGAAGGGTATATGATCTATCTAGTTTCTTTTGAGTGTGTGTGTGTGTGTGTGTGTGTGTGTGTGTGTGTGTGTGTGTGAAAGAGAGAGAGAAAATGTTTTCCTGTGGTGGACCAAGGGTGACTTCAGGAATCATCCTGGATTGTTTCTACCTCCTTCTTGCTTTATTCTGGGATTTCCCAGGCTCCACCCACCAGGGCCGGAGTACAGGCTACCCCCGTTTTCATTTGGCTTGTTTTTTGTTTGTTTGTTTGTTTGTTTGTTTTTAACATGGGACCTGAGATCTGAACTTAGGATCTTCTGCTTGGAGGCAGAGCCTTAACCTCCAAGCCATCTCTCCAGCCCTGCTTTTGTTTTTCTGCAAGTCATTTTCCGGTGGTTGAAAAGACAATCCTCTTCCATGGAATTACCTTAACTCCTTTGTCTCTGGTCAATGGACTCCTGGGTGCATGTGGATCTCTGGGCAATTCTCTGTGTTGCTCCCTGTGCCAGCACCACACTATTTTGATCACTGTAGCTTCATAATAAATTGTCAATGTATTTAATGTATCTTGGGGTCAGAGAGCTTTAATTCTCTGACTTCTCTTTCCTTTGTATTGCACTGACTAGTCTGGGTTTTCTACCTCTTACATAAACTTTCAAATCAGTTTGCTGAAACCCATAGATGAACTTGCTCAGCTTTTGACTGAATTTACTTTCCATTTATAGACCATCTTAGGAGGAACTAAGATCTCAGTAGCATTGAGTCATTCTGTCCATGAACATAGATGGCTCTCCATCTATTCATATCATCCTTTGACTTCTTTCATTGACATTTTATGCCTTTCCTTCATGTAGTTCTTGTGTGTGTTTTGCTGGATTTATGCTTATGTATTTAGCTTTTCTGACACTAATATAAATAATGTCATTTTTAATTTCAAAATATACTGTTCTGTGATAGACTTTTCTATGTCAACATCCTGTAACTTTCCTATAATGTAAATTATTACTTTCAAATCATTTTACTGTTTTTGTTCATTTTGGGAAGTTGAGATATACATTTATTTGCAAACAAACACTTTTTTGTCTTTTATAACTTAGTATGTATATTTTTATTTTCTTTCTCTCCCTTCTTCCACTCACTTCCTTCCTCCCTTTCTTCCCTCCCTCCCTCCCTTTCCTTTCTCCCTCTCTTTCTTTCTCTCTCCTTCTTTCCTCTCCTTTTCCTTTTTTTCTCGGTTCCTCTCTTCTTTCTCTTGATATTTGCTCAGGTGTGTGTGTATGTGTGTGTGTGTGTGTTCTGTGTAGCACATTGAGGCCAGAGGACAGTTTGGAGGATTCATTTTTCTCCTTGTACTATGTAGATTTCAGGGATTGAACTCAGGTCATCAGGCCTGGTAGCCAGTGCCTTTACCCACTGAACCATTTTGATGGCCCTAGGTTTCGTGCTTATGAGACAAGCTCTCATGTAGCCCAGGTTCACCTCAAGCACACTGTGTGATGGAGATAAGCTTTGACATCTTCATCCTCTTGTCTCCACCCCCAAGTGCTGGGATCACAGGTGTGTACCCACACCCAGCTCATATTTTCCTTTATCATTGATGTGATGGCTTATATGAGATTAGTCCTGTTTATGCAGAAATAGGAAGCCATTCACTTTGCCGTTAGTGTTCAAGAGTACAGCTTGTGGGGCTGGAGAGGTGGCTCAGGGGTTAAGCCTCTGCCTTGCAGGTGGAAGGTCCTGAGTTCGGATCCTAGACTCCACATATAGACGCCAGGCAGAAGCAGGGGCCTGCATTTCTGGTCCTGGTAGGGCGGAGCCTGTGAATCCTGGGGCAGAGTAAACAAGGAGAAGGTGGAGGCGGTCCATGATGGTTCCGGAATTCGCCCGTGGTTCTATACACACACACACACACACACACACACACACACACTCACACACGCACAATTAAATAAGTAAAAAGTTAAATGCTACCAAAGTCTTTAAAAAAAAAAAAAAGAAGTACAGCTTGTGTTTTGAATAAAAAAATAGTGATTGTTTCTACAGAAATCTACTCTGGCAGTTACATTTTGTTGAGACCATTAACTGCTGATGATTTTTCAGCAGAGCATTAAATTCTGTGCTGCTGCATGAGTTGGCCGAAAAACTTAAGAAAAGTGAAAGATGCTAATGTTATTTTACAGTCCCATATTGTGGTAACTCAAATATACTAACGTATTTTTTTAGGTGTTGCTGCTGTACTCTACATAACATGGTATGAGGCATGTGGTGAGAGACTAGTCATCAGCTGGTAGACAACTCTATTTTTAACTTGTATCATGGATTCATTTGAAGCAACTGGTCAATTAGTCATTATGATCTCCTGTTTTACTAACAGCGTTTGTGACACACTGTAGCCTTGGTCCTGAACGAGAAAACTGCAGTGTGGATTTAGAAAACAGAACTGGGTGACTTCATCCAGATTCCAAGGCTCTGGTCATAGGATGAATATAAAGCAGAACTCAAGGGAACATTGCCCCTGAGCCAGGGTCCCCTGGGCACCTGTGGGTGCTGCAGGTGTAGCAGACTCTGAGCTATTTGCTAAGATAGCACAGGACCCTCTGTGAGGCTGCTTGTATCACAAAGGTGCACTGGGGCATTCCACACTATTCTGGGTTGGGGGTCAGCTAAGAACTTCATTACTCTCCTTTTCTTTCTTGACTCATTTTGGGAACAGGAAGAGCTATCCTAATATAGATATTAATTCCAGAATTAAAGATAAAGTAGAATATTTGAAGCTGCCTCTGATATTAAAATTCTCACTTATGAGGGCTTAACCTTTGGACCTGAGTTAAGGAAACTGGACAGCAGATCAAATCTAATCAGATACCAGACACCAAATGCCTGATTTTTTGTTTTGTTTTGTTTTTTAGCCAACATAATCATGTTTTTTTTTTTTGCACTGTGTGTGCCTGTGGAAGCCCAAGGGTGACTTTTACAATCACCCTGGATTGTTCTGCGTCCTTTTTGCTTTACTCTGGAATTTTCCAGGCTCTGCCTTCCAGAGCTGAAAGTATAGGCCAACACCATTTCCACCTGGGATTCTACCATTTCCATCTGTTTTTTTCTTTTATTATTATTATTATTATTATTATTATTATTATTCAACTGTGCGCATGCGCTTGTGTATGTGCGCGCGCGTGTGTATGTCTCTGTGTGTCTGTCTGTGGTGTGTGTGTGTGTCTGTGTGTGTGTAGAACCACGGACGAATTCGCGAACCACCATGGACGCCTCCACCTCCTTCTGCCCCGGGATTCACAGGCTCCGCCCTACCAGGACCAGAAGCGCAGGCCGCCCCCGCTTCCGCCTGGCGTGTCTATACGTGGGATCTGGGATCTGAACTCAGGACCTTCCGCCTGCAAGACGGAGGCTTAATCCCTGAGCCACCTCTCCAGCCCCATTTCTATCTGTTTTTGAGACTGAGTCTTAACCCCTGAATCATCTCTCCAGTCTTCATGTTACTTTTTGAATGGCATCATCTCTGATTTCTTATTGTAACAGAACTGGACAGAGCTCACATGATCTACACACTCAGCTCTTTTCTACCTGATCCCTGCCTGTCCAACAGTCATAGAAACACATGGCTCTGGGTACTGGCCACCACAGCAAGGCTAGCAATAACAGTGACTTCAGGACAAGGTTAAATGCAAAAGTAAAGGGAGAAAATACTCAGGGAAAAAGTAGGCTCCCAATCTGTACAATGCATGCAGATTGAATTCCTTATGGCATTTTTTTCAGTATCAAAGTGTAATGTATGCTCACCAAGGAATACTGCTCACCTTCAGAAAACAAATCCTGTCATTTGCAGCAATTTGCAAGAACTGGAGAACATCATATGACATGAAAGAAGCCAGGCACATTCAGATGAACATGGCGTGAACTCTCATTTGCAGAATCTCTAAAGTCATTTTTTTGTAGAAACAGAGAGTAGAAGGGTGGTTTCAGGCATGGGGCAGACTTTGATCAAAGGATGCAAACTTGGAGCTTGAAGGCATGAGTTCCCCAGCTCTGTCAACACCACGAAGAAGTTGGATGGGGTAGATTGATTTACAAATGAAGATAAAGGCTGTGTTTCCAAGCAGTATTGTAACTGGGGACTTGCTATACTTTTGAATTGCATGTTCATTTCTTTCCTACATCACCATGATCAAATATGTGGTGGAAACAACTTTAAAAAAATATTATTTTGGGGGGCTGGAGAGGTGGCTCAGGGGTTAAGCCTCTGCCTTGCAGGCAGAAGGTCCTGAGTTCGGATCCTAGACCCCACGTATAGACGCTGGGCGGAAGCGGGGCGGCCTGCATTTCTGGTCCTGGTAGGGCAGAGCCTGCGAATCCAGGGGCAGAGTAAACAAGGAGAAGGTGGAGGCGTCCGTGGTGGTTCCTGAATTCGTCCGTGGTTCTACACACACACTCATACATACATACACATGCGCACACACACATAAAAACTCACAATTGAATAAATAATAAAAAAATTTAAAAAAAATATTATTTTGGCTCATGGTTTCAGAGGGTCCATCATGGTGGGCAAGACAGGTTGCAGGAGTGTGTGGTGGGTATGATTCAGGTTGTGATTACAGCCCAGGATGAGAGAACAGGGGGGGTCAGAGACAACCATCATCCTCAGAGATCCACCTCTAGAGACTTGTTTACACCAGCCAGACCCCACTTAATGGCTCCACAGCCTTCAGAGCATTGGCTTGAGGTAGCACCTAAGCATTCAAATCATGAACCTTGTTTTGGAGAGGGGGTTGTAGATTCAAGTCATAAAATACCTGCACAGCTGCCAATTTGGTGACTGTAATTCACTTCAACCCAGTGTGGCTAAGTCCTGACTGTGACTGATGAAGGATGGACCACATGCTGTATGTGGGAGCCCCCATGTGCAGCAGCACTTGAAAGCACTCTTTCCAGCAATCCTCACATTTGCTCCCATTTTATGTTGGTGCAAGTTGCAGACTAATTTAAATATGGAAAATACAATTTAGAGCTTTAAGTATCATATTCAAGAATTTAAGTATTAATATATTAATTATATCTAAACAGATAAGTGAATAGTTTCATTGACCAAAGCTGAAAGAGTGAGGTAAAATTTGTTCTCCAGGGGGAAAGAAATCAATGAGATTAGAAAGGAGGTGACAGAGAGTATATTTAATTAAATTTTCATTCAAGGGAAACATAGGCTACCTTGGTTGTCATTACTTTTGTTCCCAGATGTACTGTCTCTTGCTCTCAAGGCTTTTATTCCCAGCCATACTGTCTCCCGCTCCAGGGAAGGACTTGAGCTGTCTGTCCCCAGGTTGTTCTACCAGCTGCTTAATTTGAAAGGCAACATGTAAAGAATGAAACTTGAGAAACTCAAAATTGGACTTTTGTGTGTGTGTGTTGACACAACGGTTCATTATGAAGGTGGAGCAGTGTCTGTCTGCGCGCGCTCCCTGTGGAGACTGGAGACACTAAAAGTCATGTAAGTAGAACTTCTAAACCAAGTCTTCAGGGGTGTCCTGGCCACTGCTTTTGGTGGCATGGGCCTATTAACAATCAGTAATGAACATACAAGATGCAGAAAGCATGGTGCCTGATGTCTCTTTCTATTTACCCCTTTCTGCCTCCTTTGTCTGTTGTGATCCATGGGGTTTTGGAGCTGAGAATTACAGAGGGAGCTGATGGTGACAGAGACCATCCATTGGTGGTGATGCTGACTTCACCCACAAGCAGCTGGAAGGTGAAGTAAGAAGTCTAGGTGGAACAAAGCAGTTTTACTATTACAGTAGATGTTTTTTCTCCCATTTAGTGACAAACAGAATAATTGAATGATCTTCAGTTCATCTTACTCAGATATCCTATGCAGTAATTTTTAAAAATGTTGTAGAACCTTGAACATTACAAGGTTGACAGATAAATTTATTCATGATTAGTTTAAAGAGTATAATGAAGATAATTTCTATTATATTAAAGAAGTGGCATATTAAAATGGGACACCCTTCCCTTTAAACAATTTCCATCTGTCTGTCTATCTTTCTATCCTGGGTTATCTAGCAATCATCTATCTGCCATCTAGCTATCATCTACCTATTAGCTATTTATTGTTCATCTGCCTCTTATCTGTCATTTCTATCTTCATCTAATTTTCTTTTTATCTTCATCTATCTATGTAATTTATCATCTCTATATATATCAATTATCTATATCCAACAATCTATTATCTATCCATCCAAAAATCTGTCTACCATCTGTCATCTCCATAGTATCTGTTTATCATCTCTCTGTATATATCATTGATATCTATCTCTACCATATGTCAACTATTAGACTCATACATTGTAACTGCCACTTTGATGATCATGGATGTCATTGGATCCAGTCCCACTTGCTCTTGTCAGGTGGAGTGGAAGTCACATAAGATGGGGCCAGCCCTTCCAACTGCAACATATCACAACAGAGAAATACTTAAGCCTCCAGGAAGACAAAAGTATTCTACTCATGGACAAGGAATAGCTGATGTAAAATCAACAGCATTTGCCTTCTGATTTGGAGTTTTCCGTGAATATCTCTCATCTGAGGCCAGGCTGGGCTATGTGGAACCTTGTTTGTTTTTTAAAAAATAAGACAGACCTAACTACCAAGTCTGCCTTCCTCTTCTCTGGCTTTTTATAATGATCTGAAATCTCCTGAAATTCCATTATGTAAATGCAACACAAAAGAGAAGGGCATATCAACATATTTCAAAAACATTCTTTCATATCCGTGGTCTTTGATCTAACAATCCATTTTCTTTAAAGGGGGGGGATTTTCTAACTGAAGTAAAATGAAGTCTTTGGAAGGAAGGAAATAGATGTACAAATCAAGGAGTATTCTTTGTCATCACCAGGATCTAGGAGAAACTCAAATGTTTAACCAAAGATAGACCCAAATTAAGTGGTACTTAATGTCAGAAGTTGTTGCTGAAAAGATGGCTGTGGAAATCTTGATGCACAGAGTAGAACAAGTTGTAAGGTGATCATGTTACTCTCTGTGTTTTTATTTTTGTAAAGAAGGCTTAGGCTGGGATAAGCTAGTCTTTCAAGTTTGATATGTGGGAATGAAGTACTGAGAATAAACTTAGCTTGAAGATCAGTCATCAGCAAGACACATTCAATACCACTGAAGGTTTGGGGCTCTCTGCAGAGGTGGGGGTTGAAAGAACTCAAGAACCAGAGGACATGGGAAATGATGAGCATCATTGGGCAGCTCACAGATTGGGGAAGAAGACACAAATACCCAATTAAGTACCCACAAAGGAGCCTGCGAGGCTCCACAACATGGCAGCAGGTCCACGGTCACACAAAAGACTGAGGTTGAACGCAGTGGGACGCAGAGCAAAAGGACATAAATGTGGGAGGAAGACTTATGGGGAAGAGATAGGAAAGGGCAGAGGCTAAAGGAGTCTGAAGTGATCGTAAACACCAATGATGGCACACATGAATGATAGCATACATGAATGATAATATACATGAATGATGACATACAAGAATGATAGTATACATGAATGAAATTGTCAAAGAGCTAAATACTTCAAAATGGAAAGTGAGAAGAAAGCAATGGAATAAAGAAAGTAGTATGCAGGGGTATAAGGATGGTTTCTTTCCTGTTTGTGCAATAAAATGCCCTAACACAAGCATCGTGGAGGGAGAAAGATTATTTTGGCAAGTTCATTGTGCAGTTCAGATGGGCAGGGTGGTCAAGGTGGTAGAAAGAGTTTGAAGTAGTAGCTTACCTTGCACTCACTGACAGGTAGCCGACAGAGGTGAATGCTGGCACTCAACCCACCCTCTCTGGCTTGCACAGTCCAGGGACTAGCCCCATCCATGATCAAGATGAGTCTTCCCCATCAGTTAAGGTAACCAGTGCTATCATCACAGCCATTCTCAGGGGTCAACTTAATCTAGATAATCGTGTCTGAGTGTGCCTCCAGATGTCAGGTTGATAATTAGGATCAATGAGCATCACACAAGGCAATGAGAGGTTTTGGATGTTAAAAATATGAATGTCTGGATTATTTGGTCCCCTGCATGGATGTGTTTCTTGTGTGACCAACCACATACTCAGTTAAAAGAAGGCAACAATTGTACTGCCATCTTGGATGTAAGTTCTATGCATGTGTGTGACTGATTTCTTCAAGATGGATTTGTAGACATACATAAAAATCCCAGCTCAGGAGCCATGAATAATCTTGAAAGCTCTCAATACATATTGACCACAGTAGTTTTGGCACATTTGTCTCTGATTTCTCTCCTCATGTCCTGCCTACGTTAGAGCTGAGCTTGCTTTTTAGTTCTCTCTGGCCTCCCTCTGGGATTTCTGCTCAGGGTCTCTCTTTTGCGTTTCTGGTCCTCGTAGGGCGGAGCCTGTGAATCCCGGGGCAGAGTAAACAAGGAGGAGGTGGAGGTGATCCATGGTGGTTCCCGAATTTGCCCGTGGTTCTACACACATACACACACGCGCGCGTGCACATGCACAATTGAATAAATTTTTAAAAAAAGAAATTAAAAAAAAAACAGTCCCAGAACCCACAAGCAATTAGACGACAAACTCATTTCCTTGGGCAAAAGAAAAAGGAATGTTTCCAGGCTCATTGCTTTAGTGTAAAGAGAAAATTGCATTGTGATTTTTTTTCCCCTCAGAATTCAATTTTCCTATCCATAGGGCTGGCATAAGTACATTAGCAGTTTATCTCATTTGATGGAATAAAATTACAATAATTTATTATCTGGTTTACTGCTGATTCTAAGAGTAGTGTATGAAGTTATTTGCATAATAGTTCTTTCAAGTGGATTGAAATTCTTCATGTTCCTAGATGGCCTTGACCTTTCTGGACTGAGAATTTCAACTCATTTTCATTTGGATTTCAAGAAATGTGTCTACTTATACATTAATCATCAATATAAATTACAGATGACATGAAAAGTCTTTGAAATTTTGTCTTGTTTTGCTTTGTTTTGACTTTTGAGATGGGATCTTGCTGTGTAGCCCTCGCTGGTCTGGAACTCACTATGCGGGATGACCACCTCTGACCCAAGTGCTGGGCGTGTGCCACCATGTGCTTTGGTTCGCTTGAACTGAAGCATTCCTTTTTCTATCACTGACATCAGCTAATCTGCAAAATCCATTGGAGAAACTACATGCTAATTCAATAACTAAAGATCAAGAAGAAACAAAAAGCAAATTTCATGAGGACTGTTCCTTTACTGAAGAAAGGAACAAGGAGCCAGAAGCAGGAGATTGGAGACTGTGATAAGATCCATGCAGACCTTATCATAGTGAGTTCCCAAAGCTCCATTCTTAGGAGTGTAGATGCTCTGAAATCCACTGTGGAGGCTGTGGTAATAGAAAGTAAATCACAGTCATGATGACTTCAGGAGAAATTGTTACCATCAGCAGCATCATTAATATCTCAGTCATCACAATTGTTCTGGTCAAAATCATCAAGGTTTACAGAAGGACTTTTAAAAACTTTGCAAGCAAAACTGGAAAAAAAAATCAACAAACCATAATCCAGAACTTCAGAGACTCTATATCAACCACCTGGAACTAGGCCAGCCTAATCTCTCCCCATCCTGAAGCTCAGGAAAATTTGCGGAAGAGGGGGCGGTAAGATTGTAAGAGCACAAGGATGGGAGGAGCAATGATATGCAAGATACTCCACACAAGTTAGGGCCAAAGCAATCATAACTGGACTTTGCATGCCCTGCACAATGTCCAACACACTATTGACCCCACAAAGTCTAGCATTTGCTAAAGGCACCAAGATCCTTGGAGGCAAGGGATTGACAGCCACAGTAGTGTTCCTATGCTTAAGGGGAACACAGGAAAGGGTTCAGGGAAATGCCACTGGGTTCTTCTACGTCATCGGAGAGGAGGACCCAGAGGAGAATCTGGCATGCACATTAAAGGATGCTCTGGGGATTGGGGGGGAGGCACTGAGGGATGGAGAGGGAGGGGTGAGGGGAGGGGGAGCAGGAGGGGCGGGGGAAGGAGCGGGGAGGGAGGAGACCGGTGTACCTGTTAAGTTTGTATGAGCAGAAATAACAATAAAAAATGTTAAAAAAAAAACTTCGCAAGCATTATCTGCACTAATTTCATCTATGGATAAGAAATTGGAGGAGCCAGTTGGTGAGCCAATACAGAGACATGATGGGGAGAAGGGCCCAACTAGAGACAAGTGCAGAACCCCTCATATGAAATCCCCAAATCATATAAAATGCCTTCATTGTGTGAAATGACTCATTAAAGTCATGTTTATTTAAATAGCTATTAGATAAAAAATAGCTTGTTAAGGTCATAATAGTGACAAGTGACAGAGACTGAATTGCAAAATGATGGTTTCTGACCTCAAAACCATGCTTTTAACCACTATAAATGAGGAAGTCAAAGCAACTTTGGGAAAAAAAATATTAATCTCATATTACCATCTATAAGACCTCTGGTTTGGAGTTTGCCATTAAGCAAAGCCAAACTTTTATGTAAGGCCAAAATAATTTTCATTCAAAAATATATTATTTGCAGTTGCCCATTTCAGTTCTCTGGACTGTTAGGTTACAGCGGGGAGCACCTGCAATCCCTGCAGATGTGATGAAGGGAAAGAATGAGAGGTTTAAGGTTGCCCCTGGCTTCAGAGCAAGTCCAAGCTCAGCCTGGACTATGTGACAATCACCACCAGCAACACCGAGAGAATATTTCCCCCACTGTTATTTTCAGGACCCTGAGGAGGACTAGTATCTTCCAGAAACCTTTTTATAACAACATAGCATCCTATTGCTGCAGAGTATTTTTTTAATGTTTGCTGGTCTCTTTTGATACTTAGGAAAAGTTGGACATAGGAGTGAGAAAAGAAGTGGATGGCATAGGAACCTCAGAAATCAAATACAAAACTATATGTCTGCTATTATAACATGTGGACACAGGCCTGTGGCTGACCAACCAGTCTGTGGACGTGAAGTCCGTGTGAATGGGATCCACACAGCAGAAGATAAGAGCCAGACAAACACAACTTGCAGCAGTGTTTTGATAAATATGAAACACAAAGACAAAACCCACAGACACAGGAAGCCACATGCCAAAAGTCAAAGCCTGCCATATGTTTATTTTAGTATGGCAGCCAAATGATTCCCTATAGCAAGTTGCTTGACAATGCATACAACTCCATCTGTCTGATTATTTAGGATCATTGTAAACAGTGGAGAAGGGAGCCACAGATACTTCTAATAATGTGTTAAATTTTTGACCCTCTGGCCTCCTAATGCATCCCACCAGAGTAAATTCTTCGGTTTCCTGAGGTGAGCTGGTGTTAGAAGTCACATCAGTGATGTGTGGAGCTATCCTTGCAGTATTCCCTGTGATTAAATAGAGGGTAAATAAATCCACTCTCTGATTCATCTCAGTCTACCTAATACCCGTTGTCCTTCAGCTCCCATTTTGCTCATAATCAACCATGGTACTTTTGGTGGTGTTGATACACTTCCCACCTGGCTTCCATTCTGCAATTCTTTTTCCAATTTCTAGGCATCACCTTTAAGTTACTTTTTGGGACACTTAGGACAGACCCTCAGAAAATCCTGACTTTTCACCTTTTGCATAAACTGTTTCTTTTGCTTCTTTCTTTTGTGTCTGAGGGTTAATGTCTATGTACACCTGTGAAGGATTATCTAAATCAATATCAGCCTCTGAGACTGTCTGTAAGGGATTGTCTTGATTGTGTTAATTGATGTGGGATGAGCCATCTTAATTATGGGTGGACCTTTCCCTGGGCAGGGTACCAGAGGCTCTATAGAAAAAAACAAGCTGAACCCCAGCATTTCTTTCTCTCTGCTTCTTGACTGTGGGTATAGGTCATCTACTGCTTCACACTCCTCTGCCTTGACATCCCTGCCATGGCAGACTGCTGCTCCTCTGAACTGTGGGCCACAATAAGTCCTTTCTCCCTTCAGTTCCTTTAGCAAAGGAATGAGAAGAGAAACCAAGACATCATCCTTCACAGATTCAATTTAAAGATCATCTTAGGATCTCTTCCCTTCTCAACAATCCTCTGTGCTCTCGTAGTACTTACATACGCTTCTCAAACTTTATGTATACATCCTACACTACTTTATAGACTGGGATACAATCCTCTGTCCCTCTCTTCTTCCTCTGAATTGGTGATTTCCCTTCAGTAATACTTCTCTTTTCACACATGTCATGGACTACGGTGTACTGAACTAGCTAAGAAAAGAATGAGTTCTAGAAATGTCAGGCCTAGAGCAGAAGGCTTTGATGTTTTCCAGTGCATTGATTAGCCCCAGACTGTGCACTCAATATAGTTCTGGCTCCTTGCATGTCCTCAGCATAAGCAGTTAGAGCTGACTATTTCAATCTCTTCAGGGCAAACTGGTTTTAGGGTTGAGAACGTAGTGGTGGGTTTCATTGTGAAGGCTTCTGCAGATTCTCTTTGAGTGTTGACCATGGATAATGCTGGTGTGACCACATACTCATCTGGTATTCAACATTCAACACATTCACCAGCCTTCCTCCCTGGGGTGTGCCTGCCTCTTTGCACCAACTTCATCATTTCTGCCATTGATTTTGTCTGATGGAGGACCTCAGATTAATGAAACCATTCAGACCTTGTGCTTGCTTCTGTCAGCAAACTGCCAGTGCTGCTGTTGTGTTTTTCCTTCACTGACTATTCTGGTCCAACAGAAGCCATGTCAAGGAAAAAGGACTTAGTTTTGCTTACCTAATGCAGAGGGTTCAATCTCGGGTTGTGGGCTGATCAGGATGAAATTCCTGACAGTGGGAGTGTGTGGATGGTATTCCTGCCACCTCAAAGAATCAGGCAGCAGGGAGAGCTCAGAGGACTGCTGTGGGATCCCCTGTGGAGATGCCTCACAGATGCAGTCTAGGTGCCTCTTAATCCCTTACAGTTGACAGTCAGAACTAAGTAGTCACCCAGTAGCTGGAGGTTGAACCACGCCTTCATACACTAAATGGGAGAGATGGAAAAGGAAAAGCGAGACAAGGAACAGGACTTACCAGCTCTTCCCAGGGCCAGCTGTCACCTTGAATCTGTGTTTGGGGCACCTACTGCAGTTCTGTGGTCTTCAGCAGGCTTCCACGGATGTTTCTAGAATGCATACAGGTTTTTATTTATTAATTTCTTTTTCTGGCACAGCTTTGTTCCTCTCTTTATGTTGTTTCTGGTTTTGGTGCTGTTGTTTGTACATTCCCACTCTTTCAATGCCTTTTAAATTTTTAATTTCTTTTTGTTTTTCTCCCTTCTTCCTCTTCCCTCTATCCTATTCCTCCTTCCCTTCCTTCGTTCCTTTCTCTTCTTCCTCTTTCTTCTTTCCTTTCTTTCCTCCTCTTCTTTTTCTTCTTTTTCCTTCTCCTCCCTTCTCTTTCTCTTCCTCTTCATCCCCATCTTCCTTTTTTTACTCTCATTGGCTTCTCTTTTTACTTCAGCTTTTTCATCTCATCTCTTCTACATATTTAATCATTGTGAACTTTTTATTCCTATGTCATAATTTATTTTTTCTATTTAAGCATTCTCCTGCTCTTTTTTTCTGGGCTAAAAAAAAAAGAGCAAATAAACTGAATTTTATCCATTAAAGAAGATAAAAATCATGCTTTAGTTACCTTTAATTTATTGATAAAATAATTTAGCCAACATTGAATTACTGAAACATCCTTACATTTATGGAATTAAGTCCTGCTTGACCAAAATCTGTTATTATTAAATTCTCCCAGATTTAATTAACTAACATTTTATTTATAATTATTATAAATACATTCATGAGCCCTTTCACCCCACCCCGCTCCACCGGTCAGGACGCGCTCGCGGTCGAGCCGGGCCTCACTCCGCGACTCTAGGTAAGCTCTGTCCCTGTCCACCCCCAGAACCCCAGGCCAAATAATTCAGTTTAGTGAAATTGAAAGATCTTAAGAGTTAAAACGACAATGCCAAAGTCAAAGTGCAAATCCATGAGAAGCAACAATCAAGTAAACAAATTTCCCACTGAAGAAATTAATCCCATAATGTTAGACTACAACCAGAACAAACCCGCGGAAAAAGGCCAAGAAAGCCTGACCCAGGATAACGACTTTCAGAATATGATCATTACCATGTTCAATACTATGAAAGAGGAAATCCGGGAGGAATTAAATAATCGAATCAATTGCTTTGAAGAGGAACACAACAGACATTTGGAGGAGTTGAGAAAAACAGTGCAAGAAACAAAAACTGGCATAGAGCAGTTAAAACGACTCAAGCAGAGTTTAAAACTGAGCTACAAGACAAGTTATCTTCAACCCAGAATTCTACAGAGAGCCTTATCAACAGAACTAACAAAGCAGAAAACAGAATTTCAGACCTTGAAGATAAAGTGGGAGTACTAACCAGCTCAATGGAAGAGGTTGTTAAAGCCAAAAAGATACTTGAGAGAAATATCCAAGAGATATGGGACACCCTGAAGAAGCCTAACATGCGTATTCATGGAATACCAGAGCAAGAATCTCAAAATACCACCCCTGAGGAAATTTTTCAAACGATCAATAAGGAAAACTTTCCTCATATAAAAAAGAGAGGCCCATCCATATACAAGAGGCATTCCACACCCCAAACAGATATGACTAAAACAGAAGCACCCCACGGCAAATAATAGTTAAAACACTCCACATTCAAGATAAAGAACTGGTGCTGAGAGCTTCAAGGGAGAAAAAACAAGTCATTTTTAAAGGTAAACCTATTAAAATAACAAATGACTTCTCAGTCAAAACAGTAAAAGCAAGAAGAGCTTGGAGAGACATACTTTAAGTATTGAATGAGCAAAAATGTCAACCCAGGCTGATTTACCCTGCAAAACTATCAGTCATGATCGAGGGAGAAAGAAAAATTTTCCAGCACAAAGACGACTTGAAGGGATACATGTCCACCAAACCGGGCCTTCAAAAAATGCTAGAAATCATACTCAAGAGTGAAGAAAAAAACAGGCATATCCAGGAGAACAGAAGGCAAATATAACACCATTAAAAGCGAAGCAATATACTTATAAAAACTACTAAACAGGGCTGGAGAGGTGTCTCAGGGGTTAAGCCTCTGCCTTGCAGGCGGAAGGTCCTGAGTTCGGATCCCAGATCCCACGTATAGACGCCAGGCGGAAGCGGGGGCGGCCTGCGTTTCCGGTCCTGGTAGGGCGGAGCCTGTGAATCCCGGGGCAGAAGGAGGTGGAGGCGTCCATGGTGGTTCGCGAATTCGTCCGTGGTTCTACGCATACACAGACACACACACACACAGACACACACACGCGCGCGCGCACATACACACGCACATGCGCACAGTTGAATAAATAAAAAAAAATTTAAAAAAAAAACTACTAAACATAATAAATGTCTGGAATTAAAAATAGTTTCTCCATTATAACACTAAATGTTAATGGAATTAACTCACCGATCAAGAGACACAGATTACAAACTTGGATTAAAAATCACAATCCATCAATCTGCTGCCTGCAGGAAACCCATCTCACCACAAAAGATAGGCACATCCTAAAAATAAAAGACTGGTCAACAATTCTACAAGCTAATGGAAGCAGAAAAGAGGCAGGGGTAGCCATTATGCTATCAGACAAAGTGGACTTCACACCAAAGAAAATTATAAGAGACACGGATGGATACTACATTTTAGTCACAGGTACAATTCACCAGGAAGACTTCACAATACTGAACATATATGCACCCAATACGGGCCCCTCCACATTTTAAGAAAACCCTACAGCGTCTAAAGCAAGAAATCAACACCCAAACGATAATTCTTGGGGACTTCAACACCGCCCTCTCAACATGGGATAGATCAACAGGTCAAAAGCTTAACAGAGACACTTTGGAACTTAATCAAACCCTGAAAGAAATGGACCTTACAGATCTCTATCGAACTTTTCACCCACGCACCAAAGAATACACATTTTTCTCAGCAGCACACAGAACTTTCTCCAAAATAGATCACATATTGGGCCACAAAACGAATCTACACATATACAAAAAAGTTGAAATTCTAACCTGTGCCCTGTCAGACCACCATGGCCTAAAGCTGGACATCCACAACACATCAAACAAGAGAAAATACACTAACTCCTGGAAACAACAATATGATGCTGAATGAGAACTGGATTCAGGAAGAAATTAAAAAGGAAATTCAAGATTTCCTGAAAGTGAATGATAATGAAAATACAACTTACCAAAATCTCTGGGACACAATGAAAGCTGTTCTAAGAGGTAAGTTCATAGCTCTTAATGCCTACATCAAAAAAATGGAAACATCAGAAATAAACAACTTAACAATGCAGCTTAAAGCTTTAGAGAAACTAGAGCAATCTGATCCCAAAAGTAGTAGAAGAGAGGAGATTAGCAAAATAAGGGGAGAAATATCTGAAATCGAGATTAAGAGAACGATAGAAAAAAATCAACCAGTCAAAAAGCTGGTTCTTTGAAAAAATCAATAAGATTGATACACCCCTGGCTAAATTAACCAAAAGCAGGAGAGAGAAAACCCAAATTAACAAAATCAGAAATGAACACTACTGATACCCAAGAAATCCAGAGAATTATAACATCATATTTCAAAAACTTATACTCTGTGAAGTTTGACAACACAAAAGAGATGGATGAATTTCTAAGTAAACACAACTTACCTAAATTGAATCAGGAAGTTGTGAATTATTTAAATAGTCCTATAACATATAAGGAAATTGAGGAAGTAATCTTGAATCTTCCCACCAAAAAATGTACTGGACCAGATGGATTCAGCACAGAGTTCTACCAGACATTTAAGGAGTTAATAATACCAATACTCCTTAAACTGTTCCATCAAATAGCAAAGGAAGGAACACTACCAAATTCCTTCTATGAAGCTAATATCGTTTTAATCCCAAAACCTAATAAAGATTCATTTAAAAAAGAAAACTATAGGCCGATCTCTCTGATGAACACAGACACAAAGATTCTCAACAAAGTTTTAGCAAATCGGATTCAAAAACATATTAAAAAGATCATTCACGGGGACCAAGTAGGCTTCATTCCCGGCACAAAAGGTTGGTTCAACATACGCAAATCAATAAATGTAATTCATCATGTAAACCAATCCAAAGTCCAAGACCACATGATACTCTCTATAGAGGCAGAAAAAGCTTTTGACAAGATCCAACAGCCTTTTATGATCAAAATGCTAGAGACAGTAGGAATGGAAGGAACCTTTATCAATATAATAAAAGCTGTATACAACAAGCCCACAGCAAGGATTATGCTCAATGGGGAACAATTGGAAGCATTCCCACTTCGATCAGGAACTAGACATGGCTGTCCACTCTCACCACTTCTATTCAATATTGTACTTGAAGTCTTAGCTGAAGCCATAAGAAAAGAAAGGGATATAAGAGGGATTCAAATTGGCAAGGAAGAAGTCAAACTATCCCTATTTGCAGATGACATGATCTTATACCTGAGTGATCCCAAAAATTCCACCAGGAAGCTCCTGGAACTAATTGAGAAGTTCAGCAGGGTGGCAGGATACAAAATAAATGTGCAAAAATCAGAGGCCTTCCTATATGCCCAGAATGAAAGAAGTGAAAAAGCCTTGAGAGAAACCATCCCATTCACTATAGCCCCTAAAAAAATGAAACACCTTGGTATAAACCTAACCAAGGAGGTAAAAGACCTTTACAATGAAAACTTTAAAACCCTAAAGAAAGAAATTGCAGAAGACACCAGAAGGTGGAAAGACCTCCCATGTTCCTGGATTGGCAGAATCAACATCGTAAAGATGACCATCCTACCAAAGGCAATATACAAATTCAATGCTATACCAATTAAAATCCCAAATCAATTCTTTAAAGAAGTTGACCAAACAATCTCAAAGTTCATATGGAGGCACAAAAGACCCAGGATAGCAAAGACAATCCTGAGTAACAAAAACACTGCTGGAGGTATCACCATACCAAACCTAAGTCTATACTACAAATCCATAGTTATAAAGACAGCCTGGTACTGGCTCCAAAATAGACATACAGATCAATGGATAAGGATTGAAGACCCAGATATAAGCCCACAAAATTACAGCCATTTGGTCTTTGACAAAGGGGCCCAAAAAATCCAATGGAAAAAGAACAGCATCTTCAACAAATGGTGCTGGCAAAACTGGATCTCCACATGCAGAAGATTAAAGCTGGACCCGTACTTGTCACCATGTACAAGACTTAATTCCAAATGGATCAAGGACCTTGATATCAGGCCAGAGACTATAAAAGCCATAGTTGAAAGGATAGGGAACTCCCTCGAGCTGATTGGGCTAGGCCAACATTTCCTAAACAGACATCCAATGGCACAGTCACTGCTACCAACTCTCAACAGTTGGGATCTTGTGAAATTAAAGAGCTTCTGTTCAGATAAAGAGATTGTCACACGAGCTCAAAGGCAACCCACAGAATGGGAGAAAATCTTCACTAACCACATATCTGATAGAGCTCTACTGTCCAGAGTGCACAAAGAACTTAGAAAACTAAACATCAAGGAAACCAATAGCCCAATTAAAAAATGGGCCCTGGAACTTAAAAGAAATTTTACCAGGGATGACATTAAAATGTCTAACAAATATCTTAAAAAATGCTCCACTTCTTTAGCCATCAGGGAAATGCAAATCAGAACTTCCCTGAGATATCATCTCACCCCAGTCAGGATGGCAAAAATCCACAACACAAACAACAACAAATGCTGGAGAGGATGTGGAGAGAGGGGAACTCTCCTACATTGTTGGTGGGAGTGCAGGCTCATACAGCCACTCTGGCGAGCCGTCTGGAGATTCTTAAAGAAATTAAAGATTCAAATGCCATATGACCCTGTGATTCCACTTTTGGGTTCACCTGGATAGCACAAGCACGACCATGTTCATAGCAGCACTCTTTACAATAGCAAAGACATGGAATCAACCCAAATGTCCAACAGTTGACGAGTGGATAAGGAAACTGTGGTACATCTATACAATGGAGTACTACTACCCAGCCATCAAAAATGATGAATTACTGGAATTTGCTAGGAAATGGATGTCATTAGAAACAATTATATTAAGTGAAGTATCCCAGACCCAGAAAATTAAGCGCCATATGTACTCCCTAATAGGTGGCTCCTAATACCAAACCCACCCAGCCCATCTTGAGACACTCAGAGGTAAATCTATGTATTACCTACAGTAATTGCAAGGATTATGAACAGGAGGGATGGGGTTGGAGGGCCACACCAGAAACAAGGAGAGAAGTGACCATGTTACAGTAGAGAAAATAGGCCTCCATCAAGGACTGTAAGAAAGTAATGTGACACCTAGTCAAGTTCACAATTCATTCCTGATCATTTACAACTAAGGGGGTATGAACTCACCAGAAGGGGAGGGCATATAGTCCAGCAGATTAAAAAGTAACCATTTTGCAAATGGGTGATTGACCCCTCCCATTGCCTAAGGCCATATGACCCTGCGATTCCACTTTTGGGTATAAGTATTACAACATCTACCCTTGAATGTGCTCTTATAATAAGACTCCAGTTTAACAGCTTTCTGTCTCTGGCCAGGGGGTGACATACAGTGCCCATCACGATGGAGTGAAGGGCATTACAGGAGCAACAAAACTGCAAAAGAAAATCAACGAACCACTATCCAGAACTTCAGAGACTCTATATCAACCACCTAGAACTAGGCCAGACTAATCTCTCCCCATCCTGAAGCTCAGGGACATTTGCGGAAGAGGGGGCGGTAAGAGTGTAAGAGCAAAAGGATGGGAGGAGCAATGATTTGCAAGATACTCCACACAAGTTAGGGTCAAAGCAATCATAACTGGACATTGTATGCCCGGCGCAATGTCCAACACACTATTGACCTCACAAAGTCTAGCATCTGCTAAAGGCACCAAGATCCTTGGAGGCAAGGGATTGACAGCCACAGTAGTGTTCCTATGCTTAAGGGGAACACAGGAAGGGGTTCAGGGAAATGCCACTGGGTCCTTGTACGTCATCGGAGAGGAGGGCCCAGAGGAGAGTCAGGCATGCACAAGAAAGGACTCTGGGAATCCGGGCGGGAGGCACGGGGGGATGGGGCGGCAGGGGTGAGGGGAGGGGGAGCAGGGAGTTCGGGGGGCGGGGGGGGGGGGGAAGGAAGGGAGGGAACTGGTGTACCTATTAAGTTTGTATGAGCTGAAATAATAATAAAAAATGTATTATATTAAAAAAAATGAAAGGGGCTGGAGAGGTGGCTCAGGGGTTAAGCCTGTGCCTTGCAGGCAGAAGGTCCTGAGTTCGGATCCCACATCCCATGTATAGACACCAGGCGGAAGCGGGGGCGGCCTGCGCTTCAGGTCCTGGTAGGGCGGAGCCTGCGAATCCCGGGGCAGAAGGAGGTGGAGGCGTCCATGGTGATTTGCGAATCCGTCCGTGGTTCTACACATACACAGATACACACACACACAGACACACACTCGCGCACATATACACGCACATGCACACAGTTGAATAAATAATAATAAAAAAAATTTTAAAAAAAATGGTGGAATACTAAAAAAATAAATAAAAATAAATAAATACATTCATGAGAGGAATCAAATTCTCCCTGTAAGCTAAGTTTTAATTTCCTATAATTTTCATATTTATTAATTTCCACATACTCTATAGTATTACTCATTGGTCTTTTTCCAACATGTGAAAAGGATCTGTAAGATGGGGTTTACTTCTGCATCCATGATATGGGAGCACTTCTCTTGAGAATATGGTAGGCACTCAGCTATGGAATCATCTTATCTTGGGTCTTGTCATAGTTAGGCATAGTGTCAACTTGACAGTTGAGGGTTTGAGCTCTGGGGACATTTGTGGAGAATTAGTGGTTGAGTTAAGCCCAGAGCAAACCTGCAGGAGATTGTCTAGCTGATGGGGAAGGCCCAGCCCATGGTGGGGGACTAGGCCCTGGAATAAATCACGGAGAGCTGGTTGAGAGAGTTGGCATCCTTGTGTACACTTGGCCAGACATGCTGGTCTGGTAAGTAAGGATCGTCCCTCTCTCAGCCATTATGTAGAGATGGTGTGGCCAGTTCCCTCAGCCCAGGTGTTGGTATGAGCTTTCTTCAAGCTGGACTGAGAACTGTAACTGGACAATCGTAAGAGAAAATAAACAACTTGTTCCCTTAAATTGTTAATGTAGGTAAATTGCAACAGGTCTTAGCATATTAAATAAATAAAATTTATCTAGTTTATTCCCTGTTTTGTTGAGGGGATCTTCTTTTGATGATTGATTTTACTTGTTTTCTGTTGTTTCTGAGATACAGTCTGACAATGTTGCCCAGGTTAGCCAGAAAGAGACCCTTCTTTCATGTCCCTTTTCCTGCAGCCTCTCTAGAGAAGTCTGACTGAATTCAGGAGTCAACAGTGACCTGAGGTTGTGGCTCACTGATCTAGAGAAGTGTTTGCTCTTGATACGGGGATCTAGATGCTCTGAGCCAGAAAACAAAAGCACTCACTATTGACTTGCCCATCAAGTCTGTGAGTCTGAGCCTGTAAAACCTCATTGGTTACTTCCACCCCCTGGATAAGCACTTGGAACTCAAGGACAAGCAGAACAGGCTGTGGGCCCTGAAGAACCGGCAGGATCTCTTCCAGGAAGAGGTGAGGCTTTGTATGTCCTGGTAGAGCAGACCAGGAGTCCTACTAAGTAGGGGCAAGGCCTGGGAGAAACCGTGTCCTGGTAAGAGACACTTACCAATCCATTTGTAAGCACTCCACTTTGCTTCATGTGAGAAGTACAAAGACAGAAGAAGCTAAAAGCAAGATAAAGACTTTAGGGGGAAATCGGGACATCCACACTCCTCCATAGATTATTGGGAGCTCCCTGAAAGTATCTTGGGCCACAAGAGCCTTAGGGATAGAAGCTGCAAGGAATGAGAGTGCTCCCAAGGAAGAGGGGAAGGTTAAAGTCAGAGCACCTTCAAGTTTACCTTTTTGCATGTTACTGTGATGTGTGTGTGTGTGTGTGTGTGTGTGTGTGTGTGTGTGTGTGTGTGCTGTAGAGGATAAACCAGGACCTGCTGCCTGCCAGTCAAGAGACAGAGATGCATCCCCAGTCCCATGTATTATGTGTATGTATGTGTTTTCCTTTCACCAAATATTCCACTGCTGTAATGAGTTCAAGTAGTTAAAGTAATTGAAGTTTTTCAAGCAGGATCCACAGATTTCCACATAAAATTACTGTTCAGGTTTAACAGTCTGCCTGTAATTCTGTCCTGGAAGATGGAGCCCAGAAATCCCTAGAGGAAGCTCTGGGTTTAATTTGAGACCTGGGTTCACAGCAATAAGTTGGAAGAGCAATCAAAGATGTTTGTGATATCATCCTTGGGCCTCTACGGGCACATACATTAGAATGCACTTGTGTACATACACTTACCCATCTATGTCCACCCACATACAAACATACACACGTACATATGCATTCGTGCACATACCTCATATATACAAACAGAAAATGTAAGAGTTAAGGTATCACACTTCATACACAGAATAAAGTAACCATGTATCCTAAAGACACTAGTGACAAAACTAGTTCCAAAATTCAAGCGTTTCAGAAGGGGATCTCCAAATCTGTGCTCCTTCAGAGTTGTTTTTTTTTTTTTTTTTTTTTTTTTTTTGATACTTTTGAAACTGATGTCAATTACTACAGATGTTTCACTATGTAAATGCAAGAAATAACCTGAGAGTCGCTAAAGGCCCAAAAGCAAAGGAATTGTCAACAAAAACCAATAGCAATGATTAGGATATACCAGAATATGTTTATTGAGAGTTCTCACTGTCACATGATCAAGTTGGTGGGCTGACAACTGCATGTATTTACTGTCTGGAGAAGTTCAGCTTAAATCTTGGACTATGAAAAATTAATTATCGGTTTAAGTGCCATCAGGATGAAATTGAATCGTATGTTTTTGTTGTCATTTTCTCATGTGAGGCAATCTGGAGGAGTCACCAAAGTTTCTGAGGCCCTTAGCACTTCTCAGTTCTCAGTCAAGTCAGCTAGCCTAATTAGGCAAAGGCTTTATAGCTTTTTTCTTTCATGTGCTAGAACTCATTCATGTGCTAGGCCTCAATAATAGATGCTTTGACGTAGGCTGATTCCTACAGGATTTTATTTTATATATCTGCTCTGTGTGTGTGTGTTCATTGTGAAACAGGGAAGTTGAGTGTGTGTGCCTACAGAAGCCCAAGTGTGACACTGGGAATTATCTTGTGTTGCTCTTCCTCCTTACTACTTTGCTCTGGGGTTTCCCAGGTTCTCTCTTTCAGAGGTGCATTTCAGGCCTCCACCATTTTCCCCCAGAACTTTTATGTGGGATCTGGGGATCTGAACTTGTTCCTTTTGCTAGTAAGACAAAGGCTTTAACCCTTGAGACAACTCCCCAGCCTCCTGAAGGACCTTTTGATGATTTCTTCAGTTGCTTTAGGATTTCTCTACAGGAGCTCTCTTTGCATCATTTTCATTGTTTGTAATTTAGAAATCACGGTAACGCCTATCAGAAACCAGGACACATACTTGTAGAAACCAGGGCCACATGTTTACTTTTACCCACAGATACCAGGGCCACATGCTTGTATACTCACCCACAGAAACCAGGGCTATATGCTTGTTCACCCATAGAAACTAGGGCACGCTTTTGCCAAACCATAGAAACTAGGACACACACTTGCTCACACATAAAAATCAAGGCCACATGCTTGCTTACTCACCCACAGAATCCAGGACCACATGCTTGCTCAGCCATAGCAACCACGGCCACATGCTTGCTCACACACAGAAACCAAGGGCAACGAGCTTGCTCACACACAGCTGACCTGTCCATTTTCACTGCTGATGCACTGCAAATGTAAGTATAACGTATACATTTTTGCCTCTTCCTTTCATTTTTGTTTGTGACTGTTATCCATGACTTAAAATCTACCTAGTTGAATTAAAGAATTGCAAATGTGTTTTCTTGTCCTTTAAATAAAGAGTCTCAATTTTCTTCATGGACAGCAGGTATATGTTAAGCTGGTCATCTTTTTGATATCAAGATATCCTTTTCCCCCCTTAATCGCAGTTCATTTCTGAGGCAGAGCCTCAGTGTGCACCCTCTGCTGGCCTTGAACTTGCAGCAATCCTTCTGCCTCAGCTTGCCTCTGAGAACTAGGATTGCAGATGTGGCTCAATACGCCTGCTTAGAGCTAGTTCCTGATGTTTTGTTTTGTTTTTTTATTCATTCAATTGTGTGTGTGCGTGTGTGTGTGTGCGTGTGTGTATGTGTGTTTGTGTGTGTGTAGAACCACGGGTGAATTTGGAAACCACCATGGACGCCTCCACTTCCTTCTTGTTTACTCTGCCCCAGGATTCACAGGCTCCGCCCTACCAGGACCAGAAACGCAGGCTGCCTCCGCTTCCGCCTGGCGTCTATACGTGGGGTCTAGGATCCGAACTCAGGACCTTCCGCCCGCAAGGCAGAGCCTTAACCCCTGAGCCACCTCTCCAGCCCCGTTCCTGATGTTTTTAACCCTAGGGAATGATCAGTCTCGTGCTGGAGTGCATTGACCTCCTGCATGTGTACAGCAGCGCTGCCCACTTTGAGGATGTCGCAGGGAGAAAAGCTGGCGTGTCCTGGAAGTCTATTCTGAATTCTCTGTATGAACTGCTGGCCAGGATCCCCACTGACTTTTCAAGGCTGCTCAGTTGGTCTGCTTCTCTTGGTCAGCTTGTAATTGTAGTGAGGATGAGCTTCTTAATGAGAACTTTTTTAAAAAATATTTTTCAATTAAATTTACTTTTAATAAATACAGAAAGTAAAATATATGTGCTTATGATATAGCATGTGATGTTCCAATTCCTTTGAATATTGTCTGATGACATTTATAACCTGGTGGTGTTCATAATTAAATTATCATATATTACAATAGCAAGGTGACTCTGCTGCTCTAAGGAAAGTTTCAAAGTTCTCTTCAATGTTTAGGCTGAAAGTCCAAGCAGAGAGGGTGTGTATTGATTGGTTCTGTGTGACTAGCTAATGCACAACAATTTTCCAGAACAACCCCACAGTGGGCCCTGTCATGATTTCCTGCTTTATCATCACTCCCACTGTGACCTGTGAACTCTAATATAAGGAGTCCCCACAGATGAATCACTCTATGATTCATCATTTTAATGCAGCTGACCTTAAGCCAACCATGCTTGGTGCACAGGCCCCTCTGAGTGGGAGGGACAGTCAGAGGAGGAGGTTGGCCTCGTGTCATAGTTGGGCGCAGGTGTCAGCTTGACAGTTGAGGGTTTGAGCTCTGGGCACATTTGCAGAGAATTAGTAGTTGAATTGAGCCCAGAGCAAACCTGGAGGAGATTGTTCAGCTGATGGGGAAGGCCCAGCCCATGGTGGGTAGGATTATGCCCTGCAATAAAATACAGAATGCTGATTGAGAGAGTTGGCATCCTTTTGTACACTGGTCTGGCAAGTAAGGATCATCCCTTTCTCAGCCATTACGTAAAGATGGTGTGGCCAGTTCCCTTGGCCTTGGTGTTGGTGTATGCTCTCCTGTCAAGCTGGACAGAGAACTGGTCATTTATCAGCAACCATGCAGGCGAACTGCAACACCTCCCTTAAGGAAGGAAGATCATAGAGGGTGGAGCAGGTTTGTAGCTGATGAGCTCCTGCAGATGGTGTATAGCAGGAGCTACTTTGGAGCAATTTCTCTAACACCAGTTAGGGTGGAAAAGAGGAACTTTGAATTTCACTGGTGGTGTGAAGCTGACATCATTCTCCACAAAGCTCCAGATCTGAGTTCTGCTTGCATTTATATTTTATACTAAAGCAGAACAGTGGAATAAGTGAAGCAAAACTTTCTGAAGCAGATGCAACGGTCACTTAGTAACAGCCAGGGCAGGTTGACTGCAGACTTTTCAGAACCCTAAGTGACTCTTAATAGTTACTAAGTAACGTAGGTGCAGGCAAGGAAGTGGGATGGTATCTCAGAGACTCAGCAATTTTCAACTCTTGCTTATCAGTAACTTAACAGTTTATATTTTTTTAACCTGTCAGTTCAACTGAATATTTCCATTTTGGTTCTCGATCTGGGTTCATCCCAGAATGCACACATCAGGGGGTGTGCTCTGGAGTCCTTTCCTAGTCTTGATAAAATCTGCCTTTGACAGCTGGTAGGTACTCGGGAATGCACACCTCATTCTGTTGGCCTCATGCTATGTTCTCCCTGAACTGCTGTCACAATCTCGGCTTATCGCTTGCAAAGAACTGTTGAGAGTCAGCTTTTACCCTGTCGGTCAACTCAATGAGCTGCTCTTTTGGTACTTTGGATTTACCTGCATGTCTCTGAGTTGTCATTTAGTGATAAGCAGGCTTGGTTTCCAAGACAAGAATAGCTTGTTGATTCTTTGTATCTCTCTTTTTTTTTAATAAGTTTTTTTATTATTATTTATTCAATTGTGGGCGTGTATGTGTGTGTGTGCGTGTATGTGTGTGTAGAACCACGGACGAATTCAGGAACCACCATGGACACCTCCACTTCCTCCTTGTTTACTCTGCCCCGGGATTCACAGGCTCCGCCCTACCAGGACCAGAAACGCAGGCCGCCCCCGCTTCCGCCTGGCGTCTGTACATGGGGTCTAGGATCCGAACTCAGGACCTTCTGCCTGCAAGGCAGAGGCTTAACCCCTGAGCCACCTCTCCAGCCCATCTGTGTGTCTCTTGACATTTGACTTAATATCAGATGTATAAGTAGATACTCACTACATGTGCGTTCACTGAGTTCTGATGGAATGAGACTGTATCTGAGAAATACAAAGAAACATTTTTCATGTGAAGAAGGACGTAGAATCAAAATATTTTAAAACTCTTTGTAATATAATTAAACCTCATTAAAATTTATAGTCATAATACAATTTAGTCATATTTGTACCTAGTAGAAATTTTAATAATGTTCTTTAGACGAGCTTTTTGATGATGTGACATCAAAGTTAAAGCATGTGTGGTTTGGCACTTTTGTGGGGGTTAGTCTCTCCCGGAATAAGACCATGAGCGTTGAGATTTTATGGGGCTCTATACTAGTTATTTTACCCTGCAATTCTAAAGAGTGCATTTCTTTGCAGATCAGCAATTGTTAGCACTGCATGTCAAGCTTCGGGTTGGTCGTGTGTTTAAACACTGTCTTTCGTGTGGCCCCTTTACTCTCTACGACATGGACTGGATTTTGCACAGTCACCTGGTATCTGAGTAAAAAAGAGTGTCAGGAGCATTCTCGAACTGACCAAGTTATGTGTGAAAGGAATGTTGTAAGTGAATGAAGGCAGGAAACATCCCACCTCTCTCTGTGTCAGAGAGAAGCATCGATTTATACATCCCTTTGGCAGCTTATGTGCCTATGCATTGAGAGTTGTGGTGACTTTTGTGAACTCAAATCCTTGCAGAAGAGCACACAGTTGCCTTTGTTTCTCAAACCTGCCCTTCCTACGGCTCCACAGAGATATTTGGGGGATCGAATTGTTTATGTTATCACCCAGTGAAGCAGCTTTACTATTCTCTGAGGACCTGAGCGTGAGTCGACTCTTTATCACCATGAATTTTGTGGTTCGCTTTTACTGGAAAATGGCCAGATATGTGATTTTGAAGAGGTGTACTTGTTCCAATAGAAGCAGGGGAGGTAGTGTAAGTGAAATGAGGTACCCAGTGGGACACCATCAGTTGGATGTGAAAAGAGTCATGTTTTAAACTTCACATGGCTCTGTCCTGCTCGGGGCAGTCTGACACAGGGTTTAATATGGCCTTTCCATTGTGTCTGTAGAAGGGGGTTGTCATGTCTCTGCCCTGTCCTCTGTGGGGTCAGCTTCCTGCATTCCTGGCTTCTCTTTAAGATCTTGACTGTCCAGTCTGTTGCACACATTTCCCAGTGCTGTGAGCTTCCTGTTTGATGGGGAAGAAGAAAATGAAATTATCTCTCTTTGTGAGAGAGAGTGTATGTGTGTGTATATGGAATATCCAAGTATGTGTGCATGTGTGTTCAGAGGTCAGAGGAAGACATGTGTACCCTGCTGTACCACTTGCTAGTTGAGGAGGTCGGCATTCTTCTGTACACTTAGCCAGACATGCTGGTCTGGCAAGTAAGGATTGTCCATCTCTCAGCCATTATGTGGTGATGGTGTGGCCAGTTCTCTGGTGTTGGTGCATGCTCTCCCATCAAGCTGGATTGAGAACTGTAACCAGTAATCATAAGAGAAAATAAATTCTTTGTTCTCTTAAGCCATTTGATGGTCATTTATCAGCAACACTGCAGGTGAACAGCAACAGTATGTCAAGCAGCCCTCAGGTGACACATGTAGTTTTACTGTGAAATGGCAGTGGTGATTCTGTCTTGGGGTTGTTGATGGCCTGTGTTTGGTCATGTGCCATGAGAGTGGAGAAACGTGGCTTCCTTCTTGTGGTCATTGTCAACTATTGCAGTTTGCCTGTATGTCATTACCTCGGATGTTAGGATTTCACCATCTAAGTTCTTAGAGTATCCTGGTATTCAGACTACAGGAACGTAATCAGTTCATTGAATACAAATGACATTTTGCTAAGAGAGGTGATGTCTTTCAGGTCCTGAGGGACAGTCACAATGGATGTTCAAATATAGCACCTACTTTCTTTGATTTTATTATCAAGTGGGAGAAAGACCATATAAACAACAAAGTCAGTTAGTGTGTATTGTAATTACTGAATTCTGTCTTGCTACCATGATCTACTATTGTTAAACACTGTTAATATGTAACAAAAGACCAATAAATATATTTGTATAAAATTGAATTGTGTGTGTGTGTGTGTGTGTGTGTATTTAAGTGTGTGTGTGTCTATGGAGGATTAAAAGTGACATCAGGAATAATCCTGGATTGCTCTACTTCTTCATTGCTTTGCCCTGGGGTTTCCTAGCTCTTGCTTTCCAGGGCTGAAAGTGCAGGCTGCTGCCATATCTGCCTCTCATTTTTACATTGGATCTGGGGATCCAAACTCGAGGTCCTTTTTCTTATGTGGTAAAGGCTTTAACCCCAGAGCCATCTTTCTAGCTCTAAAATTAAATTTGTATGATAAAAATATCATTACAAAATAAAAAAACGGGAATTGGGGAAATGTACAACTTATATGAAAGGTAATGACCCAGTCAGTTTCTTGTAGATACAGAACTTTTACAAACCGTACAAAAAAGAAATACCATCTAATTGAAAAATGGGCTATGGAGAAAGATGACAGAGAGATTACAGAATTGTAAGTGAAATCATGGAACATTTTAAGCATGGCAAATAAATGCAACTCACACTACAAGTAAAGATTCTGTTTATTTATATTGATGCAGATAAAAATTTTGGTGCTACCCATCAATGGAGAAAATGTTGGATAACATGCTCTGAGTTGAAGTATGAATTGATGAAGTTTAAAGCACCAGATCAGGCTGTCCAGATGGCTCAGCATGCACAGGTGCCTGTGTGAACACTTAACCTGAGTCAGAATCCTGGAGCTCATGTGGTGGATATAAAGAATGGACTTCTGACAGTTCTCTTCTGACTCCCCCACATGTGTACCTATACTTACCTGTTGCAGTCAGCCTGCATGGTTTCTGATAAATCACCATCAAATGGTTTAAGGGAACTTAGACCAATTACAGTTCAGAGTCAGCTTGACAGGAGAGCACACACCAACACCTGGGCCGAGGGAACTGGCCTTACCATCTCCACATAATAGCTGAGAGAGGGACAATCCTTACTTGCCAGACTAGCATCTTTGGCCAAGGATGCCAACTTTCTCAATCATCTTGTATTTTATTCCAAGGCCTAGTCCTACCCACCATGGGCTGGGACTTCCCCATCAGCTAGACAATCTCTTCCAAGTTTGCTCCGGGCTTAACTCAACCACTAATTATTCACAAATGTGCCCAGAGCACAAACCCTCAACTGTCAAGTTGACACTTGTGCCTAACTATGATATCACCCAAATAAATAAGGTGGAAACACAAAAAAAGTCAAACAAAACTTGCTATAATAATACATATATCTCAGCTGTTTATGTCCTTTTACTTCACAGATATCCTTATTTAAGAAACATGTCCACAAGGTATGTTTGCACAAACATGAAAAGGCTATCCACTGTAAAACAATTGTAAATAGCACAAAATTGAAAACAGCCTTTCTGTCATCTGGGGATCTGTTATGCAAATTGTGGTATATTTGCAGGAGTGAAAATTATCATACAATGTGATACTGTACTATCATTGGAAATTGAGATACAGCTGTTGTTTGGAAAATGCTAGAAAGGAGGGTTGGTGGGACAGCTCAGAAGATAAGGCATCTGCAGACAAACCTGGTGACCTGAGTTCAATTCAGGAAGCCCACAAAGTGCATGTGTGCATTCTATTTTTCTCTCTTTCTTTCCCTCTCTCAAATAAATATTTTTTGAAAAGAAAATAAATGGTAGTGGTAGGAAGCAGATGAAAGTGTTGCTCTGCTTTAGGAACCTGTGCTATCGTATTAGTTTCCTTTCCTACTGCTGAGATAAAATAACCAGGCAAAAGCAACCTAAGGGAGGAAGGGTTTATTCTACCTAGCTCCAGTTAAAGATAAGGTCCATCAAGACAGGGAGGTCAAGGCAACAAGAGCTTGAAGCAACTGGTCATGTTGTGCCCACAGTCGGGGGTAACAGAGAGCAATGAATAAAAGCTAATGTTCAACTTGCTTTCTCCAGTTCATAGGGTCCACAAAGTGGTCCTTCTTATGAGTAAGATAGGGCTTCCCAGATCAATTAACATAGCGAAGATATCCCTTTGCAGATTTTCTTAGAAGCTAAAGTTAATATAGATGATCCTCACAGGTGCATTCTCAGGCTTTTCTTGAAAATTAGTGAATAAACAAAGACTTACTGGATGTGAATTAAGACAGCAACTGCATAAGATTAAAACTGTGTAGAGAAAGCTAGGGTCTAATATATATTGGACACTTCTGAAAGTAATGTACAGAAAGATGTTATATGGTGCTTCTTGGAAGAAGAATTTTGGATTTTAACTTCTTTTTCTAGTTCTGTTTTTTATTTATTCTTAGTCTATTGTTAGGTATTACTTTTATAGTTGAAAAAAGTAGTTAAAACATGCAACATGCTAATATGAAGTGGTAAAAGAAAAAAACTGTGTATTAATTTAAGTTGGGGGAAGCTATAACACTTGTATATGAGTGAAAATTGAGATTACATCAAACCCAGGGAGTTTAGATGCTTTGGAGATGTTCCAGATGGGTAATGAGGAAATTTACTTTTGCAACATTCCTTTGATTTCATTATTCCTTTTTTTAAAATTTATTTAATTGTACGCGTGCGCGCGCGCGCGCGTGTGTGTGTGTGTGTGTGTGTGTGTGTGTGTGTGTGTGTGTGTAGAACCATGGGGGGAGGGGGAACAAATTCGGAACCACCATGGACCGCCTCCACCTCCTCCTTGTTTACTCTGCCTGGGGATTCACAGGCTCCGCCCTACCAGGACCAGAAATGCAGGCCGCCCCCGCTTCTGCCTGGCGTCCATACCTGGGGGCTAGGATCTGAACTCAGGACCGTCCACCTGCAAGGCAGAGGCTTAATCCCTGAGCCACCTCTCCAGCCCCCATTATTCTTTTTTTTTTTTAACATTTTTTATTATTATTTCCGCTCATACAAACTTAATAGGTACACCAGTTCCCTCCCTCCCCCCTACTCCCCCCAAACCCCCTGCTCCCTCTCCCCTCACCCCTCCCTCCCTATCCCCCAGTGCCTCCCGCCCCAATTCCCAGAGAGTCCTTTAATATGCATCCCTGACTCTCCTCTGGGCCCTCCTCTCCGATGACGTACAAGGACCCAGTGGCATTTCCCTGAACCCTTTCCCGTGTCCCTCTTAAGCATAGGAACACTACTGTGGCTGCCTTTAGCAGATGCTAGACTTTGTGAGGTCAGTAGTGTGTTGGACATTGCGCAGGGCATGCAAAGTGCAATTATGATTGCTTCGGCCCTAACTTGTGTGGAGTATCTTGCAAATCATTGCTCCTCCCATCCTTTTGCTCTTACACTCTTAAAAAATATGGAACGCTTCACGAATTTGCGTGTCATTCTTGCGCAGGGGCCATGCTAATCTTCTCTGTATCGTTCCAATTTTAGTATATGTGCTGCCGAAGCGAGCACCATTATTCTTAATTATAATAACGACAATTGATTTTCTTTATCTATTTTCTTACATGCATGTGTGTATGAGGTATAGGAATGCATGTGCATGGGCGCGTGTATTTGCATGGATGTGTGTGAGAGGGTGTGTGTTCACAAGTGCACTTGAGTATATGTGTGCCTGTGGAGGCCCAAAAGTGATATTAGGAATCATTCTTTTTATTATTATTATTTATTATTTATTCAATTGTGCATGTATGCATGTGTGTGCGTGTGTATGTATGTGTATGTATGTATATGTGTGTGTAGAACCACGGAGGAATTCGGGAACCACCATGGACTGCCTAGGAATCATTCTTGATCATTCTTCCATATTAATTTTTTTAATTTTTTAATTTATTATTTATTCAATTGTGTGTATGCATATGTGCGTGTGTGTATGTATGTGTGTGTGTGTAGAACCACGGACAAATTCAGGAACCACCATGGACGCCTCCACCTCTGTGTTTACTTTGCCCCGGGATTCACAGCTCGGCCCTACCAGGACCAGAAATGCAGGCCGCCCCCACTTCCGCCTGGCGTTTATACGTGGGGTCTAGGATCCGAACTCAGGACCTTCTGCCTGTGAGGCAGAGGCTTAACCTCTGAGCCACCTCTCCAGCCCCTCTTCCATATTAATTTTATCAACTTCGTTTTCTAGTTTAAACCATAGGATGTCATTAGGGCTAGTCTGACTAGGCAGCTTGCTCTGGGAATTCTCAGGCTCTGCCTTCCAGGGATAGAATTCCAGATGAGTTACCTACCACATCTGCCCAGCATTTTTATGTTGTGTCCATTTCTGCTGAGAATGCTATGTAATCTTCTCATTTTTTATATTCACTAGGTATTTGTATTGTAGTATTTATTTCCTCATTATCCAACAGTTGATTAGAGTTCAAGCCTTTAAATGCTTTTTTTATTTCTGCTTTTCTCATTCATATGACATGTCAGAGAATTTGATCTAACTCATCTCTGCTTGTGTTATACTAATGCAATGAGATTTTCTGTGTGTTTTACTATGTGATTTTCTTACATGTCCCACAGGCATTAATGGTAGTTCATTCTTTTGTTTAACATTTCTTTAAATGTTGTAAGATTAAATCCTTATAAGGTATATACTTTCTTCAGTTAAAGAAACAGAACAGGGCTGGAGAGATGACTCAGGGGTTAATACTCTGTCTCACAAGTAGAAGGAGCTGAGTTCAGATCCCAAGTCCCATGTAAAGATATCAGGTGGAAACAGTGGCGGCCTATACTTCTGGCACTGGTGGGCAGAGTCTGGGAAGTCCCAGAGCAAAGCATGAAGGAGATAGAAGCAATCTAGGATGATTCTCAAAGTCATCCTTGTTTCTCTACAAGGACACACAATTCCCTCTGATACACACACACACACACACACACACACACACACACACACACATAAAATAAAAACAGAAAGAAATAGAATAGTACATCCTGTATTTTCCCCAGATGCTATTAGCCTACATTGAGTCATATAGATTGGGTCCTATAGATTAAAACCATTGTGCCATGTGTTATTCATGGAGCCTTATTCACCTGCTATATTCCATTCTTAACTCCTGTCTGGACACTCATCCCCCTCAGTGACACTGTCTTTTTGGAGCCCCTGGTCCCAGACCCCAGGCCTGGCCCCACCAACCATGTTCAACATCCTGATGAACATGTCCTTGAGCTGCCCCAGGCTCCTCTCATATAATGGAAGGAAGAGAAAACTTCCCATCTTTGTGCTTCTTCATTTTGCCTTTTGTATTTTTGTGGATAGTTACAGTTAGCTTATATTTTTTAAAGTCCTTGTTGGTCTTTCTTTTCTTGCTAACATATGGAATAGCTACTCTTATTGATTTACCTACTCTGGATAGAAGTAGGAAGAATATCTTTTGGGGTCCTTGCACAGTCTTCCCACTTGACCCTCACTTTCCTGTTCTTTTACATCTTCTAAGCAGTAGCCTCAGGCTTTCATTCTTCATTCCACTTTTAGTGTGACCAGATTGTAGACTGTGATATTTCCCCGTGGAGACATCTTTCTGTCCTGAAATAACATGCTGTTCAAAAACTGAACTGGAGAGTAGTTACATGCCTCTCTCTGAATAATATTTCTATGTATAAGAGCAGAATTTATATAAAAATTAACTAGACTTGATTTCACAAAACTGAATCTGTTAAGCTTATGATTGAAATGTTTTTGAAAAACTTAAGTATGTAACCTAAGTTGAAACAGATACAAGTAGTATAGGAAGAATTTAGTATAAAGACAGATCTTTGGTTAAAAATGGTAGAAGACATGAAATGAGGCAATTATAGTCTTTATTTCAACTATTTCAGTCTTCAATAAATGAATTACCAGATGGAAAAAATATCTATCTATCCATTTATGCAAAAGTATATGCATTGGCCTTTCCATCCCTTTCCCCATGTAGCATTTAGTTACATCTGTCTGTATACTTATTACAGGTATGAGTTTTAAGTAATAGTATATATACATTCTTCAGTTTCTTTTCAGGAAGACTCGACTTCTTTGCAATATAGATATGAAAACTGGGCTCCCAGGAGATGAAGTAGCTCCAGTCTTAGCTAATTAAAAGCAATGTGTATTGAAGTCAAGTAAGAATAGTTGTGAGCTTTGGCTTTGCCATTTAGCACCTCCCAGTGTGAAATATTACTCTCTTGAATTATTCTTCTACTAATGAGATATGGAACTTTCAGACCTTTTAAGATAGATATAAAGGAATTTTTTTTAAAAAGTCTCAACTGTGTACATGTTTATGTAGCTATTGTCATGTGGTTTAAATGATGTGTGGAGGTATTTGTTTTTAATATTTCATTTATGAGAGAGAGAGAGACAGACAGACAGATAGACAGACAGACGGAGAGAAAGAGAGATGGGGGGGATATGAACCATGTGGGCTTCCAGGAATCAAACTCAGGTCACCAGGTTTGCGAACAGGCACCTTATCCACTGAGCTATCTCATCAATCCAGGTATTTTATTCTTGATCCAACATTTTGGGGCATCTACAACCTTATGTTTGTCTTTGATCTTGAAAATCACATAAACACAAATTCTTCTTTTGCAGAGGCCCTACTTAGAGGAAACCGTAAAAACTGTGTTCAGTTTTCTGGCTCGCTCAACTGGCTGATCAGCAGATTGAAAAAGACTAGTAGCTTCCTCTAATATGTTTTCCTTTTTCCTACATGGTATGACATGGGCTGCTATTCTTCCTAGTCTATGTCCTGTAAGAGGTAGAAATGCAGGTAGATAGCACATCAGACTTCTAACACCTGAAGACACACTCTGGTATTCCATGGAATATGAGTATCTTCCGAATGGGTCAGTGTTTTAGTCACTGGTCAGAACACTACTGCCATTCATTATTTTTGAAAAGCAATCTAATAATATCTTGTCCACTTACATTTATAAAGGGCAGCTGAGTTAACAAAGCTGTGATGAATAGATAAATAAAAAACCATTCAATTAGATTCCGAGGATGGAGTGTTATATAAAAGTGAGGCTCAATGACGACCATCACTGACTGGTCTTGATTTCTACCATCCAGGGACCCAAGTCAGCCATCCAAAGGAAATGCCCTGCGCATAAAGTCAGAGGCAGGCTGATTGACAGGTGTGAGACCAGCATCTCTCACATCCCTGGGTCACATTCCTTTTGGATGCCTTAATTTTTGAAGGAGGAAAGCATAATTCTCAAAGTCTTAATCTGTTCAAGTTGGGAGGGATTGGGTATTCCAAACTGTCCCATGCTAGCCTGTGTCCTTCATTTCCAGGGTTGTTGGTGGCAGGTGACAAGCCAGGGGTTGGGATTAGAAAGACTTTTGTCGTGTATTAATTTTCCATAGTTTGATCCCTGAACGAAGGATGAGAACGTTTCACTCAGGGAAACCTGTGGAAATCTCTCTCACCAAGGAATGAAGCCAGAAAGGGGGAGGAACCTCTGGGCACCCTCTGATATCTAAAGTTCAAGCTTACAGTGCAGTGTCCAGGCCCATGAACCAACATAAACCCAGACTTCCATGCAGGAAACAGAAGTGGGAGTGGTAGGAATTGATCAGGCATCAGGTCAGAGGGAGCCTAGGATGTCCTCCATCATCTAAGCCCATTTTATTGTAGCATACATGAGTATTTTTATAGGAAAAAAAATCAAGGAACAGCAGGGTCAAATTCTTTACAAGGATTATGCTCAATGGGGAACAATTGGAAGCATTCCCACTTCGATCAGGAACTAGACAAGGCTGTCCACTCTCACCACTTCTATTCAATATTGTACTTGAAATCTTAGCTGAAGCCATAAGACAAGAAAGGGACATAAAAGGGATTCAAATTGGCAAGGAAGAAGTCAAGTTATCTCTTTTTGCAGATGACATGATCATATACCTGAGTGATCCTAAAAACTTCACCAGGAAACTCCTGGAACTAATACAGAAGTTCAGCAGGGTGGCAGGACACAAAATAAACATACAAAAATCAGTGGCCTTCCTGATGCCCAGAATGAATGAAGTGAAAAAGCCCTGAGAGAAACAATCCCACTTACTATAGCCCATAAAAAAATGATATACTTTGGTATAAACCCAACCAAGGAAGTAAGAGACCTTTACAATGAAAACTTTAAAACCCTAAAGAAAGAAATTACAGAAGATACCAGAAGGTGGAAAGACCTCCCATGTTCCTGTATTGGTAGAATCAATATCATAAAAATGACCATCCTACCAAAGGCAATATACAGATTCAATGCTATACCAATTAAAATCCCATAGCAATTCTTTAAAGAATTGTTAACCAAACAATCTCAAAATTATATGGAGGCACAAAAGACCCAGGATAACAAAAATAATCCTGAGTAACAAAAACACTGCTGGAGGTATCACCATACCAAACCTTAATCTATATATACTACAAATCCATAGTTATAAAAACAGCCTGGTACTGGCTCCAAAATAGACACACAGATCAACGAATGAGGGTTGAAGACCCAGATATAAGCCCACACAATTACAGCCATTTGATCTTTGACAAAGGGACTCAAAAAATCCAATGGAAAAAGAATAGCATCTTCAACAAATGGTGCTGGCAAAACTAGTTGTCCACAAGCAGAAGATTAAAACTGGACCCGTACTTGTCACCATGTACAAGACTTAATTCCAAATGGATCAAGGACCTCAATACAAAAACCTTAGTTGAAAGGATAGGAACTCCCTTGAACTGATTGGACTAGGCCAACAGTTCCTAAACAGAAATCCGATAGCACACTCACTACAACCAACACTAAACAGATGGGATCTTATGAAATTAAAGAGCTTCTGTTCAGATAAAGAGATTGTAACTCGAGCACAAAGGCAACCCACAGAATGGGAGAAGATGTTCACTAACCACATATCTGATAGAGCTCTATTATCCAGAGTGCACAAAGAACTTAGAAAACTAAACGCCATGGAAACAAATGGGCCAATTAAAAAAATGGGCCTTGGAACTTAAAAGAAACTTTACCAGGGTCAAAATTAAAACATGAAACAAGTATCTAAAAAATGCTCCACATCCTTAGCCATCAGGGAAATGCAAATCAAAACCTCCCTGAAATACCATCTCACCCCGGTCAGGATGGCAAAAATCCACAATACAAACAACACCAAATGCTGGAAAGGATGTGGCAAGAAAGGAACTCTCCTACATTGCTGGTGGGAATGCAGGCTTATACAACCACTCTGGCGAGCTGTGGGCAATTCTTAAAAAAATTAAAGATTGAAATGCTATATGACCCTGTGATTCCACTTTTGAGAATAATCCCCCATACAGAAAAAATTCCCCTCAATAGCACAAAGCATGACCATGTTCATAGCAGCACTGTTTACAATAGCAAAGTCATGGAATCAACTTAAATGCCCAACAGTTGACAAATGGATAAGGAAAATGTGGTACATTTATACAATGGAATACTACTCAGCCATCAAAAATGATGAATTAATGGAATTTGCTGGGAAATGGATGGGATTAGAAACAATTATATTGAGTGAAGTATCCCAGACACAGAAAATTAAGCGTACATACTCCCTAATAGGTGGATCCTAATACCAAACCCACTTAGAGACACTCAAAGATAAATTTCTATAATATCTACAGTAATTGCAAAGATTATAGACAGGAGGGAAGGGGAAGAAGGGCCCCGCCAGAATCAAGGAGAGAGGGGATCATGCTACAGCAGAGAATATAGGCCACCATCAAGAACTGCAAGTAAGTAATGAGACATCTGGTTAAACTCACAGACTTTCCTTCCTGGTCACTTACAACTGATGGGTTTGGTCTCACCAGACAGGGAGGGCAAAGAGTCTGGCAGGTAGAAGGTAACCATCCTGCAAATGGGAAACTGACCCCCCCCCCCGCCATCACCACAGTCTCCTACTCTTATTCCATCTATCTTTGAATCTACTCGTATAATAAGACTACCAACCTTTTATTTCTTGCTAGGAGGTGACAACCTTTTATTTCTTGCTAGGAGGTGACATCCAATACCCATCAGGATAGAGCCAAGGGCAGTGCAGGAACAGCAAAACTGGAAGAAAAAAAAAAAACAACAAACCATAATTCAGAGCATTAGAGACCCTACATTAATCACCAGGAACTAGGCCAGCCTAATCTCTCCCCATCCCAAAGCTCAGGGAAATTTGCAGAAGAGGGGGCAGTAAGATCGTAAGAGCCTAAAGATGGGGAGGAGAAATGATATGCAAGATACTCCACACAAGTTTGGGCTGAAGTAATCATAATAGGTCTTTGCATGACCTGTGCAATAACCAACATATCATTGATCCCCCAAAGGCTAGCATGAATCACAGGCACTAGGATCCTTAGAGGCAAGGGAACACAATAGTGTTCCTATACTAAAGGGGAATACAAAAAAGAGTTCTAGGCAATGCTACTGAGTGCTTACACCTCATCAGAAGAGTAATGGATACTCCAGGAATGGGGGGAAAGGGGGAACTGAGAGAGAGGGAGGGTGGGAAAGTAAGGGGAAAAGGGGGGAGGGAGCAAGGGGATCCAGGGAAGGGTGGAGGGAAGGAGGGGAATGGAGTACCTATCAAGTTTGTATGAGTGGAAAAAATAAATTAAAAAAATTAAAAATAGGCATAGTTTTATTATTATTATTATTATTATTATTTGAGCAAGGCAAAAATTACAATAAAGGCAAATAAACCAACTCCCATAGCAACAAGTGTGAAACCAACCAGATCTATTCTGGAATTTTCTAATGATATATGTTATTTAAATGAGCCTGAATTCTGTCTCAAATAGAAATTCTATCTCAGTACCTACATAAACTTTATGTTTAGGAGAAACACAATTAACAATTAAACAATAGATACGGTTGATGGGATAAATGTCAGCAAAAATCAACAGAAAATTGTATACCAAAAATAAAACATATGGTGGATACACAATAGTGAATTTTAAGTTGAAAATAAAGTCCTTAGCATATGGCAAGTACAGTTTGCTTTCAAAGTCCATTTTGTGAAAGACACTCAGAGTCAGTCCAAATAGGGGTCAGGAATCCATCATAGAAGAAAGCATCTTGGGCTGGAGAGGTGGCTCAGGGGTTAAGAATCTGTATTGCAGGCGGAAGGTCCTGAGTTCAGATCCTAGACCCTATGTATAGACACTAGGTGGAAGCAGGGGCGGCCTGCGTTTCTGGTCCTGGTAGGGCAGAGCCTGTGAATCCCCGTGCAGAGTAAACGAGGAGGTGGAAGCGTCCATGGTGGTTCCCAAATTCGCCCGTGGTTCTACACACCTACACACACACACACACACACACACACACACACACACACACACGAACACACGCATACATGCACAATTGAATACATAATAAAAAAAAAATGAAAGAAAGCATCTTATGTCCAGGCACCAAACAAGCAGGAAGATCTGATACTAGAATGTTGAAGAATAAAGCAGCGAAATAATAGTCAAGAAGAGATGCCTGGGGGCCATTGGTTGTTGTGGCTCTTGAACTAGTCTGGTTCCTTCATGTATCAGAGCATTAAAGTTGGCTCCAGATCAGGATCTGGTTCCTCGAGTTGTTTTGGGTCTATGCCATCTCCTTTTCCCCTGTAGGCTGAGCACTGTGTTCATGTCAGGTAGAGTCTCCATGATTTTTCTCTGGGCAGACTAAACGCTTGGGAATCTTAGGGGTGAGCCTGTTGATGGAGAAACACAAAGAAACCCGTGACTCCAGTGAAGCACTGAGTCTGGTTAGGACTGAAAGTGTATGTCAAAGGCATTCTGTCATTGTAAAGCCATCTTTGACTGCATTTTAAAAAGTTTTTAAAGTGTATAAAATGGAGGAAAAAATTAAACGAGGTATATCTGAGGAAGTTCTCTCCCCCTCTCTAATTTTTAAATACCATTTAATCATGTCATTAGTACATTTAATAAATCCTTGTCTTTGGGGATTATAGGGAATGCCTCTTATGAGAACTATCATATTGTTTAGTATCATGGTTTGAAATGTGTCCTCCACAGTCTCATGTGTTTGGCAAAGTCATGGCACCTTGAAAGGTGGAGCCTTGCTGGAGGAAGGCAGTTACAAGGGGTGGGCCTTGAGGTGGATTAGTCCCACCCTACCTCCAGGAGAAGTCTGCTTTTGCTGCAAGCAGTCTGCAGCTCTTAGCTTCCAAGATGTCTGCGGTAACTTAGCTTCCTCCAGCTTTGGCCAGCCAGCCATGCTACCTCTGCTTTGAGAGACTGTACCTTCCCTCTGGAACCGTAAACTGAATAAACCTCCCTTTCTCCCTTAAGTTGATCTACTTTGAGTATTCTCTCATAGCAATAATTAAGAGTAACCGTTACATTTAGTAAAATGGGCAAAGGCAGGAGATTTATAATTTGATCCATTGTCCATCTTTAAAATCTGTAGAAAACCTAAAAAGGCAAACTATTTATGAACAGGATGGTTCTGTCCAACAATCCATGTGGTTTTTAATTGTGTAACAACAGACATAACATACCTTGAATTAAAAAAAATATTAACAGGTCCTGGGAAATGTGACAACCAAATATACAATATATATTGTTTATACTTTGTAAAACTTTATTTGCCAAAAATTGTTTTGACAAGGAATAATCTATTTACTTTTTTTTTATTTCCACTCATACAGACTTAACAGGTACACCCATCCCCTCCCCCCCTCCGACCTCCCACCGCCCTGTGCCCCCCTTCCCTCTCCCCCCATCCCCCAGTGCCTCCCCCTCCCATCCCCGGAGCATCCTTAAATGTGCATGCCCAACTCTCCTTTGGGTCCTACTCTCCGATGAGGTGCAAGGACCCAGTGGCATTTCCCTGAACCCTTTCCTGTGTCCCACTTAAGCATAGGAACACTACTATGGCTGTCAATCCCTTGCCTTCAAGGATCCTAGTGCCTTTAGTCCATGCTAGACTTTGTGGGGTCAATAGTGTATTGGACATTGCGCAGGGCATGCTAAGTCCAATTATGATTGCTTCGGCCCTAACTTGTGTGGAATATCTTGCATATCATTGCTCCTCCCATCCTTGTGCTCTTACAATCTTACTGCCCCCTCTTCCACAAATTTCCTTGAGCTTCAGGATGGGGAGAGATTAGGCTGGCCTAGTTCCAGGTGGTTGATATAGAGTCTCTGAAGTTCTGGATTATGGTTCGTTGATTTTTTTTTTTTTTTTTTTCAGTTTTGCTGCTCCTGCAATGCCCTTCACTCCATCCTCATGGGTATTGGATGTCACCCCCTGGCTATTTACTTTTTAAGTTGACCTGAGTGACCAGAAATAAAATGAATTACATTTTTTATTATAACATATAAGACCAATTATAACAAAAGCTATATTAAAGCATAATTGGCTGTGGTGATATATTTCTATAATTTTAATATTAAGGAGGCAAAGGCAGGAGAGGAGACGGCCTACTAGAACCTACATAGGGAATATAAAGTCAGTTTGGAATACATAGTTAAATCCCTTCCTTAAAAAGGTAAAATGTTAATTAAAATGAACTAAGATTATTTAGTCTAGCTTATTTAACATTGTTACATAAAGAGCCTTAAAGATAATTAGGGAATTAAAATTTTGAAAACTCAATATGATTACATTAGGGAGCTAGAACTGCATCTGTATCATTTGTAAACAGTTCTATAATGAAACAATAAAAGCTAATTATTAGTTATTTAACAATTATTAATTATAATTACAATTAAGCATTATATTATTGATTATATATTGATTATAATTAAGTATTATTAATATTAATTAATTGTCAAGTACTCATTTGGAACTAATTTCAAGTATTAGGGCTCAAAATATTACTTTGAGAGAAGAAAAGGTACTAAATTTTAGTTTCCAAATTAAATGTAACAAAGTATTAAGGCAGGATTAGAAAAACTATGCTGGGATGGGTCTCTCAAGGTCTTTGGAATTCCTGAAGGAATTCCTGCTGGATTCTTCTGAAGGAACACCCCTGCTGAGGAACTGACTCCAGTCCTCCTGGAGATAAAATGGCCAACTTCCCTATGAAAGAGTTATGGAGATGAGCCCTCCATATCCAACAAATAACTTGGTCTCTAGCCCCATGTGGGCCCAGGAACAACAGGGTTGAGCTCCAATGGGAGCTAACCAATGAGAAAAAGCTAGTTTCCTGGGCTTGTCTATGTGTACAAATATGCCTGGCCCTGGTGAGTGCCATGAGTCTGTTCCTTGCTCCTCATGGATTTCATGCCTGGGGTCCATGGAGTTCTCCAGGGCGCTTGCCCCTCAGGGTGCCCTAACCCCTCATGGTACTCGGAGTGCCAGACTTCTGTTCTTTGCCTGTTTCTCATGGATTCCATGCCTGGAATTCTCTGGTGTGCTGGCCTATCATGGCACTCCGGCTGGAGTCCATGAGTTTCAGCCCATCTCTCCTCTAATAAACTCTACCTTAATCCTCTACATGTGTTCTGGTTTCAATCTTTAACTCCAGAACACAAGAACCCTGCAACATTGGGATGGTCTTTCCTATAACATTTGGCCCCTGTAACATTTGGCAAAACTGTTCCTACATCATTTGGCAACCAGGAAGGGACTATCTTGTAACATTTGATAATGTCCAAAACGGACATTTGAACAGAAGAAGGACTGTTCCCGCATCAGTATTATTATTACTTTTTTAAACGTACAAGTTATTTCTCCTTATTTAATGTTTCCTGGAATTTAAAATATAGGATTATTATCATCTAAGTAAGAACATGTCTACTTCTGTCTATATTGTGTTTGTTTTTATAGACGTCTGAAGTTGATTCCCTTTAAAATATCAAATTAAGGTTGTAGCTCTCTCATTGTTAATTTGAGCATTGGATGGATCCAATTTATCTTAGGAGGAATAACATTATTAGAAAATTTATTTATTTAAGTACTGTGGGATATGCTTTCGAATCTTTTTCAGAGCTATAATGAATCCTGTATGGCATACAGCCAGATGAAGATCACCAAATAAATTTTATAAGGACCCTTTATATACAAACTTTTGATATAAAGTGGAGCTGTTAGCCATCCCTTGGGGCAATACCGTCCTCAGTTTCCCATTGTAAAAGGACAGCACTTTGTTGAGGTCTGGTGGAGATTTTCATGCCTTTTAACTCCACTTTAATATTGTAGTAAGAGACTACAAATGGGGCCAATGGTCTTTATGACCAATAGTCTCTATCAATATCCATGAGGCCAGACAACAGCTTCTCATTTATTTTTAAGAAAAGAGTGGACCATTCTTAGTTGTGGACTGTAGCCAATATATTATCTGAAGATCCGAATCCTCCAGTATCTCTAGGCCCCTCTTGTAATTATTTTCTCATTATTTTGTGGATGATATTAACATTTGAGTAATTTCTCCTCTCCCCCCCCCACACACAGAGTAAATATTTTCAAGGGCAAGGAGGCCAAAACCATAATTTTTTTTAATAATCAACATCCTTGACTTTTATATAAACAATTAAACCTCTCAAGGTTATGCTCCTTTTCCCTAAAATCAATCTCAAACATCCTGTTGGTAAAGGGTCCCAAACCTCAGTGGGGATCCTAACAACAGCTTGTTTAGAGTCAACAAGACTCAGGAGACAAGCCCTATATTACCAGGAGTGTTCCTGGTGAGACCTGACATGTATTTCAGGCCTGTGAGGAATTACAGATAGAGGGATTTTAATATACTTTAGTTTTTTTAAATTATTATTATAACATAACTTTCTGAGTAATTACAAACTTTATAAAAGAAAGAGTTGGGCTTTTTTAGGCAATTGTGTAGACAATATACATTTTATATAGTCATTATATAGGCATACCTTCAAATCTAAGATATTGTAGCTCTCAGTTTGGTTATTTATTTAGCATTAAGCAATCACAAAATTTATATTTTTAAAATACATGGACCTTAAAAACTAATAGAAAACTTTTGATTTAAGGTAATCTTAAATATCATTCTGAAATGAAAATGTTAAATAAACTTGTTTATAAAAAGTTTTATCTAGGGGCTGGAAAGGTGGCTCAGAGGTTAATCCTCTGCCTTGCAGGCGGAAGGTCCTGAGTTCGGATCCTAGACCCCACGTACAGACACCAGGCAGAAGCGGGGGCGGCCTGTGTTTCTGGTCCTGGTAGGGCGGAGCCCGTGAATCCTGGGGCAGAGTAAACAAGGAGGAGGTGGAGGCGTCCATGGTGGTTCCCGAATTCGCCCGTGGTTCTACACACATGCGCACACATACACATACATGCACACACAGACACATACATACAGCACACACGCATAATTGAATAAATAATAAAAAAATTTTTAAAAGTCTTATCTAATTATAGTAATTTAAACATTCTTTAGAGCCAAATGTATAGATAAATTAGTAAAAGTTCTTTTAACTTTGCAGAGACCAAGACATTATCAAATATGGAATAAACAAGCAGCACATGGTCACAGGAGAATACTGTATGTCTCTGTCTAGATAAGCAATTTCCTGACAATAGAAACATTTAGATACTATTATATCTTACCACAAGGAGAATGAAGAAATTGCAATGAATTTTTTAGAAGACATTTGTATTTTCCCATTTGCTAGATTTGATGGGACAAAATTCTATAAATGAAGTCAGAGGAATGAGCAAGTTTAGTTAATCAATATCAGAGTGGCTTTATTATTTTGGGAATATATGGAAAACCTCTAAGAACACAATGACATTTTTGTTTGTAAAAAAATCAAAATCAAGAGACTTAAGATTTATTAGAAACAGTTGTTGTGATCCAGCTAAGGAGTTCACTTGTTCTAATTTTGTCACTGATTCTTGAATTGTTTCCAAGTCATCTGTCATCCGTTGTCTTAATTTTTTGAAATTGATGTCTGCCACGATGGTTCCCGTAACACCTAAAGCTATTCCACCTGATATCCCAAGTGTCATTAATAATAAGACAAGAATGGTGACACCAAAGTTTCATTCTCCATAGCATTCTGGATGCCAAGTAACTTCTGTCTACCAGCTAGGCCATCATAAATGTACATTCTGGGGAAAATTGAAACTAACATAACTGGGTGTTTTGCTGCATACCTCGGAGAGACACACAAGTAATAATCTTATCTGAGCATGCAAACCATACAAAGGGTAGTTTATATATGCGTGTGTGTGTGTGTGTGTGTGTGTGTGTGTATTTCTTCTGAGGCCCAAACCACTTTTTAATTTTGACACATTAAATGACCTTTTATAGTTCTTCCTGAATGGGGATTTGGACATGTCATAATCTTTAGAGTAAAGACAAGTCCCCTCACCAATTATTGTCTCTGAAGTTATAAACCTTAAGTCAAAGCTTTCCCCATAGGGTCATTCAAGGCTCCCGATCTTGGATCTATTCGTTGAAAAGAAGGCATCTTCTTTATAGACAGCCGCTGCCACACAAGTGGGGGCTGTAGATGGTACACAGAACCAACAATCCGCTCTCACATTTGATTTTGAGTTGTTCAGGGCCCGGAACATAGTATCTAGCATTGTCATTACAGACTGCATGGAGAAAGGCCTAGTATTATTTTCTCCCAATCCCAGGTCATATTCTCTTGTGAATTGGAACTGGTGCATTAATGGAGTGGGGGTAGTAGTAGGGGTCATGGTAGTAGTAGGAGCTAGAGTGCTGGGATGAGTGGTGAGGTGAATGGTGAAGGAATCAAAAAAGAAATCATCGGGGTGATGGTGGAGATGCTGGATCCCATTTTCTAAAGACCAAAATTTCTCCCTTTTTTCTACCTGCCTGACCCCCATACCTATAATACCATCCATTTATGCCTGTGCCTATCTGGGGTGCTAAGGATCAGAGATAACCAAGTTAACATTTTCATTATATTCAATAGGATGGAGCTTACATGCGTATGGGGGGGTAATCATCTCGGAATTTCAAACACTCTGGAAAAATCTGCTCATGTGGAAAGATTATGCAGCTAGAGTAACTTGGTCCCGGGTGCAGTTGCATGACACCAACATGGGCCCCTGGTAACCGCAAGGGTCTGATAGGGGCTGGACATTTCCCTGAGCATTTGCTTGTAGCAGGCAAAGTGTAATGGGGGCAGAACACCCTGCAAGAGGGCAGGATGTATAGGCTATTGTCTGGCTATCATCACTTAGTGATTGAACATGCCATGGAAGGCAGTTTTCTTGGCATTTGGGGATTTATAGGGGGTCTCCAATAGGGTCCCAGGCACACACAAGAGGAGGTGCACTAAGTACATAGGCAAAGAACATTAAGTAAGTTTTGACAGTTTTATGTTTAGTGGGTCCTTGAAGTCCTTGGAGATGGTCCATCTCTCAGGTGTTTTTATGTCTTCTGGGGCAGGATCCACAGCACGCTTAACTTGTGAGTGATGAATCCAGGTACAGACGCCATCTACCTTGACTGCAGTCAGGGTGGGTCAGGATCACCAAATGGGGGCCTTTCCAGAGAGATCCCCAGGATGATATGGGTGAGGATGAGCAGGGGGAGTCTAGAAAGTAGCCCTCACAGCAGAAGCTACAGCATCCTGGGTTAGCTATGAGGCCTGTATAGATCATAGCAGTTGGTGATTAGTGATTTCAGTGGACATTTCTGTTCCTATTCATGGCAGAAGGGAGGTGGTCTCCCAAAGAGAATTTCAAATGGAGTTATCCCTTCACATAAGGGGTACATCTTGCCCGAAGAAGGGCAAAGGATAGGAGGCCCACCCACCCTTTGGCAGTCTCTAGTGTTAATTTAGTCAGGATCTCCTTTAAGGTCTGATTAATCCTTTTTACCTGTCCTGAACTTTGCGGATGGTAAGTAAGCGCAATGTAATTTCCAATTGATCCCCAATATAGTTGAAACTGTCTTTGTAATCCTAGATACAAAAGTGGGTCCGTTGTCAGAGCCTATAGACAATGGGAGCCCAAATCTTGGTACTATCTTATTTAGGAGCTTCTTAGATGTCACCTGGGCAGTTTCTGGCTTTGTGGGAAATGCTTCTACCCATCCAGAGAAAGTATCTATAAACACCAATAAGTACCTGTATCCATACTGGCCTGGTTTCCCTTCTATGAAATCCACTTCCCAATGTCTGCCTGGCCCTGATCCCCTTTCTCTAATCCCTGGGCGTGGCACCTTATCGGAGGAAGCATCTGCTGGCAAACCTGGCATCAGAACACAATGTCCTGAACAATTTGGTCCACTCCTGTGAGGAGAATCTTTTCCTTATGAGTCCAGTTAACTTAGTCTCTCCTAGGTGGGTTCCTTCGTGCATTCGGTGAGCCAGATATCTTCTGAGGGCCTGTGGGATCCCTGTCCTCTCATCTTGTAGCTGAAACCAACCTTGAGGAGATTTCTTGGTGTCTAATTTTTCTATTTTTTCTAAATCTTCTTTTGAATATTGTGGGTCATTAAGCAAAATGGGTATGGCAAGCAAACAGTTGGCAGCCTGGGGCAGCTTCTTTTGCTGCATTATCAGCCAGTCTATTCCCAATGGCGTCTATTGAATTCCTTTTCTGGTGTCCCAGGCAGCGAATAATTGTCACTTGTTTGGGGGCCCAGATAGGAGTCAGCAAGTTCAAAATCTCATTTTTGTTTCTAATGTCCTTTCCCTCAGCTGTCAAGAGGTCCCTCTCCTGGTAGATGATGCCATGTACATGGGGCAGTGGAGAAGGCATATCTACTGTCTGTGTAAACATTGACAGTCTTGTCCTTTCCCAGCATGAGAGTTTTTATTAGTGCAATGAATGCAGCCCTTTGAGCTTCTGCCCAGAGGACTTGCTCCATTGTGGTTACTGCTGCCCCAGCATACCTGATACCGTCCTGGACAAAACTGCTGCCGTCTGAGAATATCCCCAGATCTGGTTGAATCCAGGGGACATCAGTGAGGTCTGGTCAGAGTCCCTGGAACCTGGTCGTGATCTCCAGGCAATTATGTTGGATGGTGACATCATCTTCTGTTTCCGGCAACAGGGTAGCTGGATTCAGGGCAGATGCGAACGTTGCAGAGCTATCTATCTGAGGGGCTCTCTCAGGAGGGCCTCTATAGCATGGGGGGAGGCAGTGATTAGTAAATCTTGTCCCAAAGTTAGTTTGTCTGAGCCTTTGGTCAGAAAAGCTATAGCTGCTTTGGCCTGCAAGCAAGTTGACCATCCCGCTGCTACAGAGTCTAATTTCTTAGAGAGGTAGGCAAAGGTTGCTGCCTGGGCCCTAGTCTTTGTGTCAAGACCCCTCGCGCTATGCCTTTTTTCTCATCCATAAACAGATGGAAGGATTTGGTGATGTCTGGTAATGTCAATGCAGGTATTGAAGTTAGGGCTTGCTTTAGTCCTTGAAAAGCCTGTTCTTCTGTTTCTATCCAAAATCCTTTCTGAACCTCTCATTTCCTCATATATAGGCTCAACCAGCTCTGCAAATGTGGGTATCCATAACTTGCAGTATTCCACAGCCCCAAGGATGTCTCTTGTCTTTGGGGGCTGGGATCTGAGCAATTGCCTGAATTGTATTTGAAGAAAGGGTCCTCTTACCTTCCTGTAGTTCATACCCAAGATAGGTGGCTCTTCTGGTGCAAAGCTGGGCCTTTTTAGCTGAGACTCAGTACCCTGGTTGTTGTAGAGTCTTCAAGAGTCTCTCTGTAGCCTGGAGGGTCTTCTGTCTCAGCTGCGAGGAGAAGGTCATCCACATATTGAGGGTTGCATTCTCTGTCATGGTTCTAAAGGCCTGCAGGTCTCTGTGGAGGGCCTCGTTGAACAACGTTGGAGAATTCTTGTATCCTGTGGTAACCTAGTCCAAGTTAACTGGCCATGGGTTCCTTTGTTACAATCTTCTCATTCAAAGGCAAATATAGGTTGGCTTGATTTTTGCCAAAGGGATGCTAAAGAAAGCATCTTTTAGGTCTAAGACTGTATAGACTTATTTCTTTGGTAGGAGCAAACTCAAAAGGGTGTATAGACTGTTGGAGAAATGTCCTGTGTCCTCCTATTTATTTCTCAGAAGTCTTGGACTGGCCTATAGTCATTAATACCTGGTTTTTCAACTGGCAGCAATGGTGTATTCCAGGGTGAGTGGCAGGGGATTAATATTCCTGCCTCGAGCAGCCTGTTGATGTGGACTTAATTCCGTCTTGCTTCACTTGACATGACATGTTGTTTAACTTTTACTGATATGGCATCACTTTTTAGTTCCACTATCATAGGAGGCAGATGTGCTTCTAACCCAGGTAGGTTGTTTTCAGCACATACAAAAAGATATTTTTGTTGTAAAGTCTTTAGCAAAGTTAGTCTCTCCTCCAGAGGAGGGTTGTTTAATAATATATATTCTTTCCCTAGTGGAACTGTCATCAGGATTTTAACAGCTTTGTCAGAACCTTTTAGATTCAATCTAATTTTATGTTCTTCAAAATGTATCTTTGCCCTGAGTTTGTGCAATAGATCCTGTCCCAAGAGCGGGTAAGGACATTCAGGCATGATTAGGAAGGAGTGAGTCACCATGCCTTTCCCTATGTCTATAGTCCTTTTTGTAGTCCAGGAGAAAGCCTGTGACCCAGTAGCTCCCTGTATAACAGTTTGTTTTGCACTCAAAGGTCCATCAGTGTTTTGAAAGACTAAGTTTCCACAGTGTCCACCAGGAAATTCACTGGGGTCCCTCCTACTTTAAGAGTTATCCTGGGCTTCGGGGATGATCAAGCCCCGTTATTAGGGTGTACATGTGGTGTCCAACTTGCTGTGCCTGGGATACTTCACTCAGTATTTTTTCTGTGCCCACCAGCTTCAAAGCAGCCCAGGCATTAGTAAAAGAATAATTGGAGCTAGGACACATAGAGCCTATGTGAGACCCCTTTATAATGAAAACTTTAAAATCCTAAAGAAAGAAATTACAGAAGACACCAGAAGGTGGAAAGACCTCCCATGTGGCTGGATTGGAAGAATCAACATCATAAAAATGACCCTACCAAAAACAATATACAGATTCAACATTATATCAATCAAAATCCCCAGGTACTTCTTTAAAGAAATTGACCAAACCATCTCAAAATTTATATGGAATGTGATTCCCATAAAAGGCCCAGCATAGCAAAAACAATCCCGAGTAACAAAAACATTGCTGGAGGTATCACCACATCAAACTTTAATCTATACTACAAATCCATAGTAATAAAAAAATAAAAAATACATTGTTGGTGGGAATGCAGGCTTATATAACCACTCTGGCAATGAATATGGTGATTTCTAAAAAAGTTAAGGATTGAAATGCCATACGAGCCTGCTATACCACTACTAGGAATAATCTTCCCATAATGCAGCAATTCACTATAGTGACACGAGCACAACCATGTTACCATGTTCATTGCAGCACTATTTACAACAGCAAAGTCATGTAATCAACTCAAATGCCCAACAGTTGAGGAATGGATAATGAAAATGTGTTACCTTTATACACTGGAATACTACTCAACCATCAAAAAAGATGAATTAATGAAATTGGCCCAGAAATGGATGGAATCAGAAAAAAATGATAGTGAATGAAGTATCTCAGGCATAGCAAGTTAGCAGCCATATGTACTCCCTAATAAGTGGATCCCAGTTCCAAACCCACTTAATGATATATTCAAAGGTAAATCTCTGTAATACCCACTGTAATCAAAGAGGATTATAAATAGGAGGGAAGGGAAACGAGGAGCTCAAAAGAAAGAAGATAGGTGAACACACTTCAGTAGAGAAAATAGGTCATGGTCATGTATTGCATGTAAGTAGCGAGACATCTGGTACAGCTCACTCACACTTCCCTTCCTGGTCACTTGTGACTGAACAGGTTTGATTTCACCAGTCAGGGAGGATATAGGGACTGGCAGATAGATGGTAACCAACTGGCAAATGGGAGACTGACACTCTCTGCCTTCCTCACTGCTGTGTCCTACTCCTATTTTTCCACCTATCTTTGAGTCTCCACTTATATTAAGATCTTCATTTAAACTTTTTTATCTTTGGTTAGGAGGTCACCTTCGATACCAATCAAGGACAGTTCAGGAACAGCAAAACTAAAAACAACAACAAACCATAATTCAGAACACCAAAGACCCTATATTAGTCATCTGGAATCAGACCAGCCAAATCTCTCCCCATCCTAAAGCTTAGGGAACCTTGCAGAAAAGGGGGCAGCAAGATTGTAAGAGCCTAAAGACGGGAAGGACCAACAATAGGCAAGATACTTCACACAAGTTAGGGCTGCAGCAGCCAAGATTGGATTTTGCCTTACTTGCACAATGGTGACATGTCAACGACCCCCCAAAGTCTAGCAGGCATCACAGGGAAGAAGGCTTCAGGTAGTAGGATTCTTAGAGGCAAGGGATTAAACAGTCATAATAGAGTTCCCATACTAATGGGGGCTTCGGGCTATGCCACTGAGTGTTGAACCCTCATTAGGGTGGAGGACTCAGGGGGAGGTTGGTGGGGCAGCCACTCACAAAATGGGATGCTCCAGGGATGAGAGGGAGGAAGGGGGAGGCACTTGGGAAAGGGGAAGGGAGGGAGGGGGGTGAAAGGAAGGGGGAAAGTGGGAGAGTACAATGGGGGATAAGGGAAGAGGGGAGGAGGGAGGGAGAGAACAGGGTTACCTATTGAGCTTGTATGACTAGGAAAAACATAAAATGTTGCAGAAATAAAAAGGTGATAAATCCTTATTGGATAATGGTTGCAGATTTAATCATCATGGGTGACAACATACAAATGTTTGGACAAAAGCCTCAGAAAAATTGTTCTAATTTATGATGCCTCTCAAGTTTGTTATTTACAGCAAACTTCTGATCATTTTGCTATTGCTTTAGCTCAATATCCTTAAAAGGTTGATAGTCATTTTCCTTCCAATAAACTTTTGGATTTTGCCTCTAGATATTTGTTTGTTTTTCCTAACCTTAGAGAGACACTCCCTTTGCCACCCCCTTTAATGGAAGTCTTTATGGATACCACCCATGGAGGCAGAGAACTGATTGGTCCCAAGAGATTGACAGATTTTTTTTTTTTTTGGATTCAACAAAAGGATGTTTGTCTGTGCTATGAATGGAATTGTGTATGGTATGTATTGCTTCATTGAGACTTCCTCAGCTATTAAATATTTTTTCTGATTCTAGATATACAGTTTTAGCAGCACAATGTTTGGAAACTGCGTGGTTGGTGAATAGGATGCACTCTGTACGTCACCTTTTTTTTTTTTTTTTAATCAGATTCAAACTCTGTTTGGTTCCAGAAATAACTTCTTTTTTATTGCTAGTTTTTTTAGGTCTCATAGGCCCTTTGACTGAAATAATTTGGGTGATTCTTTACTTACAGGAATTGTTCATGAGGATAAGATCACAGCTGGGAAACAATCACACGCTCTTTATCCCCAAAATGCATCCTCCTTATGTGCCAAATTCCATTTAATAAAACAACAAGCTAGATTAATTGTTAAACCATGTCCTTCTTGCATAAAAGTGTCTACTCAGCCCTCACCTTCCTTTGCAGTATTACCCAGGGATTGCCTCCAAATCACATTTGGCATATGGATGTTACCCATGGGCCTTCTTTGGGAAAATCTTTGGGAAATTCTTTGTTTATCTTCACTTACCATTATCAGGAGAAGCAGTAAACATGTTACCTCTTTTCTTATGAGGGCTTCAGCAGTAATAGGACAATGTCAAATACTGACAACTGGTAATGCACTTGTATATACTTTCACTGCATTAAAAAACTTTCTTTCCACTCATGAGATTTCTCATATTACAGGAATTCTATGAATCCTCAAAGAAGAGGTTTTGTGGAACGAGCTAATGGCATGATTAAGCATTATTCAAAAATTAAAGAGGAGGACAGGAGGACTACTAATGACATTCCTCATACTATACTTTCCTCCATATTGTATATTTGAAATTTTTAATACATAGGCAAGGAGAGACTTACAGCAGAGCAGAACATTTTTTTAGCATTCACCTGGCCACCTTAAGGCACATATAATATGGAAAGATGTCTTAACAGGACAGTGGGAAAGGCCCCAACTTGATGTTACACTGTAGCCAGAGATATGTTTGTGTTTCTCCCCAGAGTAAACCTCCCATTTGGCTTCCAGAATGCTTGGTTCGACCAGTAGAAGGTGGAGAACTGCACATAAACAATTAAATCACCTGTTCATTCCTTTTTTCCTCAGTGGAGACCTGTATCTATCAAGAAGCCATATGTCATGATGTAGAAAAAGGACAGGCTCTCTTGGATTGGTCTGTGCCAGACTCAAAAATCACAGTTAAAAACAGGATGATTTTTTTTTCTAAAGAAGATTTTCATCCTGCACTTTGCTCTGAAATAACAGAACATTTACAAACAGGACTCTGAAAATTAACTGACTTTAGGATCTATTTTAATATTAAATAAGAGTTTATGTGCAGCTCTACAAATCCAATAAAGAACTGATCATTAGGCTGATATGAAGCTAAGTATATTTAAACAAACTGTTATTACCCTTGGCACAGAAGTACAAAATTTAAAGATACAGGAATCATTACATTGTCATGTTAATTATCAAAAATGTTTTATGATGGCCTAAGCACTTGGTTTAGTAATACTGGACTTACTGCAGTGTTTAACGGTCTGTTAGTTCTGCTTTGATAGCCATTGGTATTGGTTTGATTGCTGTATTGGTAATTTACTGCCTAATTTATTAGTACAATGCTGCGCAGCACAAGTGTGGAAACTTGCTTTAAAATTAAAAATTAAAAAAAAAAAGGAGAAATGCAGGACTCCTTGAGTACAGATCAGGCTGGTGCGAAACAGACAGCAATGGAGATTTTATCTCTTGCTCTTCAGCCTTTCCCATGTCTGTTATTTGTCCTGTGATCTGATCTTGGAATGGGAAGATTGATACCATGCAGCTCTACATGCTTTTTCCCTAAAACTATATTTAAAGTCTACATTGTTACCACACAGCTCTATAAGCTTTTTCCTTAAAACTATATTTGAGGTCCACATTGTTCCCAGAATTGTAGCATAAAATGTGTCTTTTTAGATACTATCAACTGTATACATTACCGACTGTCTGAGGATACAGTAAATCACATATATCTGTATGTACTTCCTTGCACCTTCCCTGTTACAATTGTTGACTGTGAAGGATTGCTGGTGTCTTTATGTATTTCCCTGCACACCTCCTTGTTATTCACTTATGTCTCTTGTTCCCATGAGATTTTGCTGTTCCTTGTTTATAGTCAGATTCTGGATAATTCCTATGTGTAACACTTACGAGCACATCTAGCTGAGAATAAACTTGTCTCAATACAGTCTTACGCTGGGCTGTCTGGAAATCCCTCTAGTCCTTGCCTGGAGTCAATTCCTGTCGCTCTGTTCAGAGACCCCTTGTTATTGTAAATGCTGGCATTTACAGGTGTCGTCTAACATGGTGGGCCTGAACATGGGAGAACTTTTTCTTTCTCTTTTCTTTTTTCAGATTAAGACAAGGAACTCTCAAGGGGAACTGCAGCACGTATACAAAGAATAAGGTAAGTCTCAGGAGATTTAAACTAGAGGTTAAAAAAAAAGGGACAAACTGGTTTGAAAGGCAGAAACTTGTTTGCGGAAGTTTTAAACCAAATGCTCAAAGCAGAAGGTTTAAAAGCAGAAAAGAAGCCATTGACTAGCTCTTTAGATGTAATTGCACATTCTCATCCTTTTTTCCCTGAAGAAGGAACATTAGATCCAATCCAAGAATTTGGTCTCCTATTGGATTTTCCTGAGGGAGGTTTTGAAACAGCTGCTCTTGCTTGCACTAAGCCCTTCACCTGTGCTGCCCTCAGCTCCTCCCCCCTTCCTCCTTGTTTCCTCAGCTGCTTTATTCCTCAAAGCCTTTCAAGCCCCTCTCCCCTACAGAGCCAACTGATCAAGATTCAGGTGTTAAAAAGGTTTCTGCTACTTTTGCAGTCCCTAGCTGAGGTACTTAAAAGCATCTGTGCAGCTCCTATAGGAACTATAGCTGCATGCACTCCTTTGCAAGCATCTTTAAGATAGGCTAAGGAAAAGGGAGAGATACCTCTGGATTTTTGCTCTTCCCACTCACAGAGATACCTGATCCTAATAATAGAGGACAAATGGTGAGTGTATATACTCTACTACTTTTTAAAATATTAAAAGGTTTGAAAAAATCTTGTGCTCAATATGGATCCATGGCTCATTTTACTGTCTTTAGTTCAGGAAATACTCTTTCAGACTGGAAAAATCTGGCTAAGGCTTATCTAAACGGTGGTGCCTATTTACTCTGGAAATCTGAACATTATGAAGGATGTTTAATACAGGCTAACAAAAATGCCAGAAATCGAGTCCCAGTCAACTATGTAACATGTTAGTTGGGGAAGGGCAATGTGGAAATAATATTCAACAAATAAACTATCCTCCTGAAGGTTATGTACAAATTAATACTTTGGTCCCCCAACCTTGGAGAAGACTGCCTGATTCAGGAAAAAAGACAAGAGGAACTTTCAAAGATTAGGCAAGGACCAGATTAGCCTTATCAAGATTTTGTCTCCAGATACTGCAGGCTATAGGCAGGACAGTCTCAGATGGAGATGCAGGAATGTTACTGGTAAAAGGATTAGCATTTGAAAATGCAAATAGTGCTTGCCAAACTGCTATCAGACCTTTTAGAAAAAAGGAAGATTTGAGTGAATACATTTGTCTGTGTACTGACATAGGACCTAGCTATACTCAAGAACTTTCTATTGCTGCTGCCATGCAAGGAAATATGTGCCCCAACTGCTGGCAAATACGCAGAACAATTTCAAATTAAAAGAAACAACGTGGGCAACAATAATCTTTGTTTTTATCACAAACAGCCAGGACATACTAAAAGGAATTGCCCAGCTCTTGAACAAAAGGGAGAGGCAAAACCAGGCACTCAGAGCCTCTGCTATTCAACAGCCAAAATTATGTCCTAGATATAAAAAAGGACATCATTGGATAAATCAAAAAGGGATATAGAAGGCAACCCTCTGCCACAGGGAAACTGATGCTACACGCGTGTCTGGTCATCCTGGAGTTCAGGGTTCACCTGGAGCTCAGTGGTACCACCGAGGCCTGAGACTCAAACGTTTTACTCTTGCCATAAAATTACGTAAAGCAAAAGATGTTATTTTCCCTTTACCTCCTATTCTGCTCTATTCTGTCACTGAGAATGGGTCTCGCTATGCAGCTCAAGCTAGCCTTCAACTCACTAGCTAGTGTAGGTTGGCTTGGAATTCAACATCTTCCTGCCTCAGCCTTCCAAGTGACACAGATGCCCAGATGGGATTTCTAAATGTGATCACGCACATTCACTTGTTCCTCTGAATTCTGGTGTCAACTACTTTCAGATATATACAGAACTCTAGACAGCTACAGCTGTCTGGCCTCTGCTGGGGATCTGAATTCAGGTCTTCTTACCTCCTCAGCAGGCTCATGGCCAACTGATCCACTTCCTTCTTTGGCTGTACAAACACCCCATAAGGGAAGCGCCCTACACTTCCAGTCCCCACCTCCTGAGCGCCACACCTGGTTGTTTCAGACATTGGGTTTCTCCAGCTCTCTATTTTGAGGTAAACTGGCAGGGAAAATTGCTTTCATTACTCTTGCTTGGCAGATATATTTTTGAGATTCCTTATAAATTTATTCTAATGCAAATGTTTAAAATAACCTGACCAGATGATCACTCTTTAATACTTCCACCCATTTATAAACACAATGAGTTTATGCGTTTTCATCCTTACTAACCCAATCCAACCCCATATGTCTCACTTCATACTTCCTCAGTGTGAACCTCAGTATATTATGGGATGTCTGTACCAGCAAGGGCCTGGGTTGATGATCTTCCTGCTTTGGCCTTCCTAGTACCTGAGGTCACAAACCTGCACCATCAGGCTGTTTCATGTGTCGCTGCCATTCCTACATGACCAGCACCTACACACTAAACTCAGGCAGGCACCTGGCCTTGGCTTCACCCAAGACTGGATGTTTTCAGATTATCAACAAATTTTGCACAATGCACGAAGGCATTTTCCTTTTACACACTGCACACATTACAACAAAAAGTTGGGGCACTAGTTTACTTGTTTAGGGCAAAAATATTTATTGCAAGCAGATTTCTTTTTTGCCATATTAAAAAGAAATGTGACTGGAAACATTCAGAGACTTAAAACTGTGTTAAACCTGTTCTCAAGTTCATTATCAAATAGGGAAAAGATATTTTAAAAGTTAAGTTAGAGAAGCCTAATCATTTACATGGTAAGAAAGAAAAAGTCAAACTGACCCTTGACATTTTAGTCTTTAATAAGCACATAAAACTGTACTACTTAATGTATTTCTCCATGAACTTTTTGTGAAATTCAGATCGCAGCGTGTCGTTCACAAATCTCTTGTCTTTCTTCTGATCGTCTACACCCTTTGCACAGTTCTTAAATACAACATCGTCATCCCACCTAAAGGAAAAAAGAAAACAAGCCCTTTATATTACGAAGAACTGGAGACAGTCCCCACACACACAGATGCTCACGAGCGCTCAGGTGTCCACCTCATGTGTGCTGACTGCAGCACCTGTACAAGCCCTTCTGCAGTGAAGCAGCTCCACACTGTAAAGCAGGCGTGCACGGATTGAATGCATGAATACATGTATGGTATTTTCAGGTCCGAGACAGCACAACGTAGACATCTGTAGATGGAAACTGATCTGCTCACTATGCTTTAGGTCAGGTGGTTTGGAAAACTTTATATATTACTTTAATCAGCTAACATTCAGTAGTTTTTATTTCCATTACAATATCACATTATAAGTCAACAAAAGAAGGCATAAGCATTACACTTACTACTTATTACTGGAACATAGTATTACTTATTTAGATTTGCATATTGGCCCCAATCTATGTTAACTGTAGAGAAATACCTGCTGAGAAATTCAGAGTGGAACTCTGGCTAGTTTTGGAACGCATAAAAACACCCTCGAGCAGGCTGTAACATCCATGCATTAGGAAATGAAGCTCTTCACTTCCCAAAACAAAGATACTCTCACAAGCAAACAATACTATATGACAGAGTCAGTGTGTTGGGCTGTATCACTGTGTCCTGCCAGGAAGAAATGCACCTGAACATAAAGAATGTGCACTGAGAAAAACCTTGTTGGTAATTCTGCCCGTGAGTGTCCAAGCATGGACAGCAGAGAACAGTGGCTGGGATGTTCCTCGTGCATCCCAAAGCAGCACGAGAAAGTAGCCAGCTGAGCACTTCAGGTTCTCTACTCAACTACTTGCTCCCCAACACTGCAACTGCCCCCGTGACAGCTCTGGTCCATCCCTTCTCTCCTCCACAAACACTTTCCGCTTGGTTTCCTAGATGCCAAACCTCTCTGGTTTCTTCTTCCTGAGATTGTTGTTACTACCCATTAAGTGCTTACTGTACCAGGAACTGGGTGTCTGTACAATACCTTCTCTTAACTTTGAAGTTGGCCTGAGGCTGAGACGGGCCCGTGAGATTGAGCAGAGGGTTTCCACTCAGAATGTTCTCCATTCGAATTCTCTCTTCCTCTGCTTTTTGTTCTTGTTCCTGTCAATGACAGAGGAAGACTCACATTGAGTCACATTAACTTCAGGTCAATTTTCTTATATTTTTAATTTTTTTTTTTTATTATTTATTCAATTGTGCGTGTATATGTGTGTGTGGGTGTGTTTGTGTGTGTGTATGTAGAACCACGGACGAATTCGGGAACCACCACGGACCGCCTCCACCTCCTCGTTTACTCTGCCCCGGGATTCACAGGCTCCGCCCTACCAGGACCAGAAACGCAGGCTGCCCCTGCTTCCGCCTGGCGTCTATACGTGGGGTCTAGGATCTGAACTCAGGACCTTCCGCCTGCAAGGCAGAGGCTTAACCCCTGAGCCACCTCTCCAGCCCCAATTTTCTTATGTTTTTTATAAATAAGAAGTCTGTTTGGTCTGCCTGGGAGAAATGATAAGCATCAAGATAGTTTTCTATTTTCTTTTCTTCTTCAATTACTTTTTATTATTATTTTTTATTTATTTATTTCTATTTATTATTTATTCAATTGTGCGTGTGCGGGGTGTGTGTGTAGAACCACGGATGAATTTGGGAACCACCATGGACGCCTCCACTTCCTTCTTGTTTACTCTGCCCCGGGATTCACAGGCTCCGCCCTACCAGAACCAGAAATGCAGGCTGCCCCCCTCCTTCCACGTTTCTGCCCGGCGTCTATACGTGGGGTCTAGGATCTGAACTCAGGACCTTCCGCCTGCTAGGTAGAGGCTTAACCCCTGAGCCACCTCTCCAGCCCCTTCAGTTCTTTTTAAAGACAATGTAATTAAAATTAATTTGGAATTACTAACAATGTTAAGTTTATATCTCTACAACTGGCAACTAGTTGTTATCAAAAAGTAACTCCTAAAATAAGACAGTATCACGTAAAAGACTACACTCAATTACTCTGCACTTCTACTAATTTCCATGAAAACATTCATTTTGTTCCTACACTTTTTTTAAAATTTATTATTTATTCAATTGTGTGTGTAGGTGTGTGTGCGTGTGTGTGTATGTATGTATGTGTGTATATGTATGTATGTGTAGAACCACAGGCGAATTCAGGAACCACCATGGACCGCCTCCACCTCCTAGTTTACTCTGTTCCAGGATTCATAGACTCCGCCCTACCAGGACCAGAAACGCAGGCCGCCCCCCCCCTTCCACCTGGCGTCTATATGTAGGGTCTAGACCCGAACTCAGGAACTTCCACCTGCAAGGCAGAGGCTTAACCCCTGAGCCACCTCTCCAGCCCTTTGTTCCTACACTTAATGAACCATATTTTTTTCTTCAAGTAAATTTTTGTTTTTCTAGTTTTATAAGCATAGTGAGTATTTATCCTTGCTTCTTTCCACCCTCCCACTCCCCCCAATTCATCAATCCATTCTATTCCCTCCCGCCCTTCTGCCTGGCCACTTCTATGGACCGCAGGGTTCCCTCTGGCTTGTCTAGTCTTGTGGGGGTTCAGGCCTCTGTGCCATACCAAGTTGACCCTCCTAGGGCCACCCCACTGATAGGGGCATTTCCCTTCACTCATCCAGCTCTAGTCCCTAAGGTTTCCACTGCATGTTTTTATCTCTCTTGAGTTCTTTGTAGTCTATGGGGGCATGGTAGTATGTCAGTTATTATGCAGATCTGGTGAAGACAAATCTCACTGCAATGAGTTCCTGGATGCAGCAGTCCTGCCTTGAGTGGAGTGTGTCATCCAGATATGGATATTCCCACCTTCAGGTTCTCACCATCTCACCGCCGGTGTTCTACATCTTTTCTACTCTTTCAGTCACAATATTGCTGGTTTTTGTTTCAGAGACAAAAATCTCACCATGTAGCCCAGTGTCTCAACCTCCCAGTGCTGGGATTAGACACACACCATGTGTGTGATTTCCTTCACTTTCATATTAGCATCAATATCTTTACACTCAAAAAACCCTTTCATCCCTTCCCATGCCATCCTTCCACTAGGCCTGAAAACCAAATCTTGTGGGGATTCATTGCCTTCATCATGTAGGTCCCCCCGCTCAGGGTAGCAAACGCAGCAAGGCTGGTTGAATAGCTGTTTGGCCCTTTATGGGAAAGCATGCCAACCCGACACGAACTAATTAGTTTGAGACTGCTACTTTGGGAGACCTAAAAAACAACTGGAAAGAGCTGGGAAACAGGGACAAAGGCAATAAAAACACCATAACATTTTTTACAGAGATTAGCCTAATGCCTGCAACCACAGGACTTCTAGAAATGTTCACCCTCTCTAGGGTCAACCAGGATGGAGACAGAGGTCAGAGGACCTCAGAAATGGGCAACAGCTGCCCCTTGGTGGCATAACAGTGGTATTAAGACTGTTCTTGATACTGTTTCATGAATTAAGATCTCCAAGCCAACTTTAATGAGAACCATATCTGAAGATGCTACTGCTTTCAACCTGAATTCTTGGCTCCTACACTCACTTCTTCTGGCCCTTTCTGACTCTCGTGAACACCTTACTTCCTGATTCTTAGTTCAAGACTACTTGAGCACCTGTCCTGCTTCACTTTTAAGCATGGAAAAAGTCCTGACTCAAAGGAAATTTTACACCAAGGCCACAGAAAGCCATGCTGCTCTGACTAACACAGGTAGCATGCACACTGTACATGTCTGGGAAGGAGCTCGCTGCCCCTTTCTCACATTGACAGGCCCAGTCTTCTGCCTTCCGTGCCTCAGCAACACCGTGGTGCTGAGACTCTGGGGTCATTTCTGCTGCTACACGTCATCTGTCAACTCTACCTTCCTTACAGTTTTACAGTTTATTTCTCACTTCTAACTTTATGTGTAAAGTTCTTACTGCATGAGGATTACTAAACAGCCTGCTTTCCCTATGCATCTACCATATTTTTGCTAAGAAAAAAAAGTCTGGCTGAAAAAGGTTCACTCCAGACACCTTTGGTGCTGGTTTGAAATGCTTCTGCTGTGTTTAGCTATCCTATTTTGTGCTTTTCCCGGGATGGTCTATGCAGCCGAGGCTGGCCTCCAATGTGCAGTGCTGCCTCAGCCTTCCCAGTGCAAGGACTGTTTCACGGTTAGACATTATTTCCTCCCACTGTGGAAGTGGAGAAGCTCCAGGCTCTTAAGTTAGGTAACTGCTCTAGATTGTATAAAACTTACTGAGACTCTGTAAAAGGTAGGATAAACTTGTGGACTATGACTACATTATCATCGCCCCTTCTGCTGGCTGGTGATTCTGGTAAGAACGAGTTACAGACCTGCAGGTGTTCCGACACTCAGATTCAGTGCTTTGCAATGTAATAGCATTACCCACGTTGAAAACACCCCATTCTACACACGGTGCCTACCTTGCGGGCCTGTTCCTCAGCACGCTCCTTCTTGATCTTCTCCAGCTCGGCCAGAAGAGCTGCGGTGTCGTCCTCATCACTCTCCTCTTCAAAGTCTTCATCTTCCTCCTGAGAACCAAGGCACCCACCCGGGAAGAAAGAAAATGCACATTGTTCACTTTCCCCATAAAACTGTATTTACCAAATCTTCAGAACAGAATATCGAAGAGGAAAACAAATATTCCCAAATACAAATATATATCAAAATTAATATCAATTACCAATCAAGATACATATATACATAAACCCTGTAAAAAAAACCAGGAAATTCACTGCACCGTCATCCCGATGACTCCTTCTCACTGTGGGGGCTCTATACCCAGCTGCCCCGAGCTCCTGCTACCTGACTTTTCTGTAATGATGGATGACACCCTCAAACTGTGAGCCAGAATACACCCTTTCTCTCTTATGTTTTGATTGTCAGGGTATTTTATCACAGCGGCAGCAAAGAATCTAAGTTAAGCTTCCTTTTTAGTGACATCACACCATCAGCTTGAGAATTGCTGACACTCGTGCATGATCCCATACCACTCGTGGAAGCCTGATTAGATAGGTTCCATTATAGGGAAAACCGCAAATTAGACTGCAAGAGCCAAGCTGTAGTTCAGGGCTCAGAAGGCCTGAGAGACCATGCTTCATAAAAAAAATAAACACAATGAAAAGGTTTGGGGTATCAATGCTAACTAATGTGTTAATTCTTAAAAATCAGACAGAGGTAACTATGCATGCTGCTCCATGGGGCTTATCTGAAAAGAACACAGAAAGCCCTGCTCATAAGGAGACTCTTGTGCAAGCAAGCCTGTCCTTAGACAGGTGCTTCTGTGCTTAGCTCTCTAGAAACAACTGTTCAAGGCCTTGACACAAACTAAACGTCAAGCTAAGGCTAAGGCCAATGATGCGGCTGAATAGCAGAAGTAAAAATAAACAGGTAGTTTCACAAAACCAAAACACAAAAAGCGGAGGACTTCGAGAAAGTATAGTAAGCCAAGCCCACGGGAGTAGCCAGGTCAGCACGCACAAACATGCAATCACACTGGAGAGGCTCAGCTAGCGATCAGCCCAAACATACATCTGTCAGGGGATCGTCGGCATCAAGGTTGGCGGCAGGAATCTGGTCCAGACGGGGCTTCTTTGACACTGACGAGGAAGTTGTATGCTCTGGAAGAAAACACACACTGCTCAGAGAACAAAGTTTCAGGCAGCTCTGGCCACAGCACAGTAATAGCAGGGCTCAGAACCCCAGGGACTGGCAAAAAAGCCTGTGACAGAATCGTAAATAGTAAGTGAACCAACGAATGTGGGGACTCCTGCCTTTCTCAGGAAATTCTGTGACAGAGTTGTTGTAAACAGTAAATGAACCAATGGATGTGTGAACTGCTGCCTTTCTCAGGAAATTCTGCGAACAACTTTACACAGCTAGAACCATAAACAGGACAAATGACAACGGCTCCAAGAACTAGTGCAGACAGAAGCCCGGGTTCCGTCAAGTCGGAAAGTACTGTTTGAACTGAAATGATGACAAGTGAAATACATGTTTGACACAAAACCAGGGAAAAAAACTGAACTGGACTGAACCTCACTAACATCTCTAACTACTTAAAAGTGGCCTCCAAAAATGTGATTTCTTCAATTATCGCGACAGCGCTCATCGCCCAGCTTGAGACACATCTGGGAGGTCCGTACCTCGCGTGGGACGATCTCTGTTCTTTTCCCTTGCAGCAGCTCTCTCCCTCTCTTCTAGCTCTCTCCTGAAGTCGCGGTTGCGGACCTCCTCGGGGGCATCTTGAGTCGTCTGTCTGAAGGAGAAAGAAACCAGGGCAGAAGTGTTACTTGCCATTCCCCAGAGAACACTTCCATGTGGCCAGAGCAACGGAAGGAGACCCCTGAAGGTGACACGCCACAGAGGATGGCAGTCTGAGCAGGTCATTAACAGGCACCTCCATGCGTCCCGTACTTCCACCAGCACTGAGGGCACATTTCCCACAATGTGGCTGAGAGCATGATGCCAACTCAAGGGCTTATGGCATGAAGTGGTACACTGAGCAGCGCTGACAGTCACAGCTGCTACGCCACCTCCATATGGAAATCACTGGCTGCTGAAGGGTCTGGCAGTCTTTCAAAGTCAGAGCACAACATGACTGCAAATTCCCTCTTGCAGTCACCAGGTGGCTGCCACCTCATGGTGCCCAGCAATCTGATCCCACTCTCTTACCTGTATTTTATCTTTGTGTGGGAAGGGAGGTCTCTGCTGGAGTATTGCTTAGAGAGCTGGCTCAAATCACCCTCTCCTTTTCCTCTTCCACCTCTTGCAGGCTCAAAGGTGGGCCTGGCTGCTGTTGTCATCTTTTACTCTGAAGAAAACCAGTACAAAGTCATATTCAACACCTTGCTAGGAATTACTCATCAATACCTATCCTTGTGTGACAATTCCCAAGACCCTTTCCACAAAAACTGCTTAAATATTTTCCTTAAATAGAAGTTTCTCAAGAAAACAAAAATCAGCAAGCTACAGAAAGAATATGTCTTCTCCCGCTACATGGCGAGCTGAAGGTTAATCCCGGCTACATGATGAGATCTTGTTAACAACAGAGCTCAATCCCTAAGCTAATTGCAGCTTTGAGCCACCAAAAATATTTTTTGCCTGGCATACACGGCCGCTAAAGTTTCATTAGGTCAAAAATAGGGTGGTTAAGGGGAAAGGGAGACTGTTCTGTAATTTTCTTTCCTGAATATTCTATGTTCAGACAGAATGAAGACGCCACCGCCTCCCGCCACTTACAGGACCTTCAGGAACCGTCTCTGGGGTCTGTAAGAGCTCCGCGCGGCCGCCCCACCGCCGCCGCCGCGGCCTCCCCCGGCCCCGACCTCCCTCGGCCTCCCGTCCTAATTCCCGGCCTTCCATGACCACGGCCTCCCCGATTCGCGGGTTTCCCCATCTCGGCCTCGCCACCGGGTCCTCCCGGGTCCCGCCCGCACACGGAGCACACATCCGAGCCCGCCGCCGCTCACCGTGGCCGGGATCCGACGCTGCAGCTCAGGAGAATCATCCACACACCATAGCTGCTCTGCAAACTCCCAGGAAGACCCGCGAAGTTCCGGCCCTGGCCCGAGACCCGGAAGCAAAACCTCAGGGCCTAGAAAGCCTCTGTGCTTAAGGCGCGGTCCCGTGACCCGGAAGTAAAACTCTAGCACCTTAACGGTCCTTCCGAGGCGGAAGTAACGGCCAATCTGCAGAAGCCCGGGAGGAAGTTAGTGTGACGCCAGCGCGGGGCGGGGCGCCAGCGGCTTAGGGGGCGGGCGTTTGAAATCAGTGCTTGGGAGTAGACCCTAAATATCATTTTCCACCTTGGAGAACCAATTACTTAATCTCTTGCGTCTTTTCCTTCCCGACCCTGTCCCAGACTCCTTCGCTGCGGTGCTGAGGACGGAAGGCCCCGCGGAGCCCAGCCCGCGTCCTCGGCCGGCGGCTCGCCTTAGACCCCAGCACTAGGGCTAGTGCCACTTAAGTGGATTTGAAGAAGGAGCAAATATGTGCGGGGGCAGCCGTGAGCTTGACTAAGGTACCATTCCTGCACAGTCCTGGCCTTGCAGGCACAGTCGCGGGCGCGTTGTTTCAGGTATATATAGATCTAAGCGTTCTAGTGGATGGGAGGTGTCGCTGGCGATGACAGCGCCTAGAGAACGCGGAGCCAACTGCCCAAGAGGCGCGGGATGGCGTTAAGATGGCTACTCCACGCTGGGTGAACTTTCAGTAGGAGACATGCCTTTTCAAAGAAGCGCGCAAGCAGGAGTCTTTTGGCTTAGTTTAGCTTGGTGACTCGTCACCAAGACCTTGGTACACAATAGATGAAAAGTAAATGAATAAGCAGATGAAAAATCATCTCCATTTCTCCCCCAATGGAAGGATGGCATACAATTGAATATTTTAGTCTCTCCCCCTGTCTAATTCGTTCTTTGAAATTCTTTCAATTCTTTAAAAGAAGAAAGGAAATTAGGAAAAGTTCCTTTCCCTGAAGTTAAAGGTAAAAGAAAAATCTTGACCTTTCTGGTGGAAGTCTTGGTCCCCAGTATTATATTGTTCATCTGCTAAATCTTTGGATTTACCTTAAAGTCTATTCCCCTGTCATTATACTCTTCCCGGCCATGCTCATTTTACTCTGGGATCATAACTGCCTCCAAATGCATGTTAGTATTGTGAGACAGGGTCTCACAGTGTGGTCTAGGCAGACCTTGATGTGTGTTTCCTGAACCAACCTAGACATCACTTTCCTCCTGCCTCAAGACTCCTGAGTGCTGTTAATTACAGACATGTAACTTTATTATAATTTTTAAGTCCTGTACCACCTTTTTTTCTGTTACCTCTGCTCCTAGACGCCTGTAGCCGTTTTTAAGTAATTAGCTCAATACTCCATCCTCAGTGGGTGTTCCTCTGACATCTGCTTTTGTGCCCTTACAAACACCTAAGGACCTTGCTTTATTTCATACCGCTGAACACTACTTGAATTTATTGTTTGTTGTATTTTGGAGGGGAAGTCTGAGAAGACAAAGTATTGAAAGGGATCTGCCTGACTTTCTTGGTTTTAAATTCCAGATCTGCCCTTTCCTAGCTGTGTACACTTAGGCAAGGTGTTCTTCCCCTTATACCCTTGGTTTACTCACGTAGAGCTGGGGACAATGCTATCCCCTATGAGACAATGTCATTGTAGTGACTGTAGTGTAAGTATTCATGAAGTGCTTCAGAGCTTATTCTGTAAGTAGTGCTTTTGAAATCCATTATTAGCTGTTGTTAGTATTATTGTTCGTCTTCCTATATTGGAGGCTAAGTTCTTATGCAATGGTATGACCTCCATGTATAGACTGGTGCCTGGCATATAACAGGGTATAATAGTGGTATTTGTTCATTTGATGCACTGCAAAGTAGCAGGCTAAGAGTGGCAAGATGGTGACTTGATTGTAAACAAAATACCCATGGTCTTTATGTTCTGCCTGTCTTTATCAATTCCAGTGAGTCTCCAAAGCCCATTTCACTTGCAGCCAGCCCTACCACTAACTATGTAAGTGCCCACCCACCCTTCCCACATCCTACCAACCATGTAAGCACACCACACATGTTCATTGCAGTTCAGTACAAGGGGAGTCAGTCATCCCATGAAGGTATTTGATTGGAACTGGGGAGGCGGCTTAGTCAGGAAAGGGCCTGCTGTGCAAGTGTGAACACCCACATAAAAGCCAGCTCTGCACTTGCATGACTGGCCGGGTTGCAACTAGTAGTGATAGCTTGCTTCGTGGCCTAGATCTTGCTGGCACTGCTGTTTCTGACTGGCTTGGATGCCATAGAGCATCCCCCAAAATTCAGATGTACTCATACCATCCAACAGAGAATGGGAAGCCAAATTTCCTGAACTGCTATGTGTCTGGGTTTCATCCACACCAGATTGAAATTGAATTTTTGAAGAACAGAGAAAACAATGTAGAAGAGTCTGATCTGGCTTTCAGCAAGCACTGGTCTTTCTGTCTTATGATCCACGCTGAGTTCACCCCCAATGCAAATGATGAGTACTCTCCCAGAGTTGTGCACATCACTCTGAAGGAGCCCATGACATTTAAGTGGGAGTGAGACAAGTAACCAGCATCACGGAAGGGAGCTTTTGACCATTTGAAGATGCTTCATTTGGACCATGTTAGGGTTCTCTAGAGTCACGGAATTCACAGAATGAATATATATATATAATATATATAGGAAATTTATCGAGTTGGCTTACAGATATGGCCAAGGTAGTCCAGCGAAGGCTGCCAGTAGCCGAGGTAGTTCCAACGATGGCTGCCAGTAGCTAGCTGCTCAGTTCAGTAGTCAAGTGGGTGATGGCTGAAGGCTGGAGAACTCCTAGAGTCTTAGTCTAGTCGAAGGCTAAAAGGTCGAAGAGACCAGGCGGCCGGAAGGAAGAACTATTCCTAGCACAGCTGCAAGAAGGCATCTGTTCTCTTTGGTGGCTCCTTTTTATATGATGCAGTACTGAAAAGATCCTATGAGAGCTTTGGAGATTCTGATAGGATCTAGGGTGGGTACAATCCTATCAAGTGGTCTCAGTTGATCCTTAACAGAAGTGATCTCAGCCCATTTTAGTTAATACTGGGTGTGTCAAGTTGACACCCAGACTTAACTATCACAGACCAGTTTAATTCCAAATTGTGTTCTTGATTTTTAATATAAATCTGCTGTATACTTTATGCACACAGTAAAGATGCCACAGTGATATATCATGCTCTTTGTCTACTTTTGGTACTGTTTACATGACTTTCAGGAAAAAAAAAGTGGAGACTAGCATTTGGATCTTGCTTTCCTCCCCAAAAATAAAGTATATAAGTACTTGGATTGAAAACTTGGTCAAAACTTTGTGAAAAAAGCTGTTTTTGTAGTATAACAGAAAAAAAAGAAAACTTCTAGTAAATATAGTTAAAAATAAGGTTGATCATGAAAAAAAAAAAAAAAAAAAGCCAGGTGTGGGGTTGAGTCTGCAGGATACTGAGCTGGATGGCATAGACAGGTGAGTCCTAAGTATTAGTGAACTCTAGAGTCAGGGATAAAACTCTTTGTCAAAAAATAAGATTGAAAGAAAATACCCAATATTGACCTCTGGCCTCCACAGAACTGTGTGTGCACCCTAACAGACATGCAAAGGAATTTGTACCTCCCACAGAAGCTTCTGATTGAGGTGGTCTGAAAGTATTAAAGTTTTTTTAAATGACCTGAGAATATTGATAAGAAAAAGATATAATCAAGCTTTTGATTGAAGCGAAAATACTAAGAAAAAGCTAAAGGATGGAAAATATATTAAAACTTTTAACATTTACACTATCAGTTAACCAAGCTGATAAATATTCAGTAACTTGTCAGTAATTCCTTTTTTCTTTGTTTTTATTTTGTGAGACAGCATCTGGCCTCCATCTAACTTGTAGCGCACGCTGGTCCCAAATTCTCAAGAGTCCTCTGTGTCAGCCATGTGCTGCACACCACCAAGTTTGGTGTCAGTTACTCTTAATTTAAATCCCCCACTATGGGTATCTGGTTGGTCCTTAATTCTGCCTGTGGCCCTCTTATATTTCCCCTCTGGATTATTTTTCTTTTTCACTTCTTTCTTCTTTCCCTGCCTCATCCTGGTGTTAGAAACATATGCATTTGCACACACACATATTCTTTGACCTTAAAATCCATGTAAAGTGGCCCAGAGCAGACTTATTGTCCATTGATTTTCTGTACTGTGTCTTAGTATTCTGCTTTTTTTTTCCCTTCCATACCATGAATCATCTTTTCTGATCTTATGTGATATAGTTATGTTGAGTCTTTGCTGCAGTAAACTCTGCAAGCGCCAGGGCCATTGTTTTGCTTAGTGATGCAGAACAAGTATCTCAAATAATTATTGTTACTATCAGTTGCCCAGTAAAAATTATTTTTAAATGAGCACATTCATAGAGTGAATGATAGATGAGTTTTAACAATAAAAATACGTTCAGGTATTAAAATCATTGTCTTAATTTGTTGCATACATATTTTTTTTTTTTCCTTTTGTGGTGCCTGAGATCAAACCCAGGCAAGCAGTCTACCACTAAACTACATCCCCAGCTTAAAGGAGAAAAACTCATTTTCTGCTAGTTTGAATCTTGACTTCAGAAGAAGATACATGAGACCCAGAGAAATTATTACCTTTCAGAAGATAATCTCTAACTGGGAAATTGTGCAATAATCAAGTTGTCTTAGGCAGATCATCAGTGTTTTAATTATGCAACCAACACAGGCCATCACAAGCCAACACATGTTCAACACAGGCCATCATAATCCATCACAGGCCAATATTTGCCAATTACAGGACATCACATCCCATCGCAGTCCATCACAGGCCATCACAAGCCCGTCACAATTCTAATTTCAGCCTCTCAGTTTCTACCAGTTGAGCCACTTCCTTCAATTCTAATGAACTCACTCATTTACAAAATGACAAGCTCACTATCGTTAAAAAATTTTGCTGTGGACTACTTGACTTGTGGTTTTTAGTAAGAAATAGGGAAAGACTGCCCATGAATGAAAAGTCATATTTAAAAGTAAGGCATTATAATAATAAGGTAATAACAAAAATGTTTTGTTCCTAATACAAAGATGGAGTGATTGATGAGTTTTGATAAGTATATAAAAGTGAAGCGACTTGCCTTGCAACAATAAAATCCTGTTTAAATGAAGATCCTGGGGGCCAAGAATGGGGGTTTCCTGCAGGGAGCCATGGCAGGAAGGCAGCTGAAGATCAAGCTAGATTACTGGGTAACCGATAGTACACTCTAACCATCTCTTTTGTAACCTAATCACATGGACTCATTTGCAGGCCGGACTGGTGTTACTAAGACAAAACACATTAACAATTATTAGTTTAAAATTAAAAAGACATGACAGTTAAAGAAAACCCTATACATGATATTCTCTTGTCAAAGTGTTCTTTTACTGAGTAACAATAGGGACAAGGGAGCATCTTGCTATGTATAAGGAAATATAATTATGAACATGTGTAAAACTGATCACACAGTTGGAAAATATGAAGCAGAAAGATTTACAAAAAAAATCTGGCATCTATAACTGCAGGAAATTTTTTAAACTTCTTTCAACTTAGTATATCATGCAAGCCAAGTAACAACATTGATCTAATATGTATGTTATATATATGTACATATATTCATGTCATATATGTATGTTTATATGTATGTCTAAAATCACAATAGAATACACATTTTTTCAGTAAGCCCCCAAATAAACATTAATAAGTACTTGTGTATGCATTTCTAAATGGTGTCTCATTTTGCCAATTTCAAAATTTATGTGAATGCTTCATATGTTTAAGTGAATCATATGTATTCTTTTGTGTTTTACTTTTCCCTCCCACTTAATGTTATGTGTAGTTGTGATATGCTATGTGATATTTCACTGTGTAAAATGATACACTGTCTTCTAACAGTTATGTTTCTGTTACAATGATATTACAAGTAACATCACCACAGATATTCTCATCAGTGTTCAGAGGAGCACAAATGTGCACTTCCTATGTGTCATAGTTAGGCACAGGTGTCGACTGTTGAAGGTTTGAGCTCTGGGCACATTTGTAGAGAATTAATGGTTGAGTTAAGCTATGGTGGGTGGGACTAGGCCTAAACAGGTGAAAAAAATACTGAGAGCCGGTTGAGAGAGTTGGCATCCTTGTGTATACTTGACCAGACATGCTGGTCTGGCAAGTAACGATCATCCCTTTCTCAGCCATTATGTGGATATGGTGTGACCAGTTTCCTCGACCCTTTGGCGATGGTGCATGCTCTCCCGTTAAAAGTTGGACTATGAACTGTAACCAGACAATTGTAAGAGAATAAACCCCTTGTTCCCTTAAGCCATTCGGTGGTCATTTATCAGCAACCATGCAAATGAACTGCAATAGAATTTGGTACCCAGAAAGTGGGGTGTTGCTGATAAATCTGGTTATGTGGCTTTTGTGGATTTCAAATGTTTTTGTTAGAGAAATTTGGACTTTTGTGGATTCAAAAACGTTTGAACAGAGTTTGATGGGTCATTTGGAAAATAGAGATGCTGAGAGAGTCCTGGATTGTTTTGGCCCAATTTTTGATGAGGGGAACAAGGACTTTGGTGAAGCTGAATTTAAAGATGATGGACTGGTTTGCTTGATAGAGGAAAGCCGTGTTAGCAGCCTTGAAGATTTGGAAGCGGAAAGGGCAGGCAACAGAATATCTGCTGCTGTTGGAGAAATGAATATCAATGAAGGAAAACTTAGTGACTTGCACTGAGACAGTAGAAGACGTGAAAACCACCATATGATTGAGTTCATGGTTTGAAAACCTAGATTCCTTCAGGGGCCAAAAGCCCAAGTTAAAACCGTTTCTTGCCCTTTGGAAATTTGGCTGCCTAAAAGAGGCTTTTCCAACATCAGCACACAAACTTGGTACAGCTGTGTCTCGAGTGGACCAAGCTATATTTCATCCTTGCTTTGGAATCTCCAGCATTTCCCAGGTGGTACTGGTTTTGGTGAATGATTACAGGGTTCATGAAGAGCAGCAAAAGCTTGACACCAAGTGGCAGTCATAGAGTCCTGCAAGAGAATGTGAAGATTATATAAGCCGTAGAGGCGAACCCAGAGTGTTGGAGATGCCAGAACTGTGGGACTGCTGCTGAGGACGACTTCAAGTGGAGATTCAGCCTGGTTTAAGGAACTCTGTTTTTACAACTTTGAGCTGCAAACAGAGACTGGAATTGCCTAGGGTCTTTGAGCCACCGTGACTACATGATGAGCAACAGAAGATGGACACTGAAGGATGCAATATTTGATTTGCTGGACTTTGATCTTAATTTAATGCTTTCTTATTATGTCAAGATACTTCTGTTTTAATGTTTTATTCATTCTAAAGTATTTAACTTATTTTGATTTAATACATTCTTATGGTTAAGAAACTTTGACCTTTTAAAATATTGGAACTGAAGTTTTAATGACAGAACATTTTAAATTTGTCTGAAATATATTTATTTTTTATGATAACTTTTAACATCTGTGGGGACAAGGATTGAAGTTTACAGTTTAAAAGTGCAATGTTTTTGTGTCAAGTTGATGGGTGGAGTGTCATAGTTAGGCACAGATGTCAACTTGACTGTTGAGGGTTTGAGCTCTGGGCACATTTGTAGAGAATTAATGGTTGAGTTAAACCCAAAGCAAACCTGCAGGAGATTGTCTAGCTAATGGGGAAGGCCCAGCCTATGATTTGTGGGACTAGGCCTAAACAGATGAATAAATACTGAGAGCCAGTTGAGAGAGTTGGTATACTTACTCAGACATGCTGGTGGGGCAAATAAGGATCGTCCTTCTCTCAGCCATTATGTGGATATGGTATAGCCAGTTCCCTTGATGCTTTGATGATGGTACATGCTCTCCTGTCAAGCTGGATTGTGAACTTTAACCAGACAATCAAAAGAGAATAAACCCCTTGTTCCCTTAAGCTGTTTGATAGTCATTTATCAGCAACCATGCAGGTGAACTGCAACACTGTGTGTCATGGTTTCAAATGTGTCCCCCACAGTCTCATGTGTTTAGAAAAGTCATGGCACTTTTGAGAGGTGAGCCTTGCTGGAGGAAGGTGGTCACAGGGGGGTGAGTCTTGAGGTGGTTTAGTCACATCCTACCTCCTGGAGAACTCTGCTTTAGCAGCAGCAGTCTTATAACTCTGTTTCCAAGACGTCTGCAGTGACTTAGCCTGCCTCCAGCCTCAGCCACCAGCCATGCTGCCTGCACCATGAAAGACTGTATTTCCCCTCTGGAACATAAGCTGAATAAATCTCCCTTTCTCCCATTAAGCTGTTGGAGCCTCAGTGTTTTCTCACAGCAAGAGAAAAGAGTAACCATTACAGAAATTGGTATGGAGAAGTGGGGTATTTCTGTAAGATTAAGAGTACCTGGTACCACAGTGCGAAGTGTTTTGAAGTTGAAAGAAATTAGTATCAGAGAAGTAGGGTGTTGCTGTGTGAGACTAAGAGAATCTGGTACCAAAAAGTGAAGCTGAGAGAAGTTGGTACTCAGCAGTATGGCCAGTGCTGTGACATGACTAGTGTGCCTTTGGAGAACTTTGGGATTTTGTGCCGGGAAAGTCTCTGTGGTCTTGGCGATCAGGCCAAGTGGGCCTTTCTTGTAAGAGCTGTGAAGAAGGCAATGTTGAGAGATGCAGGCAGTGGAAACCCAGCTTGTGGTGTTCCAGAGGGAAACAAAGCCTGTATTGAAACTGGACGAGTGACAAATGGAACCATGTGTTGGCAGAGAGTTTAATGAAGTTTTGCCCTTGTCCTGAAGTTAAACTCGAGTGCTTGGTGGAGGAAATTTCAAGGCACTGTAGTCTTGACAATGTGATATGGCTACCTTTTATTGCTTTTTTTCAGAGTTATGAAGAAGAGCAAGGAACTGGGCAGAAAGAAGCAAAAACTGTAAGATCTGTCTGATGAGGAAAAATTCAATGATAAAGAGTTAAACTGGGAAGAAGCAGAGAACAAAATATTGGCTGTTTGTGGTAGTTAATTTTGGTGTCAACTTGACCACGCCGACATTAATTAAGATCAGTTGTTAGACTACCTGAAGAGATTATTCAAATCAATACATTTACAATACTAAGACCACCCCTAGATCTGTTTGGAATTTTCCTAGATCTGATTGGAACTTCCTAGATGTGATTGGAATCTCCCAGTAGTGGACCAGATAGAAAGAACTACAGAACAGAAGACTAGGAAGAAGAGAGACTCTCCAAGGATATTTGCAATGACTTACCCTGCCTCCAGCTTCAGCCACCAGCCATGTTGCTTCCATCATGAAAGACTCTTTCTCCCCTCTAGAACCATAAGCTGAATAAATCTCCCATTCTCCATTAAGTTGTTTGACTTTGGGTGTTCTCTCATAGCAATAGTTAAGAGTAACTGTTAAACTGTTTAAAAGATTATCTCCATTAGCAAATCAAAGCCAGCTCTTAATCTGAATCAGAGGAGAGGCAAGAATCTCAGAGAAGACTCCCATCCATAAGAAAGCAAATCCTTATGGAAGGAATGAGCTAAAGGGGAGTTCCAAAACAAGAATCCATTATTCCCCTAAAGCAATTGCCCAAAAGAAAATAGATTTTTCTTAAAATCACTATAAAGAAGCTGAATCAACTGTGATACAGGGGGCCAGTTTTGGCAAAATCATCCACTTGGTTCTGGTTTTAGAGGCATGAAAGATGCAAGAGAGAGAGGTCATGGATTTCTCCTTGAAGGTTTCAGAAAATGGTGGAATCCAGGCAGCATGTAGCAGAAAGCTTGCAGTATTCGAGGCCTAAGAAGGACAGTTTGTGCTGTGAAGTTAAAGCCTGGTTTGCCATTGAGAAGTAAAGGTGTTAGAGATGCCAGAGACAACGTGGGACATCTGCCAAGGACAGCTGTATAACTGGGAAGAGTAAGCCCGAGAGAGTGATGTCTTCTATGAGCAGCTGCATTGGAAGGGTGGAACCGAAGTGCTTTGAAACAAGAGGCTCACCTGTTGGACATGGAACTACAGGATTTGGAGTTTGTCCTGCTGGTTGTCACTCTTGTTATCAACCAGTCTTTTCTGGATATGCTCTAATTCTTTCCTTTTGGAATGGGAATGTTTATTCTGTGCCATTGTATGTTGGAAGTATGTAATTTTATTTTTGATTTTACAGGAGACTTTGGACTTTTGAACTGTGTTGGGACTACTCATATAGTCTGTGGAAACTTTTAAAGTTGAACTGAGTATGATTTACATATGAGATGACAATGAGCCTGTGGGGGCCAGGGATAGAGTGTCATGGTTTGGAATGTGTCCCCCAGTTTCATGTATTTGGGAAGGTCATGGCACCTTTGTGAAGTGGAGCCTTCCTGGAAGAAGGTGGCCACAGAGGGGTGGGCCTTGAGGTGGATTAGTCCCACCCTACTTCCTGAAGAAGTCTGCTTTGCAGCAGCAGTCCAGTAGCTATCAGCCTCCAAGATGTCTGCAGTGACTTAGCCTGCCTCCAGCTTCGGTCACCAGCATGATGCTTCCGCCATGAAAGACTGTATCTCCCCTCTGGAACCCTTAGCTGAATAAATCTTCCTTTCTCCCTTAGATTGTTTGACTTGGATTTTTTTCTCTCAGCAACAGATAAGAGTAACTAGTGCATCATGTTTCCCATCTGGGCGAGAGCTCTGTTTCTGTGGCCTCACCATGCCTGAGATCGGCTACCACTTAGTTTGACCTCACCTGGCAGCATGCGGAATGACATGTCATTGAGGTCTTGGTTTGTGTTTCCTTGACTACCACATCATGTGTTTATTAGATTTCTTTTGTCAGTTATCCATTGAAGGTTTCTTTTCTTTATAGACTTCTGTGAGTTCTTTGTATGTGGATACTAATTCCCCACTTTTCTACCTTCTCTTTAGAGGATATTTTAATACTGATTTTGACACACAAAAACTTTCATTTTCTGATAGTTCAACTTACCAATTATTTCCTTTATTATGTAATACATGGCATTTTTTAATTGGGAGTGTTTCTTTTTGAAGTCATACTAATATTCTCTAACATTAACTCCTGAAAGTTTTGTAGACCTTTTACAGGGCTACCAAGAACCTCACCATTATTCATGATGTAGTGGAAGTATCTTGAAGTTCTGCAAGTTTTGTTGCTTTGCTCCTCGTTTATAAAAGTTTTTTTTTTTTTTACTATTCTTGGCCCTTTGCATTTTATATAAATATTAATGAGATAATTAAGTTATACAAAAATACAATTGAAATTGTAACTGGTGACCTTGAATGTGTACGTTTCAGAATTGACACTTTCACAATATGGTATCTCCAAACTTATTCAAGTCCTCTCTAGTATTCACAAATGCATTCAGCATGTTGCTTTGATAACATGCATTCAGCATGTTACATTATGCCTCATAGAAATCTTATAAAGTCTTGCTATCCTTAGGGTGTCAATGTTTATTGCTGTTGTAGTGTCATATTTAATTTTTATTGTTTGTGTGTATGAGTAGAATTGATTTCTATAGACAGTCATTTCACATGTTGAGAACTTGGCAAACTCCTCAGAGACGTCGTGAATGGATGTAGAACATACCATCCGCCATGGGGACATGTTTTCCCCTTTCAGAGTGTGTCTCTTCTCCTTTCCCACTTTCCTTGCCTTGTATTGGCTAGAACTTCCAGTACAGTGCTGAATGAGGGTTCTCATCCTGGGCATACTCCATTTTTCTCTTCTACCTTCTAATATTAAGTATGATTTTGCCTAACATAGGTGGTAGATGTACTTTGTGTTATTGAGATTTTTTTCTTACTATTTTTGTTTGCTGATGATCTTTTGTGTTTTTATTGGGATATATCAAATTATATATAATGAGGGGCTTCTTTATGGTATTTCATACATGTATGTAATGCAGTTTGGTCATGCTCACCCTCAAGCCTCTCTTGACTCTTCCTACTCTGTGGACCCTGACTCTTCTCAGTTGTCTTCTTCCACTTTCAACACTTAATTTTGTGTAATGTCTCTTTCCCCTCAGCACCCACTGACTGCCTCCCGACCCTCAGGGAGGCCGAACCCTTGAATCCTTCCCGGCTCCTATGGCAGAGCACTGATGGGTCCATTCCTTGTGCAGGTCAGCACAGCGGCTGTGAGTGCACTCAGCCTTCCTTTCATACTCTTCCCTGCTCCTCTTCCACGATGTCAAATGCACTGGAGCAGGTTATGCAGATGTCCCACTGAGGTCTGAGCATCTGGCAGTCACTTGTGCTCATCACTTTGTCCAATGACAAGATGGTGATGAACTCCGCAGACCAGCTCGGCAGTCACCTCTGCTTGGCAGGGCGAATCCTCTTCAACCAAAGCTAACAGCAGCTCTATCTAAGGGCAGAAATAGAATTCAAAAGACAAATTTGATCATATGTTTTTTCTGCATTTAACATTCCTTTTTAATCTAATAATGTGCATTAAATAATTTTTATGATTTCAATTAATCTTTAATTTATTGCAATAATAAACCCATGTTTATCTCTTATTTAGGATTGTTACATCCATTCATAAGAGAGATTTCCTTTCTCATGTCCTTGTAGAAGATTTGTGTCATAACGTTAATTGAGAAGTACTCTCTCTTTCTCTGGGAAAATTTGTCTAAGTTTAGTATTACATCTGTATTGAATGTTTTGTTGGTATAACTTTCTGAGTTGAGGGGTTTTTTTTCATTTACTTTAATGATTCTTTTTTTTATTAAAAATTTAATTATACATTTAAAACATTTTTTACCAGTTCCCTCCCTCCCCCCTCCTCCCCTGAACCCCCTCCTCCCCCTCCTCTCCCTCCCCATCCCCCAGTGCCTCCCCCCCAATTCCCAGAGAGTCTTTTATTGTCTACGCCTGACTCTCCACTAGGTCCTCCTCTCCGATGACATATAAGGACCCAGTGGCATTTCCAGAAGCCCTTTCTCTTGTTCCCCTTAAGCATAGGAGCACTACTATGGCTGTCAATCCCTTGCTTCCAGGGATCTCGGTGCCCTTAACAGATGCTAGACTTTATGAGGGCAACAGTGCGCTGGACATTGTGCAGGGCATGCAAAGTTCCATTATGATTGCTTTGGCCCCAACTATTGTTGAGAATCTTGCAAATCGTTGTTCCTCCCATCCTTTTGCTCTTACAATCTTACCACCCACTTTAATGATTCTGAATATGCTTAATGTTGTATTTCTTCTTATGTTCACTTTCTGTTTTATTTTATATTTTTTCCCTTATGTCCAAAAGTGTATTGCTATAAATTCATTCCCACCTCGTTCCTTCCTTCTCTCTTCAGTTTGTGTGATTTCTTTGGCGTCTCAGTGTCCGTGATCCTGGTCCCGCCATCCATCCGCATTCCAGTCCTCTGTATCCCCCTTTATTTTTCACCACATGCTTTTCAATTTTTATCAAAGTTTTAAAAAGTATGTGGGTTTGTCTATTCTAATTTCTATTTGGACTCTGTAGTTCAATTTCTGATCTTGTTTCTATTAACTTCATGGATGTTCTTTTTTTTCTAATTATCAGGTGGATCTTATTAGTTCATTTATTTTCTAGCCTTCAACCTTTTTTTTTTTACTGTTTCTTTAAAGCTTTAACTTTTCTCTAAGTATTGTTTAACAGAACTCCAGAGATTTGATAAGTAGTGTTTTCATTTTCATTTATATCAACTTCTTGATTTCTATTTTTTCATTCTCATTAAAGATTTACTTGGAAACATTTGTAATTTTAGAATTTCTACTAATTCATTAATTTCATTTCTTTTGTGTTTAGAAAACATGTTTAGACTGCTTCTATCTCTTTAACATTTGTTTTATCTGCACAGTTTGAAAACCGTAAAACATCATACTTAGAAAATATATTTTGTAATTTGGAGAAAGAGTCCTGTGTGTTCCTGCTACATTTTAACTGATGTATCAGTAGGTCCTGCTTTGTAACCCACAAGTATCTCAGGTGAGGTGGCAAGTGACAGGATATTTCATTATGAAAGCTGGGAGCCAGTCTTTTTAAAATCCAGAGTGAGTACAGAAGCTTTCCCCAGTCAGAATTAAGCATTCCATTAGAGGTCATAAGTAGTTATTCATAACTCCAAAGTAGGGTAATAAATATAAGTAATAGAAATATAATTCACTTGGAACATTCTAGAATTGATGGTCAATCATAATATCAAAAGAGAGTTAGTAGAAAAGTATAAGATTAAAAATATTAGTTAAAAAGAAAGTAAGATCAATAAAGAAAAGTTAGTTTCTCAAATAATGACATTTTGAAGGGTAGGTCTCTGAAAACATCTTTATGGTTATAAAATTGTGAAACTTTATTGAAGCACATACAACATATGAATAAATGCAGAAGTGCAAATAAGTAAAAGATATCTCCTAATTCACAGAACTGAAACTCAGAAAACATCAGTAAAGCAATGAATATAATAAAATTAAAGGATAAATCACTTGGCCCAAAATTTGTAAAGGCCCAAGATGACACTGTGAAATACACCTGGAAGTATGAAGAAACAGAATTCTCTGACTCTGTTGGGTAATATGTTTTTAAAAAGCTATATTGACATTGCCTAGTGGAATGCAAGCTATAGCTACTAATAATACAGAAATCATACTTCTGGACTCTTGCCCTAGCAAACAAGCATGTGCAAAAAAGATGCATGTGAAGGGTTTAATGATGCAAACATCTAACAATAAATACATCAGTAAAATATATCATTAGACTAGAGCCAGCTTATGTACATATGCAAATAGGAATGTGCATATGTATCTTTGAACATGTCTTGAAACTATTGTTGAATATAAAATTTCAGAAAGTGATTAGTATAACAGTTATATGAAATAACTACATCACACAAAAACACAAGTGGAAAGCCATCTAAAGGTGATAACACTTGTGGGACCATAAGCTGAATAAATTTCCCTTTTTTCCTTAAAAAGAAAAGCAAAGTTGATGATGGGTGCACCAAGTTTATGATGGAGAAAAGAAAATATAAAAAAAAATTGGGATTTGGAGAAGAAAACGACTTCTACTTCATCTGAACCATTCCTGCCCTTTACTTCAGTAAAGTGCCTGAGTGTGGACATTGTTATTCAGCCTGATGCTGAAAGCTCAAGGCAGGCAGGAGATTGTGGAAGAGAAGAAATAAAACCATCTTTACTGATAGATGGTGTGATCTTATGTACAGAAAATCTCAAGGAGCCAGAATCCACCATAACTGAAACAGCTTAGCAAGACTGGAGGATATTAGACTTATAGAACCCAGGGGATTTCCTAGAAATGAATAATGAAAAAAATCAGAAAAATATATTCATAACATTGTCAAAAAACTTTAAGGAATATAACAAATTGAAGACTCATATGAGAAAGTATAAAAGATTGTTAAATACATGCAAAATAAATGGAAAGATGTTTCAGGTTCCTAGAGTGAAAACGGTGTTCATGAAAGCACTTCAAGCTGATCTAGAGAATTAGTGTTATCATAATTCTGTTTTTTTTCTTTAGAACTTAAAAATTTGGTTCTACAATTATACAGAATCTTGAAGTGCCTAGTGTAATTGAAACAGTCTTGAGAAGAATGAAGGAGGATTCATCCTTGCAGAGAGATGAGCTGCAGACGGTGAGGGTTCAGTGGAGTGCAAGCCGTGGTTCACAGTAGAACATGATCACCAACCTGCTTTTCAGCAGAAGCTCCAAGACAATTCAATATGGTGAAGCAAAGCTTTCAAAAACCAAGTAATACTGGAAAAGCAGGAGATCCATGTATGAAATGGATGACTTTGGATCCTGCACAGAGTCTAAGTAGAAAGAAGTAAAACAGCAAAACAACCAACAAAAAACCCCTCTATTATCTTAGGCTGAGAAATGCTTTCCTAGACATAGAACCAAACTGCAACAGCAACATTAAATAATCGTAAATGGACTTGAAATGGATTGAACACAGTAGCACACGCCTGTCATCGTAACACTGGGAAAGGCTAAAGTCCTTGGAGGATTGCATAGTGAAATCCAGCTTCAAAAAAACAAATCAGGTGCTAACTTGGGCAGCACATATACTAAAATTGGAACTCTACAGAGATTAGCATGGCCCCTGCAGGAGGACGACATGCAAATTTGTGAAGTGTTCCATAAAAAAAAAAATCAGGGCTGGAGAGACAGCTCAGGAGTTAAGCCTCTACTTCATAGGCAAAAGGACCTGAGTTCAGATCCTAGATGCCATGTGAACATGCAGGGCAGAATTGGTGGCAACCTTCTGATTTTGGAAGACAGAGTCTGGGAAACTCCAGAGCTAAAGCAAAGAGGAAGTATAACAATCAAGGGTGATTCCCAGTCACATTGTCCTCCACAGGTATACACAGTCCTTTCTGATACACGCAGATCCATATGCAAAAAAAAAAAAAAAAAATCAAAAAAGTCAAAGCATGTGCACTTCAAAAGACATAGTCAAGAAAATGAAAAGAAAACATACTTGGGGGACATGTGACCAAATTCTATTTTCCATAACAGAATTTTTAAAAATCAGAATATGTAAAACTCTTGTAACTACCCCAGTAGTTTTTTTAAAGAGCAAATAAGTAATTCAAACAGAAAATTTGCCAAAAAGCATCAATGTCCAATAAACATATGAAAAGATGTTCCCTGTTGCTAGCAAGAAAACACACAGTGAAAGAGTGTACACTTAAAATGCTATGTGAATTGTCTCAATAAAATTGCTTCAGAACTGAAGCAAAGATGTAAGATGGTGTTAATAACTTTTCGCTGGTTGGATTGCAAGTTTTTATTCTAAGGACTTCTTTTTGTTGACAGGTGTGACTGTATAGCCCTGGTGGCGTGAAGCTATATATGCAGTGCAAGTTGCCTTGGATCTCATGATCTTCCTAACTCAGCTTCCTGTGTGCTGGTATTGGAGGCTACCAGAGCTGGCAGAGCTTGTCTGTTGTTAGTGTATCTCAAGCATAACAAAACAAAATCAGACACCACAAATTCTCGGGCCCAAATTTCTGCTTAGATAATTATATACATTTATATGCTTTTAATTAGACTTGCTTTTAAATCTTGACAGGTGACCACATCCCCGAAGGAAATGATTGTGTTCTGTGTGATCCCTACTAAATCAAGTGCAGTTACTTCATGCCTTGTTCTTAAATGCAAGTCAAATAAGTAAATATATGATACATTTATTATACTTTCCTAGAGGAACATATTAAATGAGATCTCCTAGACTGGCTTCAATGACATGGTCTGGGTAGTCCAGCAACGGCCATTTCTACACCAGTGAGATTCAGTCTGCAGGACTGTCTCGGCAGTTTCATCCCGGCACTGAAGTTGGTTCTGGAGAACCACTGACTCTGGAAGTGCTCAGACGTGGTTTCTGATAGCAACAAGGAATGCAGCAGGGTGGAGCACTTCAGCAAGAGCCAAGGCAGGCACAAAGCAATGCCTTCCCAGCATACCCTTCTTCTGGTGCCACTGGAAAGTAACACACATTTGGGGCAGTTCTCAGGAATAACTTGACCAAGAAAACTACTCAGAGCTGTTCCCAGAGACTCATCCCTTAGTTGATTCCAGGTCCTAGGCACGTTGACAAACATGAGTAGCTATTACATTTGACATGCAAGAGAAAGCAGCATATCCTAGACACCGAGGGAAAAATGCCGGGCAGAGAGCAAATGAGATTTTAAAACCCTCTGGAGAAAGGGGAAACCACACAGGAAGACCACTGACCCAGAGACCAGGGAGGGAAAAAGGGAGAGAAGTTTTCTTTTGCCCTGATGTGGAGTAGTGTGACTCTGGAGCACTTTCGGATGCAAATGTAGAAATTTTGACACATTTGATACTGGAAGGAAGATGGAAGGGATGCAGTTTAAGTCATAAAAGAAACCACGACTTGGTGAAGAATCTGCGATGGTGATGACAATGATCATTTAACTGGTTACCACTTGGGTTGATTCAAGTGTAGAGACCTGACAGGAAAGCAGGAGGAGAAACGGTGTGCAATCCAGAGGAAATGCAGTGTGTGGCAAAAGGCCTCAATTATATATCTAATTAGTTGTGTTTGCAAATGCAAGGTCATAGACTGTAGAAAGCAGAGATGAGGGAAACAAGCCCTCAGGATGCTTCCGGGTGGAAAACAAGATGCTCACAGACACAGAGGTGCGGAACATAGTTAAATAGAAGTGGCCTTCTCCTTCACAAAGTGGGTTAGTGCTGGACAGGCAGAGTCAAAGCCTAAATAAAGGTGACACTAAACACCTGCAGAGAGCCTCAGGGAAGAGACAGTGTTTGTTGAGGCTGTAGTGGAAGGGTGCGTCCTTTTAGAATTGGGGTTTAGGAAACTGAGAAGGGAAACTTTGGAAGAGAACGTGGAGAGAAGGAAGTAGCTTGAATTTCAATAGCAGAGTCAAAACTCAGTTACAAGACTTCACAAATAAACACTTAGTTTAAACTGTGGCTGTTGAAAACTTTTTTCAAGTTTCCCATTCTCTTTACATCTGGCGTTTCCTAGTGCCTACCAGAATTTCTAGATCTCATGCGGCACCTTAGCCCATGAATAAAATATCATCTCCCTGGAGGCCCTCACAGTCTCACTTCCTTTATCTAAGAAAGACTGAGCACTCTGTATCACAATCATCCGTCATTAAATCACACACTCCACCCACCAGTTAACTCACACCTGGCTTTCTTGATCCCTCCGCTGTACTCACATGGAAGTCCCCAACCTTGAAGGTCAATTGCTCACTTTTCTCCTGTGTCTTCACCCTATCTATGGGGGATAATTTGTCATGCTCAACCTGTCTGTGCAGGGCCAGTCATGCAAAGCATTCGACCACAAACTCATGCATATAAGTTACAAAAAGGCACCATCCCATTTTTGGTTTTGATTTTTAGCCATCTCTCCTCCTTCCTTCACACTATATTTTCCTAGATTCATCAACTGAATGTTTGCTTTCCATCGCCTCCTCCTCCTAATACAATTGTATGCCACTCTTAGTTGTCTTTAATGTTGATTTATTTTTAAACTAACACACAGCCACTTTGAGGAGCATCACATCTTAAATTATAATCACAATAGTTATTGTGATGTTATACAACCACTTTTCTGGTTAAAAACACTTTAACATTGCTGCAAGACTTCTTAGACTCTCACCACCACTTCCCCCTTTTGCAAAAGTGGCCATTGCTGAGACCTCAGATGTAAGTGACACTGTCTCCTCTTGATTTCTACAAACAGACCATGTGATGGGCATCCTCTTCATTTTGAAACTTTTTTCATAAAACATGATCCTGTGTTTTCATGTGGCTTTTGTTTATCTTCATTGGTAGGTGGTGTTTCATTGCAGAACACACAGCAGTGCTCCCACCATCCTACTGTCAATAGAGGTTTGGTTGCTTATAGTGTTTGGTCACTGGAAATGATGTCATCAACATTCTTAGATACAGCATTTCAACACCCAGCCAAACATTCTCTCGACATATAGAAAAAAGGCTTGCAGCACATGGATGATTCAGCTTCAGAATCCAAGGTTCTAAAGCAAATGGAGGGCTTGCATATCCTCAAGCAGGATGTAGACCTCCACTCTTCATATACTATCTTGCAGACCGATGCTCTTAGAAGGAGCTGGCCTCTGTTCATGCTATCAAGCTATGCTATGTAATTGTAACTTTGTCTAAACACTAATTTCCAATTTGGATTCTCTTTCAGATTTTTAGTTCCTTCTCTGAAGAGAACACTCTGCCACTCCAGAGTGACTCACCCAGGCCTGCATTCAACAGACTGCCTGAGAAAGATCCGGGTCTGTGTGGGGAACAGTGGAGTTTGAGACTGTGGCCCTGTCAGTTCTGGACAAAGCTGACAGCTGCATGCTGGCAAGGAAGCCGACTGGTGGATCCCACTCTGTGGCACCACAGGAATTCATTTCTCCAAACCATTTTCCTATGCACTCAACTGTCTAGGATAAAGCTACACTGGAAGCCACTGATCACTAAGTTGAAGCCATGAAGCCAAAGACCAACTGTGCTCAAAATGCAAACTGTAGGATAATGATATTTCATCCAACTAAAGAAGAGTTTAATGACTTCGACAAATACATCTCTTACATGGAGTCCCAGGGCGCTCACCGAGCCGGGCTGGCCAAGGTGATTCCACCCAAGGGCTGGAAAGCCCGGCAGTCCTATGAGGACATCAGCAACTTAGTGATAACTGCACCCCTGCAGCAGGTGGTCTGCGGGCAGGCAGGTGTGTTTACACAGTACAGTAAGAAGAAGAAAGCCATGACTGTGAGGCAGTATCGCCGCCTGGCAAACAGTAAAAAATATCGAACTCCAGCACACCTAGATTTTGAAGATCTGGAGAGAAAATACTGGAAGAACCGCCTCTACGAATCACCAATTTATGGTGCTGATGTCAGCGGCTCCTTGTTTGATGGGAAGACTCAACAGTGGAATGTTGGACATCTGGGGACAATTCAGGACTTGCTGGAGCAAGAATGTGGCATTGTCATTGAGGGCGTCAACACACCCTACCTGTACTTTGGCATGTGGAAGACCACCTTCGCTTGGCACACTGAGGACATGGACCTATACAGCATCAATTACCTGCACTTCGGGGAGCCCAAGACATGGTATGCGGTACCCCCTGAGCATGGGAGGCGCCTGGAGCGCCTGGCCAAGGAGCTGTTCCCAGCCTGCTCCCAGGGCTGCGAGGCCTTCCTGAGGCACAAGGTGGCGCTCATCTCTCCCACTGTGCTCAAGGACAATGGCATCCCCTTTGGCCGTGTGACTCAGGAGGCTGGGGAGTTCATGGTGACCTTTCCCTACGGCTACCACGCTGGCTTCAACCATGGCTTCAACTGCGCCGAGGCCATCAACTTTGCCACCCCGAGGTGGATCGACTATGGCAAAGTGGCCTCTCAGTGCAGTTGTGGGGAGGCCAGGGTCAGCTTCTCCATGGACGCCTTTGTGCGTATCCTCCAGCCTGAGCGCTATGAACTGTGGAAGCAGGGCCGGGACCAGGCGGTGGTGGACCATGTAAAGACCACAGCACCTGCCATACAGGAGTCCAGTGCCCAGGAAGTGGTTTTTGAAGCCAGGAAAGTACAAGACTTGAAGCTTGTTCCCGTTAGCCAGGCCCCAGATTCTCCACTGCCAGGGGACAATGATCTGAGGGCCTGTCACAGCCCACAGGTATGCCATGGCCCTCAGCAGCCCTCTGTGGCTCATGCTAGCTCCCAGTTGGATGCAGCCCCAGCCTCATTGCCTACCCTAGATTCACCTGCCCATGGCCACTACCTGTCAAATGACAAGCGTGGTCTCGGTCGTCGCCCTTGTGACACGGGGGTAGAGGAGCAGGTCCTCGAGGCTCCCCCCAAGAGACGTCTGCTGGCAGAATCAGAAGGAACAACTGTGGACCCAGAGCTTCAGCCACAACCCCTCGTGACAATCAGCCCTGGGTCTGTGAACCCTGGCCCGTGTCATCCTTCCACCACTCTGGAAGCTGGCTTGACCTCTGACCTCTAAGCCTAGGTGCTGCCTTGCTGTAGCTCACTCCTCTGTTGTACTGTCACTGGCTAAGACTGGTCACATATCAGCTCAGAGTTTGGCCTGCGTTTGCAGGACACTGGCAATGCCCAGAGAGCCCCCATCAGTTCTGCTCACTCGGTTTGCCATGGATTCTTCTTCCTCTCAGACCTTGGTCATCCTCAGAGCTCTATACCTTCTGTGCTTCCATCTGACTTCTCGAATGCCTGGTTCTAAATCCTCTGGATGAACTGTGGAGGAGGCCACAGATTCCCTTCTCTTCCTCTCTACCATCTCTTGCAGATGAGGCACTTTTGACCAAATAGATTAACAGAGTCATAGAAAGAAATGTATTACCTTTTAACTTAGTCATGTTTCAAAAATGTGTCTCACCAAGTATTTGTTCACAAGTATATTAAGATCAAAGCAACAAGAATATTAAAAGTTGGCTCTATTTCTCAATTAAAGTTTCAAACCATATAATGGTAGGTAGAAGTTACTCTTTTGTGTATTCATGATTGTTTCAAACATTTAAAGCAAAACTTCTCTTGGGGGTGGGAACACATGGTGTGGTGGCTGTGAATGAGTCTGAGAAGCTAGTGACTGTCAGCTGCTGGCTGCCAGCATTTGGCTTCCTCTGGGCTCTGAGAATGATGGAGATCAGCTTGACTAGGTAGCAGGACCAAGCTGTTTGGACAGACCAACACGGGGAGGGAAGAGCAGCAGCGTGACACTCTCCCTTCACCTCTCTTTCTTCTGAAAGTGGTAGGTATATTTCACATTCATTTCTCTGTCCCAGTAAGTCCACAAAGCATTAGAACAATACCATTTCAATTAACAATTTGTGCTCAAGAAACTAAAGAAAGATTTTAATACTTTTTTTCTTTGTGTCTCCATGTGTGTGTTGCTGTGGCAAAACACCTAAGAAGCAATTTAAAGAAGAGGTGGATTTTGGCTCATGGTTTCAGGAGACACAGTCAGTCCATCATGGTGGACAGAGAAGGTATGTCAGAGCATGACTCCATGATGGGGGGGAGTCAAACAATTATTGTGCACACACGTGGGTTGATTGGGAAGTAAAATTAGAATGGGAAGTTCAGTCACTATAAATCTCAGGGCTCCACCCCCAGAAACCACTTTATTCCAGCCAGGCCCACCTCCCAGACTTTCAACAATCTCCCCAAACAGTGCCAGCTCTTGATAACCAAGCATTCAACACATGATCCTGTGAGGGTCATTTTAAAGTGCAACCATAGCCCCATAGCTGAGTCACATTGGACCAAAATCACGAAATAAAATGCTGACCTGGGTCCCTGAGCAGCAGAACCATGGAGTTCACACAGACGGGAGCTGCTCTAGGGAGCCACAGGAGCGCCTTGGACCACGCATGGCTGAGGAATAAACAACATGGTGCACAACTGGGGATCCAGACACAGTTCCAGTAAGCAGAACAGCCATCAGCTGTCAGCCAGTTCTGGCCAGCACAGGCAGTTGTCTTACTCAGGACCCTGCCTATTCTCAGAAGGGACTGATCATGAACGGACACCCTAACCTGCTCAGCCATCTCCTCAACTGTCATAGTCAGATACAGGTGTCCTCAATTTGACAGTGGAACCCTTGGAGCTCTGAGCACATTAGCAAAGAATTAGTGATTGAGTTAAGTGCAAGGAAGCATGCAGGAGATTGTCTAATTAATGGGAAGACCCAGGCCATGGTGGGTGATAGTAGTCCCTGGGGTAGATTTCTAGAACAGAGGAACTGGGTAAGGAAATGGGCAACTTCTGGATACACGCTAGTCTGGCCAGTGACAATTATCCCTCTACAGTCCTCTGTCGATATGGTGTGGTCAGTTCCCTTAGTCCCTGGTATTAGTGTGATCTCTTCTGCCAAGCTGAACAAAGAACTGTAACTGGACTCTCATAAGCCAGAATAAAAGCTCTTGTTCCCTTAAGCTGTTTTGTCCTGAATTTATCAGTAACAATAGAGAGTAACTCAACACTGACCCCCGTAACAACATTCCCGAACACGCAAGTCTTGTCATAGACATAGGTATCAACTTGAGGGTTGAGGGTTCAATCTTTAGGCAAATTTGCAGAAGTTTAGTACTCAAGTTAAGCCTGTAGGAGACTGTCTAATTGGTAAGCGGGCCTAGCCTATGGTGGGCCCTCAAGCAAGTGATTAAGATGGAGGGAACTAGCCAGGGAAGTTGGTATCCTTTGGTATACTAGGCCAGACATGCTAGTCCTGCAAGCAGGGATTGTCCCTCTGTCAGTAGTCCTGGAATATATAGATATGTTCTGACCAGTTCCCTTAGCCTCTTGTGTTGGCATGGGCTCTCCTGCCAAGCTGAACAAAAACCTGTAGCTGGACTATTGTAAATCAGAATAAATCTCCTGCTCCCTTCAGTCGTTTGGTGGTAGATTTATTGGTGGCCATGTAGGCTGACTGTGACACCTCCACACTGGGCTCTCAAAGCTGGCTTGCAAGGATCCCACTGTGCAAACCTATTTGCAGGCCCCATGTTGGTAAACATGGTTTTCTTGAAAAAGTAACAGTTACCCAGCTGACAGTTCACAGTGCTCAGAGATGTGAGGCAATACAATGGCCTTGGAATGAGCATGGCTTTGTGACCAAATGTTTGAGTAAAAGCATTTAAAGAAGAGGTTTCTTTTGACTCATGGTTTCAGGAGATGCAATCATGAGGATTTTGTAGCTCCTGGTTAGAGCATTTATCTTGGAACACTAAAAATCAGGAGTATGAGAAGAAAGGAGGTTTCTGTTGCCACAATAACTCATTCCCGACTCTGCCCCAAGATGGACTCGTTCATGTATCCTGCTCCTCTCAGACCATTTGACTCTCACACATAAAATCATAAAACCGCTTGGAAAAACTGCTTGCCAGTGTCTTAAAACTCTGCCCAGGAATTATACTTCTAGCTATTTGTCAGTTCACACCAATCAAGAACCCAAGAATTCATATATGTCTGAATGGATGAGTAGAAAACAATATATTAAAATGTTTTTCATCAGTAACATCCCAACCTCAGAGGATGACTCAGGTTATAATTATCATCATGGAGGCAGAGAGAGCAAGCTACAGACTGCTAGAGCAGACCGAAGAGCAGATTAATAGTTGAAGCAGGGCAGGGACATCCAAACTCAAGACCCTCCCCCATGATATGCAGTACCAGTTACACTTCTCTGTTGCTGTGCGATCCCACTGAAACTCAAGCAGCTAAGGAAGAAAGGGAGATTCTTTGAAACCTTGGAGAACCTCCTCCCTCTTACATCTTTGAGGCCTTTAAAACTAGGACCATATGGACAACTTTGCTAAGTTCTGCTGTAACTGCCAGATGGAGATTGGCCCCTTGAATCACAGCTAATTTAACTTCTCTGTGTTAATGCTGAGCAGAATCTCTCTGGCTAATTGCTTCAGAGGAGGAACAGACCTTTCCTTTGAAACTCCACTCTTTAGCTCTTTCCTTTTTTTTTTTTTTTATTCAATTGTGCGTGTATGTGCTCATGTGTATGTGTGTGTGTGCATATGTATGCATGTGTGTGTAGAACCATGGGCGAACTCGGGAACCACCATGGACCGCTTCCACCTCCTCCTTGTTTACTCTGCGCCCAGGGATTCACAGGCTCCACTCTACCAGGACCGGAAACGCAGGCCATCCCCGCTTCCACCTGGCATCTATACATGGGATCTAGGATCCGAACTCAGGGCCTTCTGTCTGTAAGGCAGAGGCTTAACCCCTGAGCTACATCTCCAGCCCCAGCTCTTTTCTTTCAAAAGAATTTTCATTCTTATGGGTGGGAGCCTTCCCAGAGCATTTTGCCTTCTTCTATTATCCAAACTGAGAGCAAGCTTTGAGTGTGTGGGCGACGCAGCATCCGGCGTCAACACGCCCTCCTATACTTTGGCAGTGGAAGACCACCTTCACCTGGCAAACCGAGGACATGGACCTGTACGGCATCAACTACCTGCACTTCGGGAGCCCAAACGTGGTACGCGGTGCCCCCCGAGCACGGGAGGCACCTGGAGCTCCTGGCCAAGGAGCTGTTCCCGCCGCTCCCATGGCTGCGAGGCCTTCCTGAGGCACAAGGTGGCGCTCATCTCGCCCACTGTGCTCAAGGACAAGGGCATCCCCTTTGGCCGCGTGACTCAGAAGGCTGGGGATTCGTGGTGACCTTTCCCTAGGCTACCACGCTGGCTTCGACCACGGCTTCAACTGTGCCGAGTCCATCAACTTTGCCACCCCGAGGTGGATCGACTATGGCAAATTGGCCTCTCGGTGCAGCTGTGGGAGGGCCAGGGGCGGCTTCTCCATGGACGCCTTTGTGCGTATCCTCCAGCCTGAGCGCTATGAACTGTGGAAGCAGGGCCGGGACCAGGCGGTGGTGGACCACGTAGAGACCACTGCACCTGCTGGGCAGGAGCTGACACCTGGGATGCACACACAGATTCCAGGGATTTCCACATCAGGCCGGAAGCATTCCTTCCTAGAACCTCTCAAGTGTCTTGTAACAGGTAACAGCCACTACCTTCATCCACTGAACTCTAAGTTCACATACTCATCCTTATCTCAGCGTTCTGCTGGCCCACACATGACTGCAGGCAAGTATGACTCCCAGAAGAACAGCCAGATTCCACTGGACACCTTGGATTTATTACACCCAGTTCCCTGCCCCTCAGCTGGGAGGCCAGGTCGTGGCCGTGGTAGTCGAGTCCGAGCTGGTCGTGGCGGAGCTAGTCTCAGCCGAGCCGGCCATGGTGGTCCAGGGTACCAATCTCGGGTGCAGGGGGACAGCCTCTCTGCTTCAGGAGGCGTGGCTCCCAGTGGTGAGCATACAGGGCAAGCCGTTGTATAAGGAGGAGCTGCTTTGGCCTGAGAATGGGACTCAGGTGGGCACATATGCACCAGGGAGCCCACAGTTCTCCTTTCCTTCTGAACCTTCTGGAGTCTACTCTGCTCCTGACCTTCAACCCTAGGCGCGCCTGGATCCCAATAACCCCATGCACCCAGGCCCCTGCTTGCTGGCAAACCTCCTTGATTGTTTCTTTGCCTGCACCTCAGGTGACTGTGCCTTTGAGGAGGGGTCCAGAGTAAGCCTCTGGGGCACATGACACCCTTGTAGATGCAGCCAAGGTTGTAGCACTAGACCACTCTTATGCCCACAGGGTTGTACCTTCCCCTGAGAGCCTCAGAATGTCTGTGTCACGGATGATCGTAGGCTATGGAGGAGACAGCTTTACCTTTGAGCCCAGAGACATGTTAGCATCCCTGAACCCTGCTCATCTTCTGAAGCAAAGGCCACTAGAATCATGACAGATCTGTTGCCCTTCTCACCACAGCCCAAGCTATGTTTTTAGTCAAACGGTTTCCCTCTCCGTCAAGCAGGAATTTAATCTCCAAAGTGTTAAATGAAGAGAACGCTACTTCATCTCACCGTGGTGGGAGGACCAAGCCTTTGGGAGAAATGAGATCATACTAGGTCCAAGGGTGAGAACAGGACTGAGTTCTAGAGAAATTCTGAGTGTGAGCAGTCATTCAGGAAGTTTACTGACACTTCCAGCATGAAACACGTCTGTGAACAATTCCCATCATAGAAGACTGTGCTGTGTGTTTAAACTTCCAGATTCCAAAACCATGAGCCAAAAGAGGCCATATTCTTTTCTTAATATTTTCTTTATTAGAGAGAAGGTGCACACAAGCAGCATATGGACATCATAGTAGGTGTCTCAGGGGGTCTCCAGGTTTGCAAACAGGTTTCCTACTTGCTGAACTGCTTCACTAACCCCCCATTTCATACAGTAGACTACTGACTGTGTTTCACTATATGAAGGAAGTAATATACCTGGATACTGTGGAGAGGACTCCTTGATTCCTGTGAACTGAGGGACTGAGGTCTGTGTTATGGGCAGCTCACTGGTGCACCCACATCGGTGGGGATTCCTGTACTTGCTGGTAATTGTCTGTACCCAGCACTACCTCCCTGGCTCCATGTCTCCGTGAGACCAGCAGGGGATCACCTGCAACCTCAGATCCATACTATTCAAGAACGAGGCCGTCCCACCCCTCACGAGCAGAGCTTCTCTGAGTTCTGTTCTGACAGACATCAGGTTCATGAATACTCTTCCCATTGACCGTGACCTGGTGCCCTAGAACTCAATGCCTACATCCCTGCACATGCTACACTGGAAGTTTCTGCAGATCATCCTGTGAAGAAGAGGAGGCATGAGTGCAAGGCTGAGGGTAGAAGTGCTCATCGTCACCTGGACTTGGCAGAGTGAAAATGAGCAGGCTTGTCACCGAGGGGTTCCTGTTCTTCTCTGCTCAATACAGGATTAGGCTAATGATCTGGGCTCAGCAACATGCTGACTCTGATGTGGCTTGAGGGAGGCCTTTGCTGCACCTGGAGCAGAAGAACAAAGCCTGTGGTGTAATTTAGCCACTGTAATGGGACTTCAGTCAAAACTTGCCAAGCTGTTAATGTTTACAAGCACTTAGGGTGGGGTGTAGGAGCTCCTCGAATTCATATTGTTTGAAGACATTTTTCAATAAAGCATGCCAATACTTTAGCAATATTTCTTAATATTTTAATTGTAGTCTCTCTTTCTATGAGTACTTGTGTATGCAGAAGTCAGACGATAATTATCTTGCTGTGGGTGTGGGTGTGTGTACTAGTATATACAGAGGCCAAAGACTGCTCCTATGAGACCCAGGCAATTCTGTATTTGTCTCTCATGTGAATGATGTGTGTCACTGCATCCAGTGTGAAGCTTTGCCAAAAACAAAGTCATGATTTGAATGTGAATCCTCTTCCAAGAGCTCATGTGCCTCTATATTTAGCTTTTTTAATGTTTGGAAAGAACATGGCATCTTTAGCAGGTGGAGCCTTGCTGGAGGAAGGCAATCCTAGGTGGTGAAGCTTGAGGTGGATTAGCTCCACCCTACTTCCAAAAGAGCTCTGCTCTTGCAGTTGGCAGTTTTTGCAGCTCTCAGTATCCATGACTGACATGCTTTAGGATGACTCCAGCTTCTGCCAGTCAGCCATGCCTTTCCTGTCATAATGGACATATCTTCCCTCCAAAGTGGAAACTGAATAAATCTCCCTTAAGTGCTTGAGTCTCAGTGTGGTCTCCCAGCAACAAAAAGAGTACTGGACACACAATTGTACTAGAGAAGGGAGGTGTTGCTGAGAGGCTGTAACCCAGTGCCAGAAAGTTTTTGTGACGGTGAGAGAAGTTGGTACTGAGAAGTAAAGAAGTGTGATTAGTGTGCCTTTGGAGATATTTGTTGTGAGAAATTTGGAGAACTTTGGACTTTTCACTGGGTCTTTGCACTTCTTTGTATCTTGGAGAAAGGGCCGAAACTTGGAAGGGAGTAATGCTGTTATAGATGCAGACAGTGGAAGCCCAGCTTGTCATGGTCCAGAGAGGAACACAGACCGAATTTGGAACTAGACTGGGGGGGGGGGATGGAGTGACGTACTGACAGAGAGTTTGATTAAGTTTTGCACTTGTTCTGCAAGCTCTCAAGTTTGACGAGTGTTTGGCAGAGGAAGTTTCAAAGCAATGTAATGCTGAGAATGTGAAATTGCTGCTTTTTAGTGATCTTGGTCAGAGTCATGAGGAAAAAGAGCAAGGAATCAGGCAGAAAGAGACAAAAACAGATCTGATGAAGAAAAATGTGAGGGTCAGTTTAAACAGAATGCAGAGAGTAAAATGGCAGCTAATGTTAAGGAGATTAGCAGGATAATTGAATCAAGAGCGTGCTCGCAGTTTGGATAATTGAAGAGGGGCAAAATGCTTGGGACGGCTCCCACCCATAAGATGAAAATCTTTTGAAAGAAAGAGCTGGGCTGGAGATGTAGCTCAGGGGTTAAGCCTGCCTTAAGACAGAAGGCCCTGAGTTCGGATCCTAGATCCCATGTATAGATGCCAGGTGGAGCGGGGCAGGGCCTGCGTTTCGTCGGCCGGTAGAGTGGAGCCTGTGCAATCCCTGGCCGCCGAGAGTAACAAGGAGGAGGTGGAGAGCGTCCATGGTGGTTCCGCGTTCGCCCCTGGTTCTACACACACACTGCATACATATGCACACACACACATACACATGAGCACATACACGCACAATTGAATAAAAAAAAAAAAGGAAAGAGCTAAAGTGGGTTTCAAGAAAGTCTGTTCTCCTCTGAAGCAATTAGCCAGAGAGATTCCGGCTCAGCATTAACACAGAGAAGTTAAATTAGCTGTGATTCAAGGGCCAATCTCCATCTGGCAGTTACAGCAGAACTTAGCAAAGTTGTCCATATGGTCCTAGTTTTAAAGGCATAAAGATGGGACGAGGGGAGGTTCTCCAAGGTTTCAAGAATCTCCCTTTCTTCCTTAGCTGCTTGAGTTTCAGTGGGATCGCACAGCAACAGAGAAGTGTAACTGGTACTGCATATCATGGGGGAGGGTCTTGAGTTTGATGTCCTGCCTGCTTCAACTATTAATCTGCTCTTCGGTCTGCTCTAGCAGTCTTAGCTTGCTCTCTCTGCCTCCATGAGATGAATTATAACCTGATCATTCCTCTGAGGTGGGATGTTACTGAGAAAAACATTTTTAATAATTGTTTTTCTACTCATACCATGCAGACATTGAATTCTTGGGTTCGTTGAGTGGTTGAACTGCACAATAGCTAGAAGTATCAATTCCTGGGCAGAGTTTTAAGACACTGGCAAGCAGTTTTTCCAAGCGGTTTTATGATTTTATGTGTGAGAGTCAATGGTCTGAGAGGAGCAGGATACATGAACGAGTCCATCTTGGGCCAGAGTGCGGAATGAGTTAGTTGTGCAACAGAAACCTCTTTCCTTTCTCTCATTCTCATACTCCTGATTTTAGTGTTCCAAGATAAATGCTCTAACCAGGAGCTACAAATCCTCATGATGCCATCTACCCTGAAACGAGAGTCAAAAGAAACCTCTTCTTAATGCTTTGTTTTTACTATTGTTCCAACTTGGTCACAAGCCATGCCTCATTCCAACCATTGTATTGCCTGCCTTGCGCCTCACCTCTCTGCGCACTGTGAACTGGTCAGCTGGGTACTGTTACTTTTTCAGCAAAACCATGTTTACCAACATGGGGCCTGCAAATAGGTTGGCACATGGATCCTGGCAAGCCAGCTTTGAGAGCCCAGTGTGGAGGTGTCCGTCAGCCGACATGGGCCACCAGTAAATCTACCACCAAACGACTGAAGGGAGCAGGAGATTTATTCTGATTACAATAGTCCAGCTACAGTTTTTGTTCAGCTTGGCAGGAGGCCCATGCCAACACAAGGGCTAAGGGAACTGGTCAGAACATATCTATATATTCCAGGACTACTACAGAGGGACAATCCCTGCTTGCAGGACTAGCATGTCTGCCTAGTATACCAAAGGATACCACTTCCCTGGCTAGTTCCTCCATCTTAACACTGCTTGAGGCCACCATAGGCAGGCCCGCTTACCAATTAGACAGTCTCCTACAGCTTAACTTGGTAGTACTAAACTTCAGCAAATTTGCCTAAAGATTGAACCCAACCCTCAGTGATACTATGTCTATGACAAACTTGCGGGTTCGGGAATGTTGTTACGGGGGTCAGTGTTGAGTACCTCTTTATTGTTAGCTTGATAAATCAGGACAAAACAGCTTAGAGGAAACAGAGCTTTTATTCTGGCTATGAGAGTCCAGTACAGTTCTTTGTTCAGCTTGGCAGAGAGATCACCTAATACCAGGGACTAGGGAACTGACCACACCATATCGACAGAGGACTGTAGAGGGATATGTCACTGGCCAGACTAGCGTGTATCCAGAAGTGCCCATTTCCTTACCCAGTTCCTGCGTTCTAGAAATCTACCCCAGGGACTACTATCACCACCATGGCCTGGGTTTCCATTAATTAGACAATCTCCTGCATGCTTCCTTGCACTTATAACTCAATCACTAATTCTTGCTAATGTGCTCAGAGCTCCAAGGGTTCCACTGTCAATTGAGGACACGTGTATCTGACTGAGACAGTTGAGGAGATGGCTGAGCAGGTTTAGGGTGTCCGTTCATGATCAGTCCCTTCTGAGACAGGCGGGTCCTGAGTAAGAAACTGCCTGTGCTGGCCAGAACTGGCTGACAGCTGCTGGCTGTTCGCTTATGGAACTGTGTCTGGATCCCCAGTTGTGCACCATGTTGTTTATTCCTCAGCCATGCGTGGTCCAAGCGCTCCTGTGGCTCCCGAGAGCAGCTCCCGTCTGTGTGAACTCCATGGTTCTGCTGCTCAGGGACCCAGGTCACATTTATTTTCGTGATTTTGGTCCATGTGACTCAGCTATGGGCGATTGGTTGCACTTTTAAATGACCCCTCACAGGATATGTGTTGAATGCTTGGTTATCAAGAGCTGGCACTGTTTGGGGAGATTGTTGAAGTCTGGGAGGTGGGCCCTGGCTGGAATAAAGTGGTTCTGGGGTGGAGCTGAGATTTAATGTGACGAACCTTCCCATCTAATTTTACTTCCCATCAACCCAGTGTGTGCACAATAATTGTTTGACTCCCCCCATCATGGAGTCATGCTCTGACATACCTTCTCCTGTCCACCATGATGGACTGACTGTGTCCTCCTGAACCATGAGCCAAAATCCACCTCTTCTTTAAATGCTTCTAGGTGTTTTTGCCACCAACACACACATGGAGACACAAAGAAAAAAAGTATTAAAATCTTTCTTTAGTTTCCGGAGCACAAATTGTTAATGAATGGTATTGTTTAATGCTTTGGTGGACTTACTGGGACAGAGAAATGAATGTGAAATATACCTACCACTTTCAGAAGAAAGAGAGGTGAAGGGAGAGTGTCACGCTGCTGCTCTTCCTCCCGTTTGGTCTGTCCAAACAGCGTGTCCTGCTACCTAGTCAAGCTGATCTCCATCATTCTCAGAGCCCAGAGGAAGCCAAATGCTGGCAGCCACAGCTGACAGTCACTAGCTTCTCAGACTCATTCACACCACCACACCATGTGTCCCACCCCAAGAGAAGTTTTTTGCTTTAAATGTTTGAAACAATCATAATACACAAAAGAGTACTTCTACTACCATTATATGGTTTGAAACTTTAATTGAGAATAGAGCAACTTTGAATATTCTTGTTGCTTTGATCTTAATATACTTGTGAACAAATACTTGGTGAGACACATTTTTGAAACATGACTACGTAAAAGGTAACATTTCTTTCTATGACCTGTTAATCTATTTGGTCAAAAGTGCCTCATCTGCAAGAGTGGTAGAGAGGAAGAGAAGGGAATCTGTGGCCTCCTCCACAGTCATCCAGAGGATTTAGAACGCAGGCATTTCGAGAGTCAGATGGAAGCACAGAATGGTATAGGCTCGGAGGATGACCAAGGTCTGAGAGGAAGAAGAACCATGGCAAAATCCGAGTGAGCAGAACTGATGGGGGCTCTTGGGCATTGCCAGTGTCCTGCAAAACGCAGGCAAAACTCTGAGCTGATATGTGACCATCTTAGCCAGTGACAGTACAACAGAGGAGTGAGCTACAGCAAGGCAGCACCTAGCTTAGAGGTCAAGGTCAGCACAGCTTCCAGGTGGTAGGAAGGATGACACGGGCCAGGGTTCACAGACCCAGGGCTGATTGTCACGAGGGTTGTGTGAAGCTCTGGGTCCACAGTTGTTCCTTCTGATTCTGCCAGCAGACGTCTCTTGGGGGGAGCCTCGAGGACCTGCTCCTCACCCCCGGTGTCACAGGGCGACGACCGAGACCACGCTTGTTCATTTGACAGGTAGTGGCCATGGGCAGGTGAATCAGGGTAGGAACATGAGGCTGGGCTGCATCCAACTGGGAGGCTAGCCATGAGCCAACAGAGGGCTGCTGAGGGCCATGGCATACCGTGGGCTGTGACAGGCCCTAGATCATTGTCCCCTGGCAGTGGAGAGCGGGGGCCTGGCTAACGGGAACAAGCTTCAAGTCTTGTACTTTCCTGGCTTCAAAACCACTTCCTGGCACTGGACTCTGTATGGCAGGTGCGTGGTCTTACATGGTCACCACCGCCGGTCCCGGCCCTGCTTCCACAGTTCATAGCGCTGGCTGGAGGATCGCAAAAGGCGTCCATGGAGAAGCGACCCTGGCCTCCCACCAAATGCACGAGAGGCCATTTGCCATAGTCGATCCACCTCGGGGTGGCAAAGTTGATGGCACTCGCGCCAGTTGAAGCTGGTTGAAGCCAGCGTGGTAGCCGTAGGGAAAGGTCACCAGAATCCCCAGCCTCCTGAGCACCGGCAAAGGGGATGCCTTGTCCTTGAGCACAGTGGGAGAGATGAGCGCCACCTTGTGCCTCAGGAAGGCCTCGCAGCCTGGGAGCGGCGGGAACAGCTCCTTGGCCAGGGCTCCAGGCGCCCCTGCTCGGGGACCGCATACCATGTCTTGGGCTCCCGAAGTGCAGGTAGTTGATGCTTAAGGTCCATGTCCTCGTGTGCCAGGGAAGGTTCTTCCACATGCCAAAGTAAGTAGGGTGTGTTACCCTCAATGCAATGCCTTCTTTGCTCCAGCAGTCGATGTCCCAGAGTCCACATTCCCTGTTGAGTCTTCCCATCAAACAGGAGCCGCTGACAGGCCCAGAAATCGGTGACTAGAGGCTTCTCCAGTATTTCTCTCCAGATCTTCAAAATCAGGTGTGCGGAGCGATTTTCTGTTTGCCAGGGGCGATACTGCCTCAGGTCATGGCCGTCTTCTTACTGTACTGTGTAAACACCCGCCTCCCGCAGACCACCTGCTGCAGGGGTGCAGATCACAAGTTTGCTGATGTCCGTAGGACGCCGGGCTTTCCAGCCCTGGGTGAATCACCTTGGCCGCCCGGCTCGGTGAGCGCCCTGGGACTCCATGTAAGAGATGTATTTGTCGAAGTCATTAAACTCTTCTTTAGTTGGATGAATATCATTAATCCTCAGTTTGCATTTTGAGCACAGTTGGTCTTTGGCTTCATGGCTTCAACTTAGTGATCAGGCTTCCAGTGTAGCTTTATCCTAGACAGTGAGTGCATAGCGAAAATGGTTTGGAGAAATGAATTCCTGTGTGCACAGAGTGGATACCACAGTCGGCTTCCTTGCCAGCATGCAGCTGTCAGCTTTGCCAGAACTGACGGGCCACAGTCTCAAACTCCACTGTTCCCACACAGACCGCGGATCTTTTCAGGCAGTCTGTTGAATGCAGGCCTGGGTGAGTCACTCTGGAGTGGCAGAGTGTTCTCTTCAGAGAAGGAACTAAAAATCTGAAAGAGAATCCAAATGGAAATTAGTGTTTAGACAAAGTTACAATTACATCAGCAGACTTGATAGCAATGACAGAGGACAGAGGCCAGCTCCTTCTAAGGCGACATCGGTCGCAAGATAGTATATGAAGAGTGGAGGTCTACATCAGCTTGAGGATAGAAGCCCTCCATTTGCTTTAGAACCTTGGATTCTGAAGCTGAATCATCCATGTGCTGCAAGCTTTTTTTCATAGGAGGAATGTTTGGCTGGGTGTTGAAATGCTTGTATCTAAGAATGTTGATGACCTCATTCCAGTGACCAAACACTATAAGCAACCAAACCTCTATTGACAGTAGGATGGTCGGGAGCACGGCTGGTGTTCTGCAATGAAACACCACCTACCAATGAAGGTAAACAAAAGCCACATGAAAACACAGGATTGTTTTATGAAAAAGTTTCAAAATGAAGAGGATGCCCATCACTATGGTCTGTTTTGTAGAAATCAAGAGGAGACGTGTCACTTACATCGAGGTCTCAGCAATGGCCACTTTTGCAAAGGGGAAGTGGTGGTGGAGTCTAAGAAGTCTTGCAAATGTTAAAGTGTTTTAACCAGAAAGTGGTTGTATAACATCACAATAACTATTGTGATTATAATTTAAGATGTGATGCCCTCAAAGTGGCTGTGTGTTAGTTTTAAAAAATACAACATTAAGACAACTAAGGTGGCATACAATTGTATTAGGAGGAGGATGGCGATGGAAAGCAACACATTCCAGTTGATGAATCTAGGAACATAGATGTGAAGGAAGGAGGAGAGATGGCTAAAAATCAAAACCAAAAATGGGGATGGTGCCTTTTGTAACTTGTATGCATGAGTTTGTGGTCGAATGCTTTGCATGACTGGCCCTGCACAGACAGGTTGAGCATGACAATTATCCCCATAGATGAGGGTGAAGACACAGGAGAAAAGTGAGCAATTGACCTTCAAGGTTGGACTTCCATGTGAGTACAGCGGAGGGATCAGAAAGCCAGGTTGTGAGTTAACTGGTGGGTTGAGTGTTTTTATAATGACGGATGATTGGTGATACAGAGTGCTCAGTCTTTCTAGATAAATGGAATGAACTGTGAGGGCCTCCAGGAGATGATATTTTATTCATGGCTAAGGTGCCGCATGAGATCTAGAAATCTGGTAGGCACTAGGACAACGCAGATGTAAAGAGAATGGGAAAACTTGAAAAAAGTTTTCAACAGCCACAGTTTAACTAAGTGTTTATTTGTGAAGTCTTGTAACTGAGTTTTGACTCTGCTATTGAAATTCAAGCTACTCCTTCTCTCCCACGTTCTCTTCCAAAGTTCCTCCTTCTCAGTTTCCTAAACCCAATTCTAAAAGGACGCACCCTTCCACTACAAGTCCCTCACAACACTGTCTCTTTCCCTGAGGCTCTCTGCAGGTGTTTAGTGTCACCTTTATTTAGGCTTTGACTCTGCCTGTCAGCACTAACCCACTTTGTGACGGGAAGGCACTTCATTAACTATTGTTCCGCACCTCTGTGTCTGTGAGCATCTGTTTTCCACCCGGGAAGCATCTGAGGGCTTGTTCCCTCATCTCTGACTTTCTACAGTCTATGACCTTGCATTTGCAAACACAACTAATAGATATATAATTGAGGCCTTTTGCACACACTGCATTTCCTCTGGATGCACCCGTTCTCCTCCTGCTTTCCTGTCAGTCTCTACACTTGAATCAACCCAAGTGGTAACAGTTAAATGTCATTGTCATCACCATCGCAGATTCTTCACCAAGTCGTGGTTTCTTTTATGATTAAAGCTGCATCCCTTCATCTCCTTCCAGTAATCAATGTGTCAAAATTTCTACATTTGCATCCGAAAGTGCTCCAGAGTCACACTACTTCCACATCAGGGCAAAGAAAACTTCTCTCCCTTTTTCCCTCCGGTCTCTGGGTCAGTGGTCTTCCTGGTGGTTTTCCCCTTTCTCCAGCAGGGTTTTGAAATCTCATTTGCTCTACTGCCCGGGCATTTTTTTCCCTCGTGTCTGGATGCGCTTTTCTCTGTGCGGCACTATGTAATAGCTACTCATGTTGTCAACGCGCCTAGGACTGGAATCAACTTAAGGGCGGGTCTCTGGGAACAGCTTCTTGAGTGTTTCTTGGTCAAGTTATTCTGAGAACTGCCCAAATGGTTGTTACTTTCCAGTGGCCCAGAAGAAGGGTATGCTGGGAAGCATTGGCTTTGTGCCGCTGCTCTTGTCTAGTGCTTCCGCCCCTGCGCATTCCTTGTTGCTTGACAGGAAACCACGTCTGAGCACTTCCAGAGTCAGTGGTTTCCCAGAACACAACTCGTCCGTGGCAGGATGAAACTGGCCGCGTACAGCCTGCGGCTGAATCTTCCAGGGTAGATGCCGCCGTTGTGGCTAACCAGGACATGTCATGAAGCCAGTCTCAGGAGATCTCTTAATTTTTTCCTACTATGAAGTAAAATAATTTATCAATTTTATTCGTATTTGCCTTGCATTTAAGAACAAGGACATGTGAAGTACTGCACTGATTAGTCGGGGATCACACAGACAACCCAATCCGTTCCTTCTGGGATGTGGTCACCTGTCAAGATTAAAAGCAAGTATAATTAAAAAGCTATATAATGTATATAATTATCTAAGAGAAATTTGGGCCGCGCAGAATTGTGGTGTCTGATTTTGTTTGTGATGCTTGAAGACCTAACAACAGAACGTCTCCATGCTCTGGTAGCCTCCAAATACCAGAACCACACGGAAGCTGAGTTAGAGAAGTCTGAGATCCAAGGCAACTTGCCTGCAGAATCAGCTTCACGCCACCAGGGGTCTATCAGTTCACACTGTCAAAACAAAAGACAGTCTTAAGAATAAAAACTTGCAATCCACCCAGCGAAAAGTTCGTAACACAATCTCATCTTTGCTTCAGTTCTGAAGCAATTTGTATTGAGACAATTCACAAGCGAGCATTTTAAGTGTAACTGCTTTTCACTGTGTTTTTCTTGCTAGCAGCACAGGGCACATCTTTTCATTGTTTATGGACATTTGAATGCTTTTTTTGGCAAATTTTCGTTTGAATTACTATTTGCTCTTTAAAAAAAAACTACTGGGGTAGTTACAAGAGTTTACCTAATTCTGATTTTTAACAATTTGTAGGGAAAATAGAATTTGGTCCACATGTCCAAGTATGTTTTTCTTTCATTTTCTTGACTATGTCTTTTGAAGTGCCATGCTTGACTTTTTGATTTTTTTTTTTTTTTTTTTGCATTGGTCTGCGTATCAGAAAGCACTGTGTATACCTGTGGAGGACAATGTGACTGGGAATCACCCTTGATGTTATTACTTCCTCTTTGCTTTGCTCTGGATCCCAGACCTGTCTTCAAAATCAGAGGTTGCCACCAATTCTGCCCTGCTGTTCACCATGGCATCTGGATCTGAACTACAGGTCGCTTTTGCATATGAAGTAGAGGCCGTAACCTGAGCGTCCTCTCCCAGCCCTGATTTTGTTTTTTTATGGAACACTGTCACAATTTGCTGTCGTCCCGAGGGGTGCCAGGCTAACTCTGTAGAGTCAATTTATATATGTGCTGCCCAGTTGAGACCCTGATTTGTTTTTTGAAAGCGGATTTCACTATGCAATCCTACAAGGACTTTTAGCCGGTCCAGTGTTTACGATGACAGGGCGTGTGCACTGTGTTCAATCCATTTCACAGTCATTTACGATCGATTTAATGTTGGCTGTTGCAGTTTGGTTCTATGTCTAGGAAAAGCATTTTAGCCTAAGTACTATAGGGTTTTTGTTGTGTTGTTTGCTGTTTACTTCTTTCTATGTAGACTCTGTGCCAGGATCCCAAGTTCACTCATTTCATACATGGATCTCCTGCTTTTCCATTGTAGCTTTGGTTTTGAACGGCTTGCTTCCAACATATGTGAACTTGTCTTGTGAGCTTCTGCTGAAAAGCAGGTTGTGATCACGTTTCGACCTGTGAACCACGGGCTTGAAACATCACACGTGAAACCTCTCACCGTCTGCAGCTCGTCCCTTCTCTGGCAAGGATGAACTCCTCCTTATCTTCTCAGATGTTTCTTCATTACACTGGCCACTTCAATCTTCTGTATAATTGTAGAACCAAATTTTTAAGTTCTAAAGAAAAACAAAAAAGAATTATGATAAACCAACTAATTCTCTAGATCAGCTTGAAGGCTGTTTTTTCATGAACACCGTTTTCACTGCTAGGAACGCTGAAACCATCTTTCATTTATTGCTAGTATAACACTCTTTATAACTTTCTCCATATGAGTCTTCATTTGTTATATTCATAAGTTTTTTGACAGTTATGAATAATTTTTGATTTTTTTCATTATTATTTTCTAGGAAATCCCCTGGGTTTCTATAAGTCGAATATCCTCCAGTCTTGCTAAGCTGTTGTACAGGTTATGGTGCATTATGCTCCTGAGATGTTTTTCTGACATAAGATCACACCATCTATAGAAGATGGTTTTATTTCTTCTCTTCACACTCCTCCGCTTGACGTTCAGCAATCAGGCTGAAAACAATGTCCCACACTCAGGCACTTTATGAAGTAAGGGCAGGAATGGTTCCGATGAGTAGAATCTTTTTCTTCCAAATCCCAATTTTTTTTTTATTTTCTTTCCTCCAATAAACTTGTGCAAACCACATCACTCGTGCTTTTCTTTTTTAAGGAAAAAGGGAATTTATTCAGTCTTATGGTCCCGAAAGTGTTTCACCTTTAGGATGGCTTTCCCACTTGTGTTTTTGTGTGATGTTAGTTATTCATATAACGTATACTAATCACTTTTCTGAATGTTATATTTCAACATGAAGTTTTCAAGACATGTTCAGAAGATACATATGCATCATTCTACATATGTCCAATAAGCTGGCTCTAGTCTAATGCGTATTTTACTGAGTATTTATTGTTAGTGTTGCTTCATTAAAACCCGTCACATGCACTTTTGCACATGCTGTTTCTAGGGCAAAGTCCCTAAGATGATTTCTTATTATTAGACGATAGCTTGCATTCCATAGGCAATGTCGATGTGCAACTAGCTTTTAGAAAACATATACCCAAAGAGGCAGAGAACTCTGTTTCTTCACACCTTCCATGTATTTCACAGTGTCATCCTCTGGCTTTACAAATGTTGGGCCCAGGATAGTTACCTTTACTTTTATATTTCATTGCTTTACTGATGTTTCTGAGTTTCAGTTCTGTGAATTAGGAGTTATCTTTTACTGTATTGCACTCTGCATCGATCGAATACGTCGTTACGTGCTTTCAGTAAAAGTCACAATTTTATAAGCAAAAAGATTTTTCAGAGACCTACCTTCAAAAATGTCATTATTTGAGAAACAACTTTCTTTATTGATCTTAACTTTCTTTTTAATCTATATTTTTATTATACTTTTCTACTAACCTCTTTTGATATTATGATGACCGATCAATTCTACGAATGTTCAAAGTGAAGTATATTCTATTACTTATATTTTACCTACTTTGGGTTATGAATAACTATATGAAACGCTCTAAGAATGCTTAATTCTGACCTGGGGACAAGTTCTGGCTCACTTGCGATTTTAAAACAGACTGGGCTCCCAGCTTTCATACTGAAATATCTGTCCTTGCCCACCTCAACCTGAGATACTTTGTGGGTTACCAGATGACGCTATCGATACATATGAAATGTAGCAGGAACACACACGGAACTCTTTCTCAAATTACAAATATATTTTCTTGACGTATGATGTTTTAACGGTTTTTTCAACTGGTGCAGATAAAACAAATGTTAAAGAGATAGAACAGTCTAACAAACATGTTTTCTACACACAAAGAAATGAAATTAATGAATTAGTAAAGATATTCAAATTCCACCTGAAGTTTCCCCGTCAATCTTTCAATGCTCAGATGAAAAATATCAATCAAGAAGTGATTAGAATGAAAATGAAAACCTTACTTATCAAATCTCTGGAGTTCTGTTATTAAACAATATTAGAGAAAAGGTAAAGCTTTTAAAGAACAAGTAAAAAAAAACGGTGACGGCTAGAAATAATTATATTAGATCCCCTGAAATTAGCAAAAAAAGAACAGAAGATGAAGTCATAGAAACAAGATCAGAATTGAACTACAGAGTCAAATAGAAATTAGAATAGACGACAACGCCACATACTTTTAAAAACTTGTTTTTGTGTTTGATGAAACAATTGAAAAGCATTGGTGGTTGAAAACTAAAGGGGAACAGAGACTGGAATGCG